>OY992886.1:109753899-110001399 GCA_963921405.1 Cepaea hortensis
AGAGAGAGAGAGAGAGAGAGAGAGAGAGAGAGAGAGAGAGAGAGAGAGAGAGAGAGAGAGAGAGAGAATGTGTCCAAGTGTATTTGTGATTTAGAGTGGGTATGTGTTGTATTTGTGTAAGATTTTGTATGTGGGTATGCAATTGTGTAGTTTTTTTAGTTTTGTTTTTTTTAGATCAGTCGATGGATCAACATCACGGCACACGGGTGCAACCCATAAGTGCTCCGTTCTCCTCCTAACTCAAACTTGAGTCTGGAGAAACTCAGCTCAGCGCACGAACTCCGTAGCACCACCGAGGATCCTGAAATACTTTGAGTAGATTTTTAACTCGAAATTTTGCCCGGGCAGCGCCGTTAGGCTACTCTTTTTAGATTTCCAACTTCCAAGGGATTTTTTACGTGCGCAACAATACTCACGCGTGCCCGATCTCACTACCCAGAGACCAGGGGAAATTTATTACTAGAAGTCCACGTGAAAAAATCCCGGCATCACCAGGGCTTGAACCCGGGACCTCCAGCACTCGAGGCGGACACCATACCTCGAGACCACGCAGCCCCTAATTGTGTAAGTGTATGACAGTGTTATTGTCTGTCTGTCTGTCTGTCTGTCTGTCTGTCTGTCTGTCTGTCTGTCTGTCTGTCTGTCTGTCTGTCTGTGTAAACTCTTGTTAGTGACTTCGGGTATGTGAGTGAGGTTATGCGTATGCGAGGGATTCTGTATGTGTGTGTTATTGAGCGGGTGTTATAACCATCAATCCATGGAGTCCGTCATTTGTTAAAAACTTGTCACCATGTTACACTATCAGATATCTTTTGTAACAATTAGTCCTATCTCTCTCTCTCTCTCTCTCTCTCTCTCTCTCTCTCTCTCTCTCTCTCTCTCTCTCTCTCTCTATCTCTCTCTCTCTCTCTCTCTCTCTCTCTCTCTCTCTCTCTCTCTCTCTCTCTCTCTGGATGCTAGTCAGATTGTGATGTGATTGCAATAAGTTTGTTTTGTCTGCAGCTAACTCGTAGGGTGAAATATTACTGCATCCCATATGGATCTCCTTGCACCGATGATGAGGATTTGCTGAGAAAATATCCAGTTGTGCAGTGCTGCTTTAACTTACGTTGTAGGTAATGTAGACATTTTTTTTCCAAGAATGTGGATTCTTTATCATCATCATCATGTGCCATGCCGATAAGCATGTTTCGCTATTTCACACGATCACCACCTAGAGATCTGGTCATTGTATGAAATGGTGAAACATGCTTATCGGATCCTCTCTGTGTTCTTGTCTCGACCATGCAACGTGGCCAAATCATCCGAATAGTTACTTCTCTGCCTCCCCTTTCTTCTTTTCCCATAAATCTTTCCAGTTGTCACCAAGTTCTCTAGTTTATTTCTTCTCTTAAAGTGCCCCAAAAAAGTTTGACTGTCTACATCTAACTTCTCAAATAAGTCATGTTCTTATTTGCTGCTTGTATGACTTGCTCTTTGGTTTTTCTGCCTGTCCATTGTATTCTTTGCATTTTCCTCACAAACCACGTGTCCTCTGCCATTAGATGTTTTTCAGCTTGTCTGCTCATTGTCCACGTTTCACATCTATCCAAAGGACAGGCTCTATATATGGATACCTCGTATAGAACATATGTACAGAGCTGATTAGCGAGGACGATCATGGATTGCCATCTTAGACTATAAACGAGATTCCATGTTGAATCATGCTGGGCTACTCGGCATACCGCCTTTTTATCAACGATTGAAGGCAGTTTACTGTTGCTTAACGATACGAAACCTACCAGACAGAAAGGGGAAGTATCTATCTCTGGTGGCTCTAGCCCGACGGTGACATAACAACACAGAGTTGTCGGAATTGTTATTGATTCAAAACAATGCATTCCCTTAGTGAATGTAATCACAGCAGCAACAAACAATATGTGACAATTCATGATCTGCCGGCGTTTGTAGCGGAGGGGTAGCGAACGCGACTCACAATCCTGCATATCGCTTTCAAAGTCAGCTGCTGGCAATTTGTAAGCAGATCATCTTGCGTTGATGTTTAATATTGGTATAAGCACCGGTCGTTCAGAAAGTAATGGCAAACTACTGAACGTAAACTTGCCTTATAAATCACAATCAGCAAAAGAATGTTGTGGTTGATTGTGACGTAACAGTGCATCATCATCGGTGTACATAGGTGAAGATAACTAATAGAAATGTGAAACGGAAAGACAAAGAGATAGACTATAGGATGACTTATCCACATAGTGACGATCACATCCCAACACTTGGTGGGAAATATGTAAGCGAAAGACACAGAGATCAACTCAGGGATGCCTTGTCCAAATGGCGTAACTGAAAGACGATCACATACCTAAACCGAAGACATAAAATAAAATACATTATTGTTTGTGGATAAAGTGCAACTATGTGATATTCCTCTTCTAGGTGCAGTTGGAGGGGAGATAACTGCAGATGCCGTGCCACGTTGCGATCAGGCTAAAGTTGCCTGAACAAGAAGATCGGAAGGTCAGCAGCAGTGGGCGTGAGACCACTGTGTATTGCTTTTTTCCTTTTAATTACAAATCCATCTGTATGTTTGTCAATCATGGACACTGGAGACCGAGAGTAGGGAGACACCGAGGTCCACACAAGCGAGCTTTCTTTACTAGGAATACTATAGACAACTAAGAATGCTACAGACCACTAAGAATACTATAAACAACTAAGAATACTATAGACAATTAAGAATAATATAGATAACTAAAGATACTATAGACAGCTAAGTATGCTATGCATCCATCCATCATGTGACATGCCGATAAGCGTGGGTGGTCATGTTTTCCCATCTCACTCGATCACCAGAGTCGTGGAACAGCTCCGTGTTCATATCTGTGGTGTAAGCCACATACCCCACCAACCGACATGTTTGAGACATGTTTGAGATATGTGTGCGGTGTGTTGGTGGGGGATGTGTGCATGATGTGTGGGCGGAGGGTATGTTTGTGGTGGTATGGGTTAGGATATGTGTGTGGGTGGAGGATAGTGTGTGGTGTGGGGGATGTGTGTGATGGGTGCGGGGAATGTGTGTATGGGTGGGGTGTATGTGTGGGTGAGTAGGGGATGTGTGGTGGTTGGGGGAAGTATGTGGGGGTGTGTGGGTGGGAGATGTGTGCGTGGATGGGGAATGTGTGGGTGGGGGTGTGTGAGTGGCTTAGGGATGTGTAGGTGGGTGAGGGAGTTGTATGTGTCGGGGTGAGATGTGTGAGTGGGTGGAGGATGTGTGTGGGTAGGGGTATTGTGATCGAGAGATATTTGGTTGGGGGTGGGTGGGTGGGAGTGTATGGGTGCGTAGTGGAGGATGTATGCGTGAGTGAGTGTGTGTTGGTGGACGGGTAGGGAATGTGTGTGTGGGTGGGAAGAGGTGTGTGTTGTGTTGGTTGGGGATATTGTGTGGGTGAGGTATGTGTGTGTGGGTGGGGTTTTTTTGTGGTGTGTGAGTGGGGCTATGTGGGGTGGATGGGTAAGGGTATCTGTTTGGGTGTGGGTGGGAATATTGTGTGGTATCTGGGTGGGGGATATGTGTGTGGTGTGTAAGTGGGGATGTGTTGGTGAGGGATATGTGTGTGTGTGGTGCGTGGGTTGTGAATATTGCGTGGTAGGGGGTGTATGTGATGTGCGGGTGGGGGATTGTGTGGTGGGGGATTGGGTTAAGGCATGTGTGGGTGGATGGAAGTTGTATGTGTGGGTAGTGGGGTGTGTGTGAGTGGATTGGGGATGTATGGGTGGTTAGGGAGATGTGTGTGTGTGTGTGTGGGGGGGGGGGGGTAGGGACATGTCAGTTGGCGGGGATGTGTGTGTATGGTTTGGGGATGTGTGAGTGGATGTGCGATGTGTGGGTTGGTGGGGGATTGTGTGCGTGGGTGGGAATATGTGGTCGATGGAGATGTGGCTAGGGGATGGGTGGTTTGAGGTGTGGGTGGGGAGAGGATGTGTGGGTTAGGATGTGTATGTGGATGGGCGTGGGATGTGTGGGTTGGTGGGGGAATGTTTGTGGGTGGCGAGTGTGTTTGGTTGGAGGATCAGGTGAGGGCAGTGTATGTGGATGGGGGTTGTGCGGGAGGGGGATGTGTCGGTTGGTGGGGTATGTATGTGTCCCTTGGTGTGCATGTGTGTGGGTAGGTGGGGGTGTGTGTGTGGGTGGGGTGATGTATGGATAGGTGGGAGATGGGCCTCATAACATGGTAATTAGTCTTGTTTATGTTTACAACATTCATTTCACAATGTTTATTTTCCTTCCTATGTAAATGTATAATGCTCTTAATGAACGAAAGACGAGTGATTGGAAGGGCCGAATGTAAGACGGGCCTGCGCGCCCAATTTGTAACCCTAATAAAGTTGATTTGATTTGATTTTATCTCGACCATGCCACGTGGCCAAACCATCCAGGTATTTACTTCTCGGTCTTCCCCTTGATCTCTTCCCTTCGATCAAACCAGTTGTCACCAGGTCATTTCTTCTCATAACATGCCCCACAAACTTTTATTGTCTACGTCTAATGTCTCTAATCAGTTACGATCTTCATTTGTTTCTTGTAGGACTTGTTCATTGGTTTTTCTGTCTGTCCATGATATTCTTTGTATTTTCCTCAGACACCACATTTGTACAGCCATCATATGTTTTTCAGCTTGACTGCTTATTGTCCACGCTTCACATCCATACAAAAGTACAGGTACTATGTAGCACTTCAACACTCTTTTTCTCGTTTTAAGTGATATCATGTTATTGGTCAGTATGTTGTTCATGTTGCAAAAGACCACCTTCGCAATGGCAATTCTTGTTCTAAGCATACTATAGACGACTAAAAATAATATAGACAACAATAAAATAATATACACAACTAAAAATACTATAGACAACTAATAATACTATATATAACTAAGTATATTGTAGACAACAAAGAATAATATAGACAACTAAAAATATAGACAACAAAGAATACTATAGACAAGTCAGTATACTATAGAGGACTATAAATACTATAGACGATTAAAAATACTACAAACAACTTAGAATACTATAGATGACTAAGAATACTATAAACCACAAAGAAAACTATAGACAACTAAGAATACTATTCACAACTAAGAATACTATAGACAAATAAATATACTATAGACGACTAAAAAATACTATAGACAACTAAGAATACTTTAGACAACTAAAAATACTATAGACAACTGAGAATGCTGTTGATAACTAATAATACTATAGACAACTGAGAATACTGTTGATAACTAATAATACTATAGACAACTGAGAATACTAAAGACACCAAAGAATATTATAGACAACTATCAATACTATAGACAACTGAGAATACTGTTGATAACTAATAATACTGTAGACAACTAAGAATACTATTGACAACTAAAATACTATAGGCAGCAATGTATATTAAAGACAAGAAAACGTACTATAGTCAACTAAGAATACTATAGACAACTGACAATACTGTTGATAACTAATAATGCTATAGACAACTGAGAATTCTATAAACAACAAAGAATAATATAGGAAACTGAGAATAATATAGACAGCTGAGAAAAATATAGACAGCTAAGAATTGTATAGACAGCTGAGAACAATATCGACACCTAAGAATCTATCGACAACAAAGAATATATAGACGGCCCAGGTGATCAGTAGCCAAGGTCTGCAAATGGTCAAGTCCCACAGACATTGTAATCTAGCACCAAGAGAAGACCGTCGTCATTCTGTCATCACGTTAGCCGACGAGAAAGTCTGGGAAAAACTGTGACAACAGGGGAAAATGAGACTGTTAGAGGCAGAGGTGGGCAGGGAGAGAACATGCTCGATGGATCGACAGAATGACACGGGACAGGATCATTAGTCGGTTTTATTAATAATTCAAGGAGACATATGTTTGTGGAGCAACATTATCGCCTGAACCGATCGACATTTCACATGATGATTGTCGTGTTATATTCATAGAAAAAGGGCCTTTTCTATGAAATCTAGGTTCTGTCCTATCTTTGTATTCAGTGTCCATGACGCGCAGTTATTAAATAAACAGCTGAATATATTACAACGTAAGACTTGTGTGAGTAATTTCTTTAACAAGGTTCACCTACACTGAGCTGTCGTCACCTGTTGTGGTACAGTTATGTGCGAATTCTATGGCAAACATTAAAATCACAACGTGTGGGTTAATACGAGTAACAAAAGCAAACACTGTAATCACAAAGTCTGAGGTTAATGATAACAACACACAACAAACCTTAAAATCACAAAGTTGGAGTTAATGATAACAAAAGCAAACACTGTAATCACAAAGTCTGAGGTTAATGATAACAACACACAACAAACCTTAAAATCACAAAGTTGGAGTTAATGATAACAGCAAACGGCAAACCTTAAAATCACAAAGTTGGAGTTAATGATAACAGCAAACTGCAAATCTTAAAATCACAAAGTTGGAGTTAATGATAACAGCAAACAGCACACCTTAAAATCACAAAGTTGGAGTTAATGATAACAGCAAAAAACAAACCTTAAAATCACAAAGTTGGAGTTAATGATAACAACAAACAGCAAACCTTAAAATCACAAAGTTGGAGTTAATGTTAACAGCAATCGGCAAACCTTAAAATCACAAAGTTGGAGTTAATGATAACAGCAAACGACAAACCTTAAAATCTCAAAGTTGGAGTTAATGATAACAGCAAACTGCAAATCTTAAATTCACAAAGTTGGAGTTAATGATAACAACAAACAGCAAACCTTATAATCACAAAGTTGGAGTTAATGATAACAGCAAACGGCAAACCTTAAAATCACAAAGTTGGAGTTAATGATAACAACAAACGGCAAACCTTAAAATCACAAAGCTGGAGTTAATGATAACAGCAAACGGCAAACCTTAAAATCACAAAGTTGGGGTTAATGATAACAGCAAACAGCAAATATTAAAATCACAAAGTTGGAGTTAATGATAACAGCAAACAGCACACCTTAAAATCACAAAGTTGGAGTTAATGATAACAGCAAAAAGCAAACCTTAAAATCACAAAATTGGAGTTAATGATACTAACAAACAGCAAACCTTAAAATCACAAAGTTGGAGTTAATGTTAACAGCAAACGGCAAACCTTAAAATCACAAAGTTGGAGTTAATGATAACAGCAAACGACAAACCTTAAAATCACAAAGTTGGAGTTAATGATAACAGCAAACGGCAGACCTTAAAATCACAAAGTTGGAGTTAATGATAACAGCAAACTGCAAATCTTAACATCACAAAGTTGTAGTTAATGATAACAACAAACAGCAAACCTTAAAATCACAAAGTTGGAGTTAATGATAACAGCAAACGGCAAACCTTAAAATCACAAAGTTGGAGTTAATGATAACAACAAACAGCAGACCTTAACATCACAAAGTTGGAGTTAATGATAACAGCAAACGGCAAACCTTAAAATCACAAAGTTGGAGTTAATGATAACAACAAACAGCAAACCTTAAAATCACAAAGTTGGAGTTAATGATAACAGCAAACGGCAAACCTTAAAATCACAAAGTTGGAGTTAATGATAACAACAAACAGCAAACCTTAAAATCACAAAGTTGGGGTTAATGATAACAGCAAACGGCAAACCTTAAAATCACAAAGTTGGAGTTAATGATAACAGCAAACGGCAAACCTTAAAATCACAAAGTTGGGGTTAATGATAACAGCAAACAGCAAATATTAAAATCACAAAGTTGGAGATAATGATAACAGCAAACAGCACACCTTAAAATCACAAAGTTGGAGTTAATGATAACAGCAAAAAGCAAACCTTAAAATCACAAAGTTGGAGTTAATGATAACAACAAACAGCAAACCTTAAAATCACAAAGTTGGAGTTAATGATAACAGCAAACGACAAACCTTAAAATCACAAACTTTGAGTTAATGATAACAGCAAACAGCAAATATTAAAATCACAAAGTTGGAGTTAATGATAACAACAAACAGCAAACCTTAAAATCACAAAGTTGGAGTTAATGTTAACAGCAAACGGCAAACCTTAAAATCACAAAGTTGGAGTTAATGATAACAGCAAACGACAAACCTTAAAATCACAAAGTTTGAGTTAATGATAACAGCAAACGGCAAACCTTAAAATCACAAAGTTTGAGTTAATGATAACAGAAAACGGCAAACCTTAAAATCACAAAGTTGGAGTTAATGATAACAGCAAACTGCAAATCTTAAAATCACAAAGTTGGAGTTAATGATAACAACAAACGGCAAACCTTAAAATCACAAAGTTGGAGTTTATGATAACAGCAAACGGCAAACCTTAAAATCACAAAGTTGGAGTTAATGATAACAACAAACAGCAGACCTTAACATCACAAAGTTGGAGTTAATGATAACAGCAAACGGCAAACCTTAAAATCACAAATTTGGAGTTAATGATAACAACAAACAGCAAACCTTAAAATCACAAAGTTGGAGTTAATGATAACAGCAAACGGCAAACCTTAAAATCACAAAGTTGGAGTTAATGATAACAACAAACAGCAAACCTTAAAATCACAAAGTTGGGGTTAATGATAACAGCAAACGGCAAACCTTAAAATCACAAAGTTGGAGTTAATGATAACAGCAAACGGCAAACCTTAAAATCACAAAGTTGGGGTTAATGATAACAGCAAACAGCAAATATTAAAATCACAAAGTTGGAGTTAATGATAACAGCAAACAGGACACCTTAAAATCACAAAGTTGGAGTTAATGATAACAGCAAAAAGCAAACCTTAAAATCACAAAGTTGGAGTTAATGATAACAACAAACAGCAAACCTTAAAATCACAAAGTTGGAGTTAATGTTAACAGCAAACGGCAAACCTTAAAATCATAAAGTTGGAGTTAATGATAACAGCAAACGACAAACCTTAAAATCACAAAGTTTGAGTTAATGATAACAGCAAACGGCAAACCTTAAAATCACAAAGTTGGAGTTAATGATAACAGCAAACGGCAAACCTTAAAATCACAAAGTTGGAGTTAATGATAACAGCAAACGGCAAACCTTAAAATCACAAAGTTGGAGTTAATGATAACAGCAAACGGCAAACCTTAAAATCACAAAGATGGAGTTAATGATAACAGCAAACGGCAAACCTTAAAATCACAAAGTTGGAGTTAATGATAACAGCAAACGGCAAACCTTAAAATCACAAAGTTGGAGTTAATGATAACAACAAACAGCAAACATTGAACCCAATGTGTCTGGGGTTAAGGATAACAACAAACAGCAAACATCCAAATCAGAAGGTCTGGCGTTAATTATAACAACAAATAGCAAACATTTAAACCATAGGGTCTGATGTGAATAATAACAACTAACAGCACATACTGACATCACAAGGTCTGGAGTTAATTATAAATACAGAAATATTGAAACCACAAGGTCTGGGACTAAGGATAACAACAAACAGCAAACATTGAAATAAATAGTTTTGGAGTTAATGATAACCTTTCACATTGAAACCACAGGTCTTTGGTTAATGATAACAACCAACAGCACTCATTGACACCACAAGGTGTAGAGTTAGTGATAATACACACATTGAAACCACAAGGTCTGGGGTTAATGATTAACAACCAACAGCACACATTGACACCACAAGGTTTGGAGTTAGTGATAACCACACACATTGAAACCACAAGTTCTGGGGTTAATGATAACAGAGGGAGAAAGCAAAAAGAAAAGCACCATTTAACTTTTGCTACGGTGATCAGAGGTAAATGGAGCAGAACTCTGACAGCTCATGGGCCAGAAAAAGGAATAAAAGAAAAGAAAGAGAGAACCTCTCACCGTCCCCACCTTACAAGAAAAGGATAGAATTAGTCAGAGTATTCAGGATTCTTCGCTGACAGAAGGATACACTATACTTTATCTGCGACCCCAAACATTATATTACACCGTAGAATGTACACATATTAGTGAATGTACAAATCAAACATAAACCAAACTTCAAGGTCTAAACAAACAAAACAAGGACAACAAAAATAGCACTTTATTTGTCACATTCCACAGCTCATGGACAACGGATTCAAGTGACGGATCATCACCAAGTGCCCTGCCAGCTGGCGTTGGCATTCATGGCTCTCCACAGATCTCGGTCTTTGGTATTCTGGATCAACTCTGCTGATGATATTCCTCCATGTCGTCGTCTCAATCCATCCAGCATCATTTCTCTTGGTCAGCCTGTGCCTCTCTTCCCCTCGAGTGTTCCAGCTGTCACGGTGTTTTCCAATGTTATCTTCTCATTGCATGACCAAAGAAAGCTAATTGTCTCTTTCTTATTGTTGTATATAGTGTTCTAGTTTCATTAGCTTCTTTCAGGCAATCGTTGTTAGTTACTCTGGGAGTCCAAGGAATTCGCTACATTCTTTTTAAAAACCACATCTCTGTTGCTTCTTAGTTCTTCCCTCTCTTTAATCGTACTTTTATTTGTCCACATAGTGTGTAATCAATTATAATAATAAGTGTATAGTCAATTTGGTTTTACAAGGGTCAGTACTCCATCTTTTCGCCTGTTGCCTTTTTTTCGCCTGTTGTTTCGGTTAGATCGGTAACACTGGTAGCTTCTGATTTTGAAGGCTATAATTTTATTGAGGTGAGATTCTTGAAAGCAACTTACACTACCTTCTTCTTTTTACAATATGTTTTCTAGCTATATTTTATTGTTACTGACTCCCTTTGCATTACGTTGCATTATTTTTAGTCTTTGTTTAGTATGGCCAGACGCTATATTCTTAGGTCCCCCTGGCTCCACAAGACAACTGAGAAGGAACTCCAATCGTACTGGTTGGACCCTTTCGATGTATAGGGCCCGGCTCTACACTTACCTGGGGGTCCAAAGCAGGGCGAGCACCATAACGTTTTGCAGTAATTGACATATTTCATTGCGTAATTGCGTGGAATCCTAATTTCTATTGTGCGCCTCCTGGCTGGTTACCTCCACCTCAGCACATTTCCTTTACTAGAGCAGACTGTTGGCTTGCTCGAGTTTAGATGTGTAGGCACGCATACAGTGTCTGCGCATGCATGTATGTGTATACACATCTAGAGAATTATGGTTATTATTACGACGCCAGAGACTCGCCGCCGCCCCTTCTCCTGTTAGTTAAAACAGGTCCGCCACGTGAAGGAAAGGAGTTGTACTTTTGCTGCAGAGATAATGAATGCACGAGCCATGGGTTATTTATGCAAGGTTGGGTGCTCACCCAAACTCTGCGCCCCCGGCTACATAACAGTAACATTTGGAACCCGCTAGTTAGTTTAAACCTTCATTGTGGAGACGGCACCCGATTGATTGATTGAGTTAGTTTCAACAGCCTCTTGCAAGAATGGTTGTTAGTTACTCCGGTAGTCCAAAATGTTCGCCCCATTCGCAGATTCGTACCTGGCAAAAAATAAAATTTCGTGGAACTGCGGTAAAGCTGTGAAAGTGTAAACAATATATAATGACACAAAGTAATGCAGCTTTACATAACAGAATTAAGACACATACAGGACGTTGCCGCGACTAGCCTTCATAAGCAAACCAACACATTCAAAAACACAACATACAGTCAAGGAGATCTCCTGTGACTACATGTAAAGCTGCACTACTTTGTGTCATTTTATACTGGAAAAAATATAACATCACCAAACTGGCTGAGATTGAACGCTGACCACTGCCTTGACAGGAAGGTGCACTAACGGCTACTCCACAGCGTCGTTTACTCTTCCACTCCCTTTTGAGTCTTTGATCTCAACAAATACATTAAAACATAATTGGGCTTCAAGGACACACGTTGAAGTTACAGTCATTGGATACATGCACATGACAAACCCCTTCTCTGGCGTGACCAGATGGCCGCCATTGTTATGACATCAATCTCCCTGTCTCCACGAATGGAGACCGTTCTGCTTAGTATTTCTGAGTCTTATCCGTTTTTTTTTAAATAAATATTTTCAGTATTTCCTATTTGTTGTTTAGTCGATACAGATTTCGGTGGAAACTTTCGTTTGTATCTGTGTGTGTTTGTTTATTCATCCGTCGGTGTCTCTCGGATATATTTTGTTATTTGAATCGGGTTTCTACAAATCAAGACATTTTTTGTTGTTGTTTGTTGTTGTGTGAGTGTGCGTGTGCGGTTGCACGCATGTGTGTGTATGTGTGTGTGTGTGTGTGTGTGTGTGTGTGTGTGTGTGTGTGTGTGCATGTGTGCGTGCGAGAGTGTGTTATCATGTTAAACGTGAAACATTAAGCTGGCACAGATAGTCAAAACGGGAAAACAACATCAATGATGAAACAATAACATGTCAACTCTGAGCTACAAGCGGACAGATTGGCAGCCGGCATTGCCCACAGGAACATAACGCTCGCGTGTTAACGTCCGGTACGCTGATATTAGGGTAGAGGGTTCATGCCACACACTGGTCAGTTGAACTGAAATGCTGACTTTTCGTCCTTGACTTGGCGACGTAAACTACAAGCAGCCCAGGAGTCGGAGTGGGTTGTCCTGACTTAGTTCTTAGTGAGTTCTAACCCACCCGCAAATTCAGTCCACTGCACTCCCCAGTTGTTGCAACTACTATTAGTGATAGCCCGTGTGTGCACTACGTTTAATTTCTAATCAAGCGATCGAAAAAACATGAAGAAAGATGAATGAATAATTGAAACTCACATCTGTTATCAATTTCAAACCCGTTCAAAGCGAGAAGAAACTAGCGCCGTGTCTCTTGTCAATCAATTTCACTTATTCCGTTAAACATGCCGCTGTTTCCACTTTTTCTTCTGGACACAGGAGATGGGAGCAACAGTGACAGCTTCACATCGATCACGGCTTGAGACTCGACCTGTGCGTCAACAGCGTCATTCAGACTGATGTGAGTTAGATCAGGGAATATGCTTCGTTGGAAGATGACGGACAGATGAAGAAGTGTACAGGTTAAAGACAAGGAGCTGATGTAAAGGCCTTGGGGATTTTTGGATCTTAGCCCATATTCTTATAAGCCTACCTGTATGTGTTGGTTGATATAGTCAATAATGAGGCAACGGTCGACCCGCAAGAAGATAGAGGCAGGACGTGGCAGACACCTTGAGGGTGCAGGAGGCAGGAGGGATTGTTGGAGGTGAGGAGGTTTATTGACGGGCTGTCCTGAGAGCGACGTACTGCACAGGACCTGCAACATGACGATGTGTTCAATACAATGCCGACCACCTCTACTTGTTCCTGTACCCACTCTAGGCCTTTACCTGCTAGAACAGTTCCTGTACCCACTCTATACCTTTACTTGCTAGAACAATTTCTGTACCCACTCTAGGTCTTTACTTGCTGGAACAGTTCCTGTACCCACTCTAGGTCTTTACTTGCTAGAACAGTTCCTGTACTTACTCTAGGTATTTACTTGCTAGAACAGTTCCTGTACCCACTCTATACCTTTATTTGCTAGAACAATTTCTGTACCCACTCTAGGTCTTTACTTCCTAGAACAGTTCCTGTACCCATTCTAGGTCTATACTTGCTAGAACAATTCCAGGTACCCACTCTAGGCCTTTACTTGCTAGAACAGTTCCTGTACCCACTCTAGGCCTTTTCTTGCTAGAATGTTTCCTGTACCCACTCTAGGTCTTTGCTTGCTATAACAGTTCCTGTACCCACTCTAGTTCTTTACTTGCTAGAACAGTTCCTGTACCCACTCTAGGTCTTTACTTGCTATAACAGTTCCTGTACCCACTCTAGGCCTTTACTTGCTAGAACAGTTCCTGTACCCACTCTAGGCCTTTACTTGCTAGAACAGTTCCTGTACCCACTCTAGGCCTTTACTTGCTAGAACAGTTCCTGTACCCACTCTAGGCCTTTACTTGCTAGAACAGTTCCTGTACCCACTCTAGGCTATTTCTTTCTAGAACAGTTCCTGTACCCACTCTAGGTCTTTGCTTGCTATAACAATTCCAGGTACCCACTCTCCATGATTTAGTGTGCATTGATTTTTACTTATTTTCCAGCGTCATCTGTGAGTCCTGATTGCTACTGTTGAAATGTTTTTCCCGTGTATTGTGAGTGGTCTCAATGATTCAATGAAGAGGTATATAGCTTCGGTGTGTCCTAATTGCTACAGGTGAAATGTTTTCCCCGTGTAGTGTGAGTGGTCTCAATGTTTCAATAAAGAAGTATATAGCTTCGGTGAGTCCTAATTGCTACTGTTGAAATGTTTTCCCTATGTACTCTTAGTTGTCTCAATATTTCAATGAAGAGGTATGTAACTTCGGTGAGTCCTGATTGCTACTTGCATTTTCCCCCGTGTAGTGGAGATGTCTATAATTGCAGTAGAAAACAGAAAATCGTTATACTCGAACTGCTTTCCCATGACGTCACTGTATATACTCTTGTGGTATATAAACTCCACACAGGGGAAACTATCAGTTTGCCGACTTTCACAAATCTCTCGAGTTGCTACCCCTTGACTAACCGCAGGTAACTCTTGTTTATCTAGATCACATGTTAATACAATTGTTTCCTCAAATCCTATCATTACTATAGTATTTATCTGTACTCTGGCCCTTGCGGTTGATTAAGTCTATTATTTTCGTATCTGTTATGTAACAAAATATTGTGCCCATACACTGTATGAAAACACTTATATGTAAACAGAGTAGTGAGAACTCACTGACAGAAGTCATCCCACAAAAATTGATTTCTCAAATAAAAAGAAGACAAGCCATATTCTTTAGACACCTCATGAGAATATGTAAACTGGAAAATAAGACATAACTGTGAGAGATAGAACACACACAGGGGTGAAACGTGACATTGTCTAAACATTGAAAATATGAATCAATATTGTTGTAGATGCCACTGTATAACTCTGTTGACTTCCTTCTATATTTCCATATCCAACTGTTTGCACACATTCGGCTACACATTTTCTTATTTGATACCTTTCACAGCTGAACTTCAGCCCCGCCTTCCTAACAACGAAGAATTTCTGTTTTAGTATTATTAAATGTTCTAATTGCATGTTTTTCTTTAGATAAGTTTTGTTGTTCCTAATGAAGATTAGTATAACCGAAACAGCGTTCGTTGTGTCATGGTACACTTATTTTAATGTTGTCGTTATTATTATTATTATTATTATTATTATTATTATTATTATTATTATTAGTTGTTGTTAGTTTTTTTTTTTTTTTTTTTTTTTTTTTTGAAGATTGGTTACAATCTTCAACTGCTCAAACATAATAAGGGAAGAAATACAAGCTAGAATCAACTCTGGAAATAAGATATACTATGCACTACAACATCTGCTAAAATCAAATGCGCTATCTCGTAACACCAAGATCACAATATACAAAACACTGATCAGACCAGTTGTGCTGTATGGCTCTGAAATCTGGAGTACAACTAAAGGAGACGAAGCCTTGTTACAAACCTTTGAGAACAAAATTTTAAGACGCATCTTTGGGCACATTAGGGATACACAAAGTGGAGAGTGGAAAAAAGAAGCAACAAAGACATTTATGATCTGTTTAAGTCCCCGCTAATCACTGGTATCATGAAGGTTAATAGACTACAATGGCTGGGGCATATAGAAAGAATGGAAGATAATAGGGAAACAAAACTCGCTTACACTCAGGAAATAAATGACCGTAGACCCCGAGGTAGACCAAGAAGGCGGTGGAGAGATAATACATGTACAGACCTACAAGCACTTGGAATCAACGACTGGCAAGAGAAGGTCAACCAGAGAGACGAATGGAGACGGATTGTATCTGCAGCAAAGAACCTCAATGGCTCAGAATGCTGAAGAAGAAGAAGATTATTATTATTATTTGTTTTTGATTTTCACGTATTGTTTACGTTTGCCGTAGTGGAGTTCGTTGTAAGGTATGTACACTGTGTCTGTTTATATTTTATCTCACATTTTCGCAGAAGTAACACATACCTAAGTGTTTTTATTTCTTATGGGAAATATGACATCAGGATGAGATAGGCAGGGAATCACGTAGAGATGTTAAACATGAGAATTTGTAAACTGGAAAATATGATACCAAGATAAGAAATACATGGGAACACATAAAGAGGTTAAACATACTATTTTCTAAACTGGAAAATATGACACAAGGATGATAGATATCGAAACACATAGAAAGATTAAACCTGTTAATTTGCAAACTCAACAATTTGACACTGAGTTGAGAGATAGGGGAACACATAGAGAGATTAAACATTTTAATTTGTAAACAGGAAAATATAACACCGGTATGAGAGACAAGGGGGGACATAGAAAGATTGCACATGAGAATTGTGAACTGGAAAATATAACAGTGTGAGAGGCAGAGGAACACACAGAGAGGTGCTAGACAAATTGATATCTTGTCATAAAGAAAACATTTTTAACAGTACAGATTGAAAGCTTGCGAGACAGGATGCTGTGAACACACGTTCAATAGACGCCAAAGAACATGGATTAATATAAAACTGTAGATAAATGTCAACACATAGGGCGTGCAGTATAAGATGTGAGACAGGAGGCTGTGGACGAATATAACGACATTTATGTAATGTTTTTCCTTCAAACTGATCCTATCCTAGGTAATGGGCTCTACCCTGGGTAGGTTTTCCTCACTACCAATTTTGTCAGGGCATTAACCCTATGGCCTACTCTTTGCGATTTCTAATTGCCGTGAGATATTCACAGTGCACAGATTGCGCACGAACCGCGAGTATTCTCGCCCTTGTGTGAGATGGTTATCTAACTGTGATATCTGAAGACAGATCATCGGCGTGGGTAGCGAACTCGCGGGCCCTTCTAGTTACCGCAGAGACTGATACACCAGAACCAAGGTGGAGGATTGAACTCGCGTCTTATGGCAATTGACACGGTTAATCTCCGCCAGTCAACTTGAGACAGACGCGTGCCAAACCCCACAGACACTCCGCCTATGTGGAGGGTGTAATCACGATGTACGTGAGTCTAGAGTTTAGACAGGTCGGGTCTAGTTCTCTCAACTAGACTTTGTTAATGGTGAGTGAGAACAAACGGTGTTAATCACAGAATATGCCGTGTATGTCAAATAATAAACATCACGCAAGTAAATACAGTTTAAAATAAACAATAACAGAAGTTTGTCAGCTGTCTGCATAAACAATCAAACCACAAAGGAGTAAAGGAGATGATGATGATGATGATGATGATGATGATGATGATGATGATGAGGATGATGATGATGATGATGATGATGATGATTATGATCTAGCATGGATGAATGGATAAGAATGCTCGCTCTTAACCTTCCGGTGTGCTGATGACTAGATAGCGGGTTCAACCCCTACACTGGTCAGTTGGACTAACAAATTTTGATTTGCCGTCCTTGACTTGGGGACGTAAATTACAAGAACCTCTGAAGTCGGAGTGGGTTCTCCTAATGGCGAGGGACACCAGTAATAGGGAAAGCTAATCGACATGCAAAAATCTGTCAAGTGTGCTACTAGTAGTAGCACGTGTGTGGACTACGCTTGAGTTCAAAACGTGAGAACAAACACAGTGAAGAAGAACAAGAAGAAGAACAGGAGGAAACAAGAGTCTCATCTATCACCAGGTTGACCTTGACCGTCACCATGCTGCACCAGGCTCTGCTCTGTACTTACCTCCTACTGGTCACGTGCATACTGGCAGGTAAATGATGTGAGTGTGTGTGTGTGTGTGTGTGTGTGTTGTGGTGTGTGTGTGTGTGTGTGTATAAGTATAGATAGATAGATAGATAGATAGATAGATAGATAGATAGATAGATAGATAGATAGATAGATAGATAGATAGATAGATAGATGGATGGATGGATGGATGGATGGATGGATGGATGGATGGATGGATGGATGGATGGATGGATGGATGGATGGATGGATGGATGGATGGATGGATAGATAGATAGATAGATAGATAGATAGATAGATAGATAGATAGATAGATAGATAGATAGATAGATAGATAGATAGATAGATAGATAGATAGATAGATAGATAGATAGATAGATAGAAATCAAATCAAATCAAATCAAATCAACTTTAGATTGATTAGATAAATCAAATCAAATAGATAGATAGATAGATAGATAGATAGATAGATAGATAGATAGATAGATAGATAGATAGATAGATAGATAGATAGATAGATAGATAGATAGATAGATAGATAGATAGATAGATAGATAGATAGATAGATAGATAGATAGATAGATAGATAGATATAAGGGACGTTCATTTGAAACCCGTTCCAATGGCTTTATTACAAAAGCATGAAAGAAACATTAACAAGTGTGGTAAAATTTAACAAAGCATTCATTTTGAATGAATTATGCACCATGACTTGGTCAGAAGATGTTGCCGTAGGCATTCAGTCAAGCATCCCATTGTTTAGGTAGGCGGCGATTGCCGTCCGCAAAAAAGAATTGTGGTTCCTCATTGAACCAAGTGTTTACCGCTTTCATTACGTCTGCATCTGTGTGAAATCGTTGCCCCTTGAGAGCTTCTTTTTAGAGGTCCGAACAAATGAAAATCACTTGGTAACAAATCAGGACTATAGGCTGGATGTTGCAGAATTCCCCACTTCTTCCTTGCTAATGCTTCCTGCACAATCTTTGCGACATGCGGACGAGCATTATTGTACAACAAAATCACACCGCGAGAAAGCATGCCGGGTCGTTTATTCTTGATGGCTTTTTGCAGCTTGCCTAGTGTTTCCAAGTAGTGGGCAGAGTTGATGTTGACACCAGGTTCTTTAAAGTCGGCCAACAATAGTCCTCCATGGTAAAAAAAATTCGCTCAGCAAGACCTTACCAGCGGAAACCTGTAACTCGAATTTGTTGGCTTTTGGTGATCCAGCATTCTTCCATTGCATGCTCTCTCATTTGCTGCTCGGCTCAAAGTGGTGACACCATGATTCATCGCGTGCCACTATGCGGAAGAGAAATGCATCACCCTCCACTCTATAATGCAGCAAGTGGTTCAAACACCATCCCATGCATTCCTCTTTTTGGTGGCCGGTCAATATCCGTGGTACCCACTGTGAACACACCTTCCGATATTGCAGTTTCTTACGAACGACATTTTGAATTGTCCCTATTGACACATCAAATTCTTTCACTAGCGAACGTTTGCTTCGACAACGGTTCATCTGTACTGCTGCATCAATTTTGGCGATGGTTTTTTCTGTTGCTACAAATATGCGCTTGACCCCGCCGTCGAAGATCTGTCGTGAACTGACGTCCTTTCCGAAACATTCGTGCCCAGTCTGTCACTGTTGTCTTCGACACACATTTATTACCATATGCTGCCTGCATTCTTCCATGAATCTCCATTGGTCGACATTCTTCAAATGAAAGAAACTGAATCACCGCTCTTTGAGCATGTTTGGACGGATTTTGGATAAACCCTGCCATTTTCTCAACGGCCAGAAACCGAATCTATAGATCATGGGACGATAAGCAAGTGTACCTTTATTCATTGGTCAGTACTTATAACATGACTATGATATGATTATGTTCAACGTACGCAATTACGCGCGGTGGGGCACGAACGGATTTCAAATTAACGCCCTTTATATATATATATATATATGACCAGCCTAGAAAACTACCAACAGTATACTGGGATAACGGCTTATAGAGCAACAAGCAGTTTTCTACCAGGACCACGGCTATGAGGATGTCGTACAATTAGGAGTCATACAAAAGGGTACTTCCATATCCTTTACATTCCGTGTCAGTTAACGCCAGCATTTTTGTGGCTGTTTGTGATTCCGGGGCAAGTTAACGTTCAGTAGTTTGTCATTGCTTTCTGAAGAACCAGCACTCATACCATTGTCTGGGAAACCAATGCAAGGCGGTCTGCTTCAAAGTCGCCCGCAGCTGTGTTTCGAATGCGGTATGCAGGATTGCGAATTAGGTTCGTAACCCTTTCACCACAGAGGCGGCGAAGATATAAAGTCTCATCTCATCATATTCCTCTTGTACCTTGCGGTGTCGAGGCGAAGTATAAACAGCGAGAGAATGCCCGATTATGGGCTTCATGTATATAAAGATATAAAGTATGTATTGAAAACAGCTAAGCATACTGAACCATGACCTCATGCGGTCAGCTACTCCCATATGACATATATGAGCGAAGGGAATTTGGAGGAGAAGGCTGTGTTTGTTACCTCAGCATTAGCACAGTATTGAAACACCAGGGATTGGAAGGATACTTACATTTGCAGACAGGATGGAAATAGCGCAAGTGTTGCAGGAGACAATAAACAAAGCGATCGATTTGTGTACACAGATAGGTAGTGTAATTAACCTAAACAAAGCGATCGACTGGTGTAATTAGATAGGTAGTGTAATTAACCCAGATAAGGCGTCTGTCTTATGGTGCCCTCTGGATAATTATCTATTGGACCCCCCACCCCCACCCCCCACCCCCACGACAAACTGGTGTGGTGGGAAACAAGCAGGCGTATAGAGTGCTAGGAGTTTGATCCCTATGCTGGGGTATTGGTTTATGATAAGACAGATGTGGTCGGGGACCTATGGAATCGCGTGTGTATAGTGCAGAAAAACACGTAGATGAGTCACGACTTGGAGAGAATGGTGCTACAAGGAGTGACAAGAGGGTCTGGCTGACATTCAATTCTCCGAGGAAAATCCAGACGGACACATCATCAAACTGCTATTGGTACCGTTACTATTGGAACTCTTCGTTGGCTGTTGCAGATGATGACGGAGCACGTGTGTGAATGTCCTGCTTGCAATAATAGCGGTTATTGACTGAACTCAACAACTCAACTCAACAACTCAACTCAACAACTCAACTCAACAACTCAACAGCTCAACAACTCAACTCTATGACACTCATTATATCTTTCCCTATGATCTATTGAAATATATTTGTGTAGCTCAGGCAAAGAAACCAAGTACTTTAGAACGTGAAGGTCATCGCACAATATATCGTATGTGTCACATGACCTAGCTGTAACTCAATATTTCTTCAATTTTCTTTTAAAAGCTGTCTCGAAGTTTTTCCGTCCTATCATGTGTAAAGTTGTTGTTACATCTTGAATCCGTCTGTGCCAATATGTTTCTTGTTCTCCAGACACGATATTCAGTCATTTTCACATTCAACCAAGAAACGTGTTTTCCCTATCAATTGCGAAATTGTCCATGATTTACACTCATATGTTGCCACGGACAGGCGCGTTAGGCTGAGCGGCTACTATTCGATAGACCCGGATTTGAATCCTGGGTAAGGTGATGGATGTTTTTGTTCTGTCGCAGACAAATATAAAACCTAAACCTGCACAGTTCGCCACGACTGCTCTAGCCAGGCCCACCTTAATTCCTCAGGCTCAATACCCACCGTCTCCCATCAAACTCCCTCCCCCAACTGTCCTACACCGCAAGGTATGAAGGAGCTTCAGATTAAAATCTTATATGTGTCGTTTGGTAAATTTATTATGAAAAAGTAAGACCAAATGCATCATATTTCCATGTAGTCACCACTGCGTTCAATGTAAGTCCTCCAACGTCGACAAAATACGATAGGACTGCATGAAAAACTATATATATATATTTGATACTGATACGGGCATTGATAATGCACATTGGGAGCAAGTCGCCGCTGAATGTGTTGCATGGAGGGCAAATATCAATAATGGAATAAACCAAAGGAGAAAATTATTGCAGATGAGTCACACACCGAGAATGTGAGACGTAAGACGGTGCATGATGGTGGAAATGACCATGTGTTCACATGCATCCATTGTGGACTAACATTTACAGCGCGAATTGGCCTTATCAGTTACATTCGCTACCGCCATTGGTTGTAGTTATTATGCCTTTTTGAAGCACACACTATCGTCTGTCAAGACGGCAAGGTGCCAATGCAATATATATATATATATATATATATATATATATATATATATATATATATATATATATATATATATATATATATATATATATATATATATATATATATATATATATATATGTTGAGTCATACTGGGAAAATATTTTGCAAAATTCTTGATAAAAGATTACGAACTACTTTAGAACCCCAGCTACGCGAAACACAACTTTGATGTAGGAAAAACAAAGGATGCACAGATGCCATTTTTGCTCTTAGACAACTTATAGAAAAATCAATCGAATTCAACGAAACACTCTATTTAGCTTTTGTCGACCAAGAAAAAGCATTCGATAGAGTAGATAGAAACAAGCTGTGGGAAATCCTTAAACAATATGGAGTGAGTACACATCTAACAAACCTATGTAGAAGTTTATACAACAACAGTGAATGCAAAGTGAGAGCAACTGGAGGACACTCAGAACCCTTCACCATAAGATCTGGAGTACGACAAGGTTGGGTCCTGTCCCCTCTCTTGTTCATAACATATATAGACAACATATGTAAAGAAACCAGCCAAGCAGAGACAGCAAGAATACCGCATGACGAGAACACAGAAGAAGAACCATCTGCAAATATAACCATTAGAGAACTCCTGTTTGCGGAAGACCAGGCACCAAGTGTTGACAATGATGGGTTGAGCCACACATGTAACTAGCTACTCATATCTTCAGGCCAATAAGAACGTGACAACAAGTAAATCGTAACGATGACACCAATAATAACACAAACATAAACACAGTACTGGGACAATATATATGCACCATTGAAGTACAGAGTACAACAGTATTGATGACCATAGTTCAAAACCAGTGATCAATCGTGGGTTGGGCTTCAACTCTATCCAGACCCCTGCAACCAAGCCAAGTCCACTGAGTGTACCAGGTACAACACCGATACCACATCCCTAAACAAGCCGAGACACCAAACAACACAAGAATTACAACACTAACAACAGGGACATGAACAAGCGTATGGGGAGTTCAGTTGTGTCAGTGACAAAGACCCAGGACTGCCCCGACAGCTACCGTCAGAGGCCACTCCTGCAACATAAAGATACAATGTATCTAATTACCTGAACTTACAGAATAAATACATATAAGAGTCAACGATCACATGCATCCCCACACAAGAATCAATCCACAGATAATAAATGTCCCCAGCAAATCACCCAGCCTCCTATTACCTCCAGTGGAGCTACTGTTATCACAAGACATCAATTCATGCTATTGTAATTTGATCGTGCCCCTCTGCAATGCACTCATTCTTTTCTGGCTTTCCATGTACTCGCTCACAGGAGGTCACTGCTTCAGTGGCAATGTCACATGCAGATCCCACACACCCCAGTGTTGGGTGATCGGATCTGATTCACCCACCTGTAAATCATGAAATGTAACTCTCGCACACACACACACACACACACACACACACGCGCGCGCACGCACGCACGCACGCACGCACGTCTGCATCTTCAGCCCAGCAGATTGATGGAGTGAATCCACATCACTCTCCTTCACACCCAGCTAGCTTGACATGTTGATTCCCATGTGACCTGGGACAGATAATCCACTCCTGAAATGTCCATGGCTCAATGAAACCATTGGATACCAAGACAATACCAGTACAACACAATGCAGTTCATCCCCTCCAATATTACAGGCTGACATCAATATTATTTTTTTGTAGTGTTGCATATCCCTTACAGGACGTTGCAGTCAACACCAGCATTTGTCAGCTGCTGTTGACGTACTAGGCAAGTTTTACGTTGAGTAGTTTGCCATAGCTTTCTAAACGACCGGCTGCCTTACACAACGCGACACGGTCTGCTGCACAACTCGGTCACAGCTGAGTTTCGAACGGCTGGTAAGCGGCTTACGAGCCGCGTTCGCAAGCCTTTGGCCACGGAGAAATCAATATTACACACTGCTATCAACCATTGCTGCCCCAAGTCAAAACTATTTAGTGCACTACACCTTGAGACTGGACAGAAAATGCCAAGCCATGTTTCTTCTTCTCCATTCTTCCTGTGGCACATCAGTTACAAAAACAATACCATGGAATATATAAAACTGTCCAGTGCACAAAATAGACAAAAGAAAACTCAATCCAGTCAAATACCATGAATAACACCCTAATAGGACAACATCAACACAAGTGTACAGGTGAAAATCAAGTATGACAACATATAGGAGTTTCAGTTGAACCCATAACACCACCAGCATACACATCCCTGTACTAGCAACAGTTAGAAAACAGGGTGTAACATAGACACTGACTAGGTTCCTCCACACCAGGCAGCACACCAAACACCTTTACACTGTCTGGACTCATCCACATCAGACATATATAACAGTGCATTGCTAAATGAGGTTACCACCACGACATAATTTCTTGTAATGACTAAATTCATACAGGAATACCATAACAAACTCACAGCCTGCACACCGACATACATAATGCTCTAATTCACAACAAGCCACATGCATAACATGATACAACATAGCACATCTCATGGGCTTCTCACCCATTTCTTGTCTAATTTCAGGCCACATATCCATAACCACAGAACACTCATTGCTTACCATAACAGATAATCATAGCCAGGTTATAATTATAGATTAAATTGTAATTCAATCACACAGTGGTATACCTCGACTTCTCCTGACTGTACAGTTTATCTGTAACTGCCTTGATTACCACAGGTCATACAGCCATTGGCCAGTACCATCCTTATAATCATCAGCATCATAACCATCAACATAGTCATCATCCTGTCGCTACTTGAATTGCCACGGGCCACTCACCTCATACACCTATGCTTCCTTTCAAGCACACATAAAACTCCAACATCTTGCTGTCTTGGTGGCAGGCGCAGCCGAGGTACCTGACGCGGTGATTGCCTAAGCAGTTTGCGCACTTTTCTGTTTGGGTTAGGCCTCCTGAAGACTGTGTCGATCTTACCTTGAGGGCATTGACTGTATGGGTGGGGTTCAGAGCAGTGTCTACATACTTCCACTTCATGGGTCTTAACTCGCTTGATGGCCAATTGTTTGATCGTGCTGTGTTGAGTTGTTTCCACTGATATGCCGTGGCCAAACTTGATGTCGGCTTTCTCTTGTTGTAATATCTTCTTCATTAGTCTGGTGGTCTTGAGGTTCTTGTTAATGGAGACCACTATTCCATAAGGTGTCTTGCACAGCTGGGTGATGCTGTGTCTTCCCAGTTTGTTCTCCAACAGACTCTGTATCTTGTCTATTGGTAGTGCCGACAGTTTAGACTCCCCAACTGTCATTTAGACTCCCCAACGCTGGTTTGTTTCAGCAGGATTGTGCCGATGAAGTCCTCGGTTATGGTTTCCTCCTGTGTAGCTGTCTTTGGTGAGCCGCTTGGCTGTTTCTCCTTAGTGTTGTTGTGTACTTCACCGCTGCTGCCGGCTGCAGTTGTAGTCTCTTCCGTGACGGGAACAGCTTCAGCTGGTGTAGGAGTGGGACTGATGTGTGTCTCTACAGGATCAGCAGCCCGAGCAGCCTTTCTAGCCTCTGCCTTCTTCTTCCCGACTGCATACATTGCGTGTCTTTTCGCTGCGTTTTTAGTGCCAGCCATCCTCTGCACTTTCAGATTGCGATCTGCTTCCCGACAGAGCGTCGATTCGATTTGTGATGACATATATTTACAAATTCGATTCGATTTAATTTCACCATTACTCCTACCCCGTTCAACCTCAAGGAGAAGTTATAGTTAGGGTCCATCACCCGAAGGTGATTGTTGTCCATGTGGAGTAATGAATGACAGATATTTTGGCGGGGCCTGGTACTTATAGTACCACGCAAAACAACATCCCATCATTCCCCGCAACTACACCATGGGATTGATCCCATCAGCATCATCAAATGCCGTGCCGGTTACACATATAAACTACACATCAGTTCAATTGTTGTAGACTGGATAAGTGTTCAAATCAAATCAAAGATCAAATCAAATATAAAATTGTATAAATTGGTCGTTCACATTATTTTAATAATAACAACAATATGCCTGTTTGTATACAAGTGGATTATTAAGAATATCATTGTCTATTTTATTACGACAATTAATAAAAGCAGAAACATAAAAGCAGAAACTAGAAGGGTCAGCTTTGCAAGAACACTACCACACGTGACATAATATGCGTTGCTGATAGACCACATTCATCAGCCAAAGAAAATAGTACGACACTAATACAACGGTATTTCGAATTGTAAATATTACTCTGGCTTCTCAGGTCCACACAGCTAACGTGGGTACTAGAACATGTCTTGGGAAATCAAGGCGGTCGGTGTGATACTTACAACAGCACTCACTGAGTGCCTTTCTGTCTACACAACGGCGGATCTAGCACCATATGTCCAATTGGCCTTACGCGTGTCAACGGGACCTTTCTACATCAACATGAAACATTCATTTGTCCTGGAAGTTTGATCACGGGGAAGGCCAGAATAAACAGATAAATCGAAATTAGATGTCAAAACACAAGCGCGCTTATATAGCAACTATCACCCATACTGAGACAATAAAACATACCCATGTTCAATGTCAGGGGTTAGTCGATCAAGGTTACTGGTGGGTAGGACACAGTTATGGTTTGTTCTTGGCATCGTGTCAGAGGTCGGGTCTTGACCTAAGCTTAGGTTGAGATCACGACCCTTTCCTATTGTCCGATGGTTTTGTGTCAGGGATCTCGTTACATTATAGATGTTGTCCAGGGGTTGATTATATTTGTTATAGATATATGTTATAGTTTGTTTTTTGTTTTGCGTATCCTTTTACAGGACTTAGCTGTCAACAGCAGCATCTTTCAGCTGTCTGTTGATCTCTTGGCAAGATTACGCTCAGTAGTTTGCCATTGCTTTCTGAGCGGCCGGCTCAGTATCCGCAAGTCACGAGCGGGGGTCGAACCACCTCAGTTCTCGCTCCGCTGCGAGACTCTGCGTGATAAACGAGATTACAGACAGAAAGTGTTGTAACCCCACAGCCAGAGAGACCGGCATGTTATAGTTGGTTGTAGTTATTATTATTCGTTCGTTATTTGTTGTAGTACAGTTAATGACTTACGGGCCTTTCAGCTCTTCCTCCACATTCTGGAATCACTAACTACTTTAGAAAACCCACAGATGATCGAGACATTTTACATTTTGTAATATCTCATTAAACCAGTAACGCAGTTTACAATTCTTTATGCATTAAAATACTATTACCTTAAATATTAAAGTAATCTTTTACTCAATATAATCTATCACTACAATTCGCATGGTGGCAATCTCTTGCAATCGCCAACTGGGCTTATGACCTGTCCTGTTCCCCGGATGGTATCCGCTCGAATGACTCTTTCCAAGAGTGTTCTCAACTCATCCGTTCAGTCAACGAGTGCAATCCGCTTGAAAGCATAGGTCACGCCCAACTCTGACATGAACTCATTATGTTCCTTTCATTTGCAAAACGAAAGATAATAAATATTATATTTACACCAACCCCATGCAACCAGTGTTAAACCTGGACATTATCCAAATCACATTTACACAAAATCAACAGCTGTGAGATGAGATACTTGAGAAGAGCTGCCAACTTAACAATCCGAGACCGAATAAGAAATAATGTTATCAGACAGACAGTGGGATTTACACCGTGAGCCACATATATTGAAAGACAGACGATCAAATTGTTTGGCCATCTCGTTAGAATACAACACCATGAATTACCAGTAACTGGTCCTTCATCAAAGAACATCTGCTAAAAGAGTAAGAGGACGCCCAAGAAGACAATAGATTGACAACATCACAGTCATTATACGAGGGGAAGTCAATAAGTAAGTCACAAATGGCTGTAGAAAAATAACTATATACGATAACCACTTGAAACCAGTTTATTTGTATACATACATTGTCCCTTTATTTCTCAACATAATTTCCACCCACATTGATGCACTTATCCCATCGTTTTATCAGTCCTCCCAAACCAGCTGCAAAGAAATGCGTGCTTTGTTTTCTAAACCACGTTTTCACTTCACATTCAACTTCGGTGTCATTCGCGAAATGTCTCCGGCCAAGGTAGGTTTTCAGTGGACAAATAAGGAGGAAATCGCTAGGGGCTAAGTCGGGGCTGTAAGATGGATGTTCCAGAACTTCCCACCTTAGTTGGTTAATTTTCTCCTGCGTTAATCAAGCCGTATGTGGTCTGGCATTGTCATAAGAAGCAAAACTCCTCTAGTCAGCAGTCCTGGACGTTTTCTTCGATTCATGCATTATGCTGTATGCTGAACCATGTGAGAACCCTATCGCAGATGCTACAGAGTCTATCGTTACTCGCCTGTCACCTCTAATCATCTCCTCCACTCGCTGCATGGATGCTTCTGTTGCAGTCTGAACAGAACGACCAGATCGGATTTCATCAATAATTTTAGAGCGTCCTTGAGAAAATTTTTCTACCCAGCTATACATCGCTTAACGGGACAAACATTTGTCAGCATAAACAGGAAGCATTTCCTTATGAATGTCCTTAGCAGGCAGTTCTTTTGCCCACAAAAAACGCACAACAGCACGTTGCTCTTTGGTTGTACACTCCGTAACTGCAGTCGCCATTTTGTTTATGCGCTGCGCATTCACGAGAGTCACCTAGCGCAATCTGACGAACGGGAATATAAAGTTCAATGTTGCTGTCACCTAATGACACCTGTAGAAAACACCAACTACATGTACCTGCCATCCCACAGAACTGTGTCACTTACTTATTGACTCGCCCTCGCATAATCGCACGGTATAACACTATCCTGCGCCACCCATCGGGCTCTGGAGCGCCAATTATTCCCCCTACGACGCTTGACGGTAAAAGTAGAGCATGATGATGATTAAAAAATTGGTTAACGATAAGGGTGCTACGGTTAAAACAACGTCTTCTCCTTGTCATTGTGCCTGAAGAGAAATATGTCTCTTGCGAACCCTCTGTTGTCCAAGAGCACAACAATCGCTGTGTCAAAAGACAATCTACCACATTCTGCGTCTGACATGCAAGTAAGTGCATTACCTTGCACTGTACTATCCTTATTTGAATGACACAGAATTGTTACGTTTTTGTGGTTGATTTTTGTCAAGTAGCTAGTCTGCAACATTCCCTATTTCATCATATTCTGTGGCAGAAACAAAACGCTCTTTTGATGAAGGGTACTATGACAGCGACGAGGAAGCCGAACCAGGACTTTTAATGAGGGTAATATATTCATTCAGTACATATGTTATTATTATTATTTTTACCACTGTTCTTGTTCCTTTCCTTTTTCTTGAATTTATCATCAGGTTAATTAATATCTTTACGGTCATCATCATTCTTCTTCTTTTTCTTCTTTTTTTATTCTTCTTCTTTCAGTTACTTTCTCGTCTCTTCTGCTTGTTCCCCATCCGGCATCTTCGCCTCACTTACCATCTTCCGGTTCCTCCCAAGTATTTTAACCATGTGTCCCAATATTTGAATATTGGAACACAGCTTTACGCAGCCAATACATATGTTTTTTTTTTTTTTATAGCACTGTATTCGTTTTAAAACTGGATCTACATTATAATTGATATTAATTAAGATTTTGTGACTGTTTTGGTGAAATGAAGATTTCATTGTGAAATATAAGCAGTAAGAACATTCACCGATTGTCGATACTTGATACTTGATAACGTGAGATATAGCCATTCATTGCTAGCGAGAGGTAAACAGCCAAACAAACTGATTAGGCCAGGCTTGGCCTTGTGTTTGTTTACTTCAACTTGTATAGCACAATGTTCTGTCCATTAATACATTGATTTCCAGCTTGCGTTCAACAACTTTGTCCAATCGCTATCTCTACTAGCACCTTACCGTCTTGACAGATGATAGTTAATGTGCTGCACAAAAAAGGCACAAGAACCTCTCCATAGCACAAAGTCTGGGTTGAATTATAGAGACCATATGTTGTCCATGTAATATGATCCCTCTCTCGGCCTGCCTATTTTACTTCATAGGGAAGGCAACACCAATAAATCAGAACAAGACTAGCTGTGGAAACTGTGGGATCAGCAAGAACATGGTCTCACTGTCGGCCTGTCGGAGCCTCCTCGAGCCTGTTCGATCCTAGACCAGTTGCCGATCCAAAATGTGCTCATCCGCCCGAATCCGTTGTTCAAATATGAGGTGTCGGCGCTAACAGAATGTAGGTAGTACCGTCTACTGGCAAATAATATTTCATTCAAATCTGACTAAGACAGAGCGCAATGAAAAGGTAAGCAAAGACACGCATCTCATCTTGTTACTCTTGTACTTTGCTGTGTCGAGGTGAAGCATAAATAGTGGAAGAGTGCCCGTTTATGGGCTTCATAAAACTACATCACTGTTCGACTCATGCCATAAATGGAGGCTCCCTGTTGAGAGAAGTTTATTGTGAACTTATGTCTTCCTCTGACAACGAGACAATGTCATTCTACCCACAAAGATAAACTGCCAGTTACACTAAGAAGATTCGACATGAAAAAGACCCCCCCCAAAAAAAAACCAGTAGTTCAAGTTTGTATTAATAATAGAATCATAAGCAACTCATAACTATCTGCATTGAAAGTGTTGTTGCGTATTAAATTTCCCAAATCATGAAATTTTATTTCGTCGATCATTCCACCCTGTTTTGGATTCCAGCCTCGTTAAACCGACGGAGGCAATCTAACAATATAGAAATGTTGTAGGGCAAACAATATAAGTTTCATTAATCACACCACGTATTTTACATAGCCGTCCCAGAAAGAATGTAGAATGATCAATAGATAATTCTAAGTTAGAAAATAGTATACTAGAGAAGAACATCAAATATCCCGAACAAGCATCAGAGAACAACCAGCAACGTTTACATGATGACATAGAACTTCATCTCTGGCAGTAGCCATCTCTCAGTGTACAACACACACTACCTCTTTACACCACACTTGCCTGTACAACAAATACTACCTCTCTACACCACCCGTGCCTGTACAACAAATACTACCTCTCTACACCACACTTGCCTGTACAACAAATACTACCTCTCTACACCACCCGTGCCTGTACAACAAATACTACCTCTCTATACCACACTTGCCTGTACAACAAATACTACCTCTCTACACCACACTTGCCTGTACAACAAATACTACCTCTCTACACCACCCGTGCCTGTACAACAAATACTACCTCTCTACACCACACTTGCCTGTACAACAAATACTACCTCTCTACACCACCCGTGCCTGTACAACAAATACTACCTCTCTATACCACACTTGCCTGTACAACAAATACTACCTCTCTACACCACACTTGCCTGTACAACAAATACTACCTCTCTACACCACCCGTGCCTGTACAACAAATACTACCTCTCTATACCACACTTGCCTGTACAACAAATACTACCTCTCTACACCACACTTGCCTGTACAACAAATACTACCTCTCTACACCACACTTGCCTGTACAACAAATACTACCTCTCTACACCACCCGTGCCTGTACAACAAATATTACCTCTCTATACCACACTTGCCTGTACAACAAATACTACCTCTCTACACCACCCGTGCCTGTGCAACAAACACTACCTCTCTACACCACACTTGCCTGTACAACAAATACTACCTCTCTACACCACACTTGCCTGTACAACAAATACTACCTCTCTACACCACACTTGCCTGTACAACAAATACTACCTCTCTACACCACACTTGCCTGTACAACAAATACTACCTCTCTACACCACCCGTGCCTGTACAACAAACACTACCTCTCTACACCACACTTGCCTGTACAACAAATACTACCTCTCTACACCACACTTGCCTGTACAACAAATACTACCTCTCTACACCACACTTGCCTGTACAACAAATACTACCTCTCTACACCACACTTGCCTGTACAACAAATACTACCTCTCTACACCACCCGTGCCTGTACAACAAATACTACCTCTCTACACCACACTTGCCTGTACAACAAATACTACCTCTCTACACCACACTTGCCTGTACAACAAATACTAGCTCTCTACACCACACTTGTCTGTACAACAAATACTAGCTCTCTACACCACACTTGCCTGTACAACAAATACTACCTCTCTACACCACACTTGCCTGTACAACAAATACTACCTCTCTACACCACCCGTGCCTGTACAACAAATACTACCCCTCTACACCACACTTGCCTGTACAACAAACACTACCTCTCTACACCACCCGTGCCTGTACAACAAACACTACCTCTCTACATCACACTGGCCTGTACAACAAATACTACCTCTCTACACCACACTTGCCTGTACAACAAATACTACATCTCTACACCACACTTGCCTGTACAACAAATGCTACCTCTCTACACCACACTTGCCTGTACAACAAATACTACTCTCTACACCACCCGTGCCTGTACAACAAATACTACCTCTCTACACCACACTTGCCTGTACAACAAATACTACCTCTCTACACCACCCGTGCCTGTACAACAAATACTACCTCTCTACACCACACTTGCCTGTACAACAAATACTACATCTCTACACCACCCGTGCCTGTACAACAAATATTACCTCTCTACACCACACTTGCCTGTACAACAAATACTACCTCTCTACACCACCCGTGCCTGTGTAACAAACACTACCTCTCTACACCACACTTGCCTGTACAACAAATACTACCTCTCTACACCACCCGTGCCTGTACAACAAACACTACCTCTCTACACCACACTTGCCTGTACAACAAATACTACCTCTCTACACCACACTTGCCTGTACAACAAATACTACCTCTCTACACCACACTTGTCTGTACAACAAATACTACCTCCCTACACCACACTTGCCTGTACAACAAATACTACCTCTCTACACCACACTTGCCTGTACAACAAATACTACCTCTCTACACCACCCGTGCCTGTACAACAAATACTACCTCTCTACACCACACTTGCCTGTACAACAAATACTACCTCTCTACACCACCCGTGCCTGTACAACAAACACTACCTCTCTACACCACACTTGCCTGTACAACAAATACTACCTCTCTACACCACACTTGCCTGTACAACAAATACTACCTCTCTACACCACACTTGTCTGTACAACAAATACTACCTCTCTACACCACACTTGCCTGTACAACAAATACTACCTCTCTACACCACACTTGCCTGTACAACAAATACTACCTCTCTACACCACCCGTGCCTGTACAACAAATACTACCTCTCTACACCACACTTGCCTGTACAACAAATACTACCTCTCTACACCACCCGTGCCTGTACAACAAACACTACCTCTCTACACCACACTTGCCTGTACAACAAATACTACCTCTCTACACCACACTTGCCTGTACAACAAATACTACCTCTCTACACCACACTTGCCTGTACAACAAATACTACCTCTCTACACCACGCTTGCCTGTACAACAAATACTACCTCTCTACACCACACTTGCCTGCACAACAAGCATGCAATGTCAAGAATAACAATCCATGCTCCAGTCCCGATGTTGATAGCTACGATGTGTTTCTTCCCCTTACGGGTAAATCAGTCGCTCTTTAGCACATCATAAGATACACCGTTAAACAATGGTGCTGTGACCTAGATATCTGCTTCCAACTTAGGATGAATGGCTGGCTGGCTGGCTGGCTGGCTGGCTGGCTAGCTGGCTGGATGGATGGATGGATGTATGGATGGATGGATGAATGGCTGGCTGGCTGGAAGGATGGATGGATGGATGGCTGGCTGGCTGGCTGGCTGGCTGTCTGGCTGGCTGGCTGGCTGGCTGGATGGATGGATGGATGGATGAATGGATGGATGGATGGCTGGCTGGCTGGCTAGCTGGCTGGATGGATGGCTGGCTGGCTGGCTGGCTGGATGGATGGATGGATGGATGGATTAATGGCAGGCTGGCTGGATGGCTTGATGGATGGATGGATGGATGGCTGGATGGATGGATGGATGGATGGCTAGATGGATGGATGGCTGGATGGATGGATAGATGGATGGATGGATGGATGGATGGATGGCTGGATGGCTGGATGGATGGCTGGCTGGCTGGCTGGTTGGATGGATGGATGGCTGGATGGATGGATGGATGGATGGATAGATGGATGGATGGCTGGATGGTTGGATGGATGGATGGATGGATGGATGTATGGCTGGATGGATGGATTGATGGATGGCTGGATGGATGGCTGGATGGATGGCTGGATGGATGGCTGGATGGATGGATGGATGGATGGATGGATGGCTGGATGAATGGATGGATGGAATGCTGGCTGGATGGATGGATGGATGGCTGGATAGATGGATGGATGGATGGATGGATGGATGGATGGCTGGATGAATGAATGGATGGATGGATGGCTGGATGGATGGATGCATGAATGGATGGATGGATGGATGGATGGATGGATGGATGGATGGATGGCTGGATAGATGGATGGATGGCTGGATGGATGGATGGATTGAGTAAATGCCTAACTGTGAGAGCTTGTGGGAATGATGTATGTATGTAGGTATGTTTGAATGAGTTTATAAATATGCGTGTGGACGTGTGTCTGCCTGCCTTCCTGTCTCATAACATGGTAATATGCATTGTTTATTTTTACAACATTCACTTGCCATTTTTCTTCCCTATGTGAATGTTACATGCACAATTGATGAACGAAAGATGAGTGATTGAAGGGCCGAATGCAAGACGGGCCTGCGTGCTCAAATTGAGACCCTTTGAAAATAAAGTTAAATCGTTCATTCCTTCCCAAGTCAAGGACGAGAAGTCAACATTTTAGCCCAACTAACCAGTGTAGGGCTTGAACCCACTATCTTTGCACGAACACTCCGTAAGTTTCAAAGAATGCGATCGTATCCATTCGGCCATGCTGGCCTCCCAGTCTCAGATATCCCATCAATCCATGAAGTGCGTCAGGTGTTATAACTTGTCAGCATGTTACACTACCAGATATCTTCTGTAACACCTACTCCTCCTCCCTCTCTGTGGGTGCTAGTCAGATTGTGATGTGATTGACATGAGTTTGTTTTGTCTGCAGCGTACTCGTGAGGGCAAATACTGCGTCCCATGGAGAAGTCCTTGCACCTATAAGGATGATTTGCTAAAAAAATATCCATTTCTGAAGTGTTGCAACAAAGGAGTTTGCAAGTAAGGGGGAAATATTGTTTAAAGTATGTGGATTCATTATCATCATCATCATCATAATCATGTGCCATGCCGGTAAGCAATTTTCGCTATTTCATACGATCACCACCTAGAGATCTGGTGATTGTATGAAATAGTGAAATATACTTATCGGATCAGCTCTGTGTTCTTGACTCGACCATGAAATGGCGAAATATGCTTATCGGATCAGCTCTGTGTTCTTGACTCGACCATGCAACGTGGCCAAACCATCCAGATAGTTACTTTTCTGCCTTCCCTTTCCTCTTTCCCCCTAAATCTTGCCAGTTGTCACCAAGTTCTCTAGTTTATTTCTTCTCTTAACGTGCCCAAAAAAGGTTGACTGTCTACATCTAATTTCTCTAATAAATTGCCTTCTTATTTGCTTCTTGTATAACTTGCTCATTGGTTTTTCTGCCTTTCCATGGTATCCTTTACATTGTCCTCACAAACCATGTGTCCTCTGCCATTAGATGTGTGTTTTTTTTTTTTTTTTCAGCTTGTCTACTCATTGCCCACGTGTCACATAAAAAAGACAGGTCCTATGTATGGATTCATTATACAGAACATATTTACAGGGTTGATTAGCGGGGACGATCACGGATCACTGTATTAGACTATCAACAGAGATTCCATGGTGGATCATGTTGGGGTACGCATGGGATAACGGTAGTTTTTCTTATGCCTACCGCATTTTTATCAGCGATTGAAGGCAACTTACTGTTGCTTAACGATAGGAGTACGGAATGTCAGGCATTGGTAGCACTTTGGTATGGTGACCGTCACGCTCTTTTCAGGGCACACCCCCACTGGTCCAAGCCTGACATCCAGCTCACGCCTGGGGCTCCTAGTAGCTGTCAGCATGTGACAGCGGCCACCTCCCGGGCAACAGCTGTGACAGGCTGGCTAAACTAGGCGTAGGTAAACGATTTGGTGTCAAAACAATCGGTGAAATAGGGTAGGCCTACCCAGCATGTGAAGACTTGACTCGACAGACTACGCGGAAGAAATCATTGCTGATTCAAAGGGAAAGACGGTGTTTACCTGCAAAGCGTTGTGGAATGTAGTTAGCGCGGCAAGGCACGTAGAGCGCCCTGGTCATCCATCGCACCTCTATTCGTCTCCAGTCGTCTTGACTTGTCTTGCGACTTGACTCAGATGGACTCAGTCGAGAGAGTGAGGTCGGCGAATTGCCCAACTCTTCCTCACTTTAATCAAAGTCATCGTGCAAATATTTCTTCATCCAACTTCATGTATCACCTTCAAGCCCTCTGGCAGCCGTAGTTGCAAACCTGCATACAGGCGACTCAGGCCATATGTTCGTCTTCTACTGACGGGAGCAGCAGCGGGATTCGGTAGTTCCCTGAGCGTCTGAGAGCCCTTTATAGGAAAGCACTGCTCATCTCCATAACATGTGGAAGGGGCTAGAAAAGGTGCTCCAAACATTGTCTGCTCCATAATTACCTAAGATGCAAGCCGCAGGTTGGTGGGTACCCTATAGTGCGGTCGACATACAAACAAAGTAAAAACAGGTAACGCTAAAAGAACAAACTATATTCCCTTGAAAATCAGAACTTGAATTGTACGCATCCTACTAGATACAGACGGCGGGTCGAGCCCAGAGAAACGAACAGCACTGATTGGGAGAGAGCTGGGCAGGTACAACATCGACATTGCAGCCTTGAGCGAGACACGACTTGCTGAAGAAGGCCAAATCTGTGAAGTAGGTGCCGGCTACACATTCTTCTGGAGTGGAAGGAAAAGTGATACAGACGCCAATCCGGTGTGGGATTTGCCATTACGTCGGCCATGGTTGGGAGAATAGCTAAATTTCCGAAGGTTATAAATTACAGGCTTATGACCATCAAGTTACCCCTGCTGAAAGGAAAGAAGCATGCAACCATCGTGAGTGACTACGCACCAACCATGACCAATGAAGATGACGTTAAACACAAGTTCTATGAGGACCTGCACAACGCATCAACATCTGTTCCCAAAGGAGACAAATTTATACTCCTTGCGGACTTCAATGCCAGAGTAGGCAAGGACACCGCCTCTTGGAGTGGCATCATTGGAAAGTACGGAGTCGAAAATTGTAACTCCTCCTCCTTCAGAACACGAACTCCTGATCATCAACACAATTTTCCGTCTCCCTTCGAGAAATAGGAAATTGTGGATGCACCCTCGCTCGAAACAAGGGCACCTCTTTGACTATGTCATCGTCAGGAGTGACAGACAAGACGTTTGGGTGACAAAATCCATGTGTGATGCCGAATGTTGGACAGACCATCATCTCATTATCTCGAAAATAAACATACACATCAAACTACCACGGTGCCCTCAAGGGATAAAAAATTTTTTAAAAACTGTCACCCGCCTAACCAGCAAAACAATGCAGCTGTCCAAAACAATGTTTTCCCGTGGTGAATTTGAATAACGAAGACACAAACAATAGATTGCACGATTTATTGCCTGGCATATTTCGCTGCATCTCGTCAGGTACATACTGCAGAAATCACACAACATAAAGTGAAATAACTAGATAAATCCTTCAAGCTGAAATATACACATGTTCGCACAGTAATGTCGATTTTTACCACGGTAATTTTACACTGACTAATATGCCTTTCTGCTTGCACAAGGACGGCTTACGCAGGTTGATAATTATAGCTTATACAAACTTTAACAACCGACTACTTTGTGTGTTGAACAACACACAGAAGGCACTGTCTCTTTCAACCACATGACCACTCTCGAGCACGTGTCTCGCGACCGATGAAGCGGGACTGTTCCGGTGTGTCGGCCTGTCTAGGCTACCATCGTCTGTGTGTAGTATCTTGTCGACCCAGTTCGGAATGTGTTCGGAGCAGGGTTTTGGAACACATTTGGCAGACTGTACAAGAATGTGTGGGACAGAAATGGAATAAGCCTGCAAACAAAGCTGAAAGTCTACAAAGCAATGTATTATCCATACTGCGATATGCTTGTGAAACATGGACTGTTTATCAGCGACACGCCTGGAAATTAAACCATTTCCACACAGTCTGCCCTAGGAAACCATTGAAGATTAAATGGCAAGACAAAATCCCAGACATTGAAGTTCTAGAAAGAACGTCCATGACCAGTATCCACACACTACTAATGAAGAATCAGATTCGCTGGGCTGGTCACTCAACTCGCATGCCAGATCACAGGCTCCCTAAACGAGTTTTTTACGGCGCGCTGCGTTGTGGTAAACGCTCCCAAGGCGACCACAGGAACAGCTTTAAAGACACTGAAATTCTCACTGAAAGCTTTTGGAATTCATCATGACACCTGGAAGACTTCTGCCAAAGACCGAAATTCGTGGCGTGCATCATTACACAAGGGTGCAGTCACTTTTGAAGCAACCAGGGCTGCAAGAGCTGTGAAGAAAAGGCTGGATACCAAAACCACTGCAGGAGATCCTCCTCCTGAAACGTCATGCATTCTTTGCCCACATTGTCAAGAACATTTCGAGCCAAAATAGGCCTCATCAGTCATCTTAGAATTCACGTCTCCATACTTTCAACCCCACTGGATGAAGTGAATGGTCATCATCATTCTTGATGGACAAACAACACTGTTGCTGAACGATACGAAACCTACACGACAGCAGGGGGGGGGGGAGAGAGAGAGAGAGAGAGAGAGAGAGAGAGAGAGAGAGAGAGAGAGAGAGAGAGAGAGAGAGAGTATCTATCTCTAGTCCCTCTAACAGCCGGTAGGAAAACAACACAGAAGTTCACTGATTCAAAACATTGTAATACCTTAGTGAATGTAAAAACAGGAACCACAAACACTATGTTTCAATTCAAAATCTGCCGGTGTTTGTAGCTGGGGAGTAGCGAACGCGATTCACAATCCTGCATGTCTCTTTAAAAACCAGCTGCAGGCAATTTGGAAGCAGATCGTCTTGCGTTGATGTTTAATATTGGTATAAGCATCGGTGGTTCAGAAAGTAATGGCAAACTACGGAACGTAAACTATACTTATAAATCACAATTGGCAAAAGAATGCCGGAGTTGATTGTGATGTAACAGTGCATCCTCACCAGTGTACATAGGTGGAGATAACAAGTGGAAATATCTAAGCGAAAGACAAAGCGATCAACTCTAGGATGACTTGTCTAAATGGCGTAACGGAGAGACGATCACTTACTTACCTAAACCGAGATTGTGGTGATCGTGTGACTTAGCAAGCCATTATCGACCATTCATAATTGATATGGTACATGGTGATGGTGAGAGAAATCAAATACATTATTGCTTGTGGATAAAGCTGTGTGCTATTCCTCTTCTAGGTGCAACTGGTGGGGGAATAACTGCAGATGTGAGGCCACCTTGAGGGGCTGGAACCAGGGCAAACGTCGCAGGATAGGATAGTCAGTGACAGTGGGAGTCAGACAACTGTACTGTAGTCAGTGACAGTGGGAGTCAGACAACTGTACTGTAGTCAGTGGCAGTGGGAGTGAGACAACTGTACTGTTGCTATATTTACAAATCCTCCTGTATGCTTGTCAATCATGGACCCTGGATAGGGAGATTAGAGAGACACCGAAGTCCACACAAGCAAGCTTTCTTTGCTAAGAATAATATAGACAACTAAGAATGCTATACACAACTAAGAATACTATAGACAACTAAGAATACTATAGACAACTAAGAATACTATAGACAACTAAAAATACTATAGACAACTAAAAATACTATAGACAACTAAGAATACTATAGACAACTAAAAATACTATAGACAACTAAAAATACTATAGACAACTAAGAATACTATAGACAACTAAGAATACTATAGACAACTAAAAATACTATAGACAACTAAGAATACTATAGACAACAAAGAATACTATAGACAACAAAGAATATTTTAGACGACTAAACATTAATTTCACTATGCAGTGGATATTGTGTGTTTACATTGACTCTGAGGTAGGCACGTGCTCTGCAAATTTGTATTCTGTCTCCAATGGTTGGAAAATCAAGAAGATAGCGCATTGCCCTGCATGCTGTATCTCTTGTACATTCAAGAATAATACGCATAGCTTCGTTCTATATCCTTTCCATCATTTCCATCTGCTTGCGGCGGAGAGTCAGGATCGCCATCGCATACTGAAAAACAGACATGACCAGCCCCTGGTATAGAAGACATAGATAACACTGCTCACAGTTTGCTGCTGCCATCACCCGCATCGCAGCCAAACCCCGCTTGGCCTTTGTTATCGCCTGGTCTATGTGCTCATTATAAGCAAAACTTCGATCAAAACGTATCCCCAAGTTATTTATTGCCTGCGTTCTTTCCACAGTCTCTCCACAGATTTACAGTTGGTGTTGGAGTGTTGACAATATGGTTATTCAAAGAGAACCATGTCACTGCTGCCTTTGTAGGGTTGATCATTGCCCCAGATTATACACACCAAGTACTGATGCGATTTAGTTCGGTTTGTAGTTCCACAGCAACCCGATCTCTATCCTTACCCTGACGATACACTAAAACATCGTCGGCATATGACAATGTCCTCCCTGATCCAGTGATCTCCTCGCTGGTAATTCTCAAGTGTAGGCATTGAACAGCACCCGTGATAATGATGATCCCTGTGGCAGACCGGATATATTGTTGTTGGTTCAGAAGTCCAACTGCCACATCCAAAAACTACTTTCCGTTGGAAGTTGGCTGCAGCGATCCAACTAAAGAGGAATGGACTTATCTTGAGTTTAAGCAGCTGAACCATTAAAACATCCAATGGTACTCTATTGTACGCATCCTTAAGATCAATCGCCGCAGAACATGTTTCAATGCCTGAGTTGAAACCTTCATAGACTTCATGGGAGAAAACTGCTGCATTGGTCCAGGGTTCTCTGTTTGGAAGGTACCCTCCAAGGGCAGGTGGGAAACAACCTTGCCTCTCTAGCTGACTTGATATTTTCCTGGCAATTAACTTCTCCAGCAGCTTGCCTATTGTATTTTGCATGGTTATTACCAGATATCCCTGAATTTGTGTGTGGTCTTTGCCAGGCTTCGGCAAGGGAATCAGATAGCCGTGTAACCATTCCTCCGTGATGCTAGCACTCGCTATGCTGTTCTTGTACATGTCTGCTGGTTCCTCTAGCTCGTTGTTGGTAAACATACAGTTGTCGTCATACCTTATACCAGAATACTATATACAACTAAGAATACTATAGACATCTAAAAAATACACTATAGACAACTAAAAATACCATAGGCAACTAAGAATACTATAGATAACAAAGCATACTATAGACAACGAAGAATACAATGGGCAACTAAGAATACTGTAGAAAATAATAATACTTTAGATAACTAAGAATATTGCAGACAACTTACAATAATTTAGACAACTAGAATACTACAGAAAACTAATAATACTATAGACAACGAAGAATACAATAGACAGCTAAGAATTCTATTAGTTACAATTTTTGCTATTGGTGATGTCTTGGCAAGTTTACTTTCAGTTATTTGCCATTGCTTTCTGAATGACCGGAACTCATCCCATTTCGTAAAATACCAGCGCAACGCAGTCTGCTGCCAAATTAGGCGCAGCTGTATTTTGAAGAGATTTGGAAGGAGATTATGGACATGGAGGATTCCTGATCATAAGATCAGAAATCAGATTGATTACATTCTCATCAACAGAAGATTTCGAAATGCCTTAAAAGTCGCAAAAACTATACCAAGCGCAGACAGCTACAGCGACCATAGATTAATCTTAATCAAGCAATTTACATATAAAATTAAAGAAAGTCAAATATTCACAAAATAAACACAAAATTTGGTCTACAGGCACTGAAGAGTGAGAAAATAAAAGATAAATTCAACGTAGATGTAAAGAACAGATTCGATGCATTGTCCGATATGGAAATATTATTTCAGGACGTCAGTGACCAATGGGAAATATTAAAGAAATCAATCAACCAAGCTGCAAAAACAACATCCCAAAAATAAAGATAATAGGACACAAGAAATGGATGACGGAAGACATCTTAAAACTCATGGAAGTAAGAAGAAATAACAAAAATAACAAGAAAATATGAAGAGATTCACAGGAAAATTAGGAATCTATGCAAAGAGGCAAAAGAAACATGGCTTGGGGAAAATTGCAAGGAAATTGAAAACCAACAGAACATTCGGAATACTAAATTAATGCACAAAAGAATTCATGGCATCACTAACAAAAGAACACACACACATCAACGGGTTGCCTAAAAATCAAAGAGGGCAAAATCATAATAGAAAAACATCAGATTTTACATGCGTGGTGAGATTATGTGAAAGAACTTTACGATGATACAAGAGATGAACAATATGATCATCGGAATAATAATGAAGGACCATTAATTTTGAAGATGGAAGTTCAGAATGCTCTTAACCATATGAAAAATGGCAAGTCCCTGGATTCAGATAACATCACAATAGACATGATCAATGCCTTAGAAGAATATGGAATAGACCAAGTCACCAGACTGCTGAACGCAATATACTATAGACAACTAAGAATACTATAGACATCCAAAAAAAAAAAACACTATAGACAACTAAAAATACCATAGGCAACTAAGAATACTTTAGACAACAAAGCATACTATAGACAACGAAGAATACAATGGACAACTAAGAATACTATAGACAAATAATAATACTATAGACAACTAAGAATATTGCAGACAACTAACAATAATTTAGACAACTAGAATACTACAGAAAACTAATAATACTATAGACAACGAAGAATACAATAGACAGCTATGAATATGGAGATATACAGCCTGAATTATGTAATTCTGTATTTATTGCAATATCGAATAAATCAGGAGCCTTGGAATGCGATCAACATCGAACAATTAGTATAATGAGCCACACCACGAAGATTCTGCTGAGAATTATCATGTAAAGAGTTAGGAAGAAAATACAACACGAAATAGGAGAAGAACAATGTGGGTTTGTAGAAGGCAGGGACACAGGAACTGAACGATATATAGAAGTAAACAAAGATCTATATCTTTGTTTTATTGACTACACAAAGGCTTTAGATAAAATGAGACATGTCGACATGATAAGGATGCTTGAAGATCTACAAATTGATGGAAAAGACCTTAGACTTGTAAAAAAAACATATATTGGAAACAACAAGCTGCCATCAGAATTGATAACGATGTAGGTCAATACCAGCCTATTAATAGAGGCGTCGGACAGGGATGTGTAATATCTCCAGATCTTTTTCTCTGTACAGCGAAAATATTTTCAGAAACATAGAAGATATGGAAGGAATCACCATTGGGGGACGAGACATCAATAATATTAGATATGCAGATGATACAGTCTTGATTGCAGACAATGAACAGGACCTGCAAAATTTAGTAGATGCGGTTGTTGCACACAGTGAACAACTAGGGTTAGAACTGAATATTAAGAAGACACAGATTATGGTCGTCACTGGGAAGAAGAAAATACCACAATGTGATATACAAGTAAATGGGCATATTCTTAAGCAAGTGAATCAATACAGTTATCTCGGCACAGTCATAACACCTGATGGGAGATGTCTTGAAGAGATTAGAACAAGAATTGCCATTGCGAAGGTAGCCTTTTGCAAGATGGAATATATACTGACCCATAAAAAGGTATCAATTTAAACGAGAAAAAGAGTGTTGAGGTGCTACATAGAACCTATACGTTTGCATGGAAGTGAAGCGTGGGCAATAAGCTGTCAAGCTGAAAGACATCTGATGGCTGTGAAAATGTGGATGCTGAGGAAAATGCAAAGAATATCATGAACAGACAGAAAAACCAATGAACAAGTCCTTCAAGAAACAATTGAAGATCGTAAACTGATTAGAGTCATTACACCTAGACAGTCAAAATTTGTTGGGCATGTTATGAGAAGAAATGAATTGGAGAAATTGGTGACAACTGGTAAGATCGAAGGGAAGAGACCAAGACAGAGAAGTAAATACATGGATGGCTTGGCCACATGGCATGGTGGAGACAGGAACACGTGCTGATCCACGACTCTGGTGATCGAGTCAGATGGCAGAACATTACCGCCCACGCTTACCCGTATGGCACATGATGGATGGTAATTTGAAAGAGGGTATGCGTTATCACAAACTGCGTCCGTAACCTCATCGCCACAGAGGCCGACAAGAATACTATAGACAAATAAAAAACTATAGACAACTAAGAATACTATTGATAACTAAAAATACTATAGATAACTATGCATATTGAAGACAATAATGTATACTACAGACAACTAATAATACTATAGACAACCGAGAATACTATAGACAACAAAGAATAATACAGAAAACTGAGAATAATATAGACAACTGGTATATTAAAGACAACAAAGTATACTATAGACAACTAATAATACTATAGACAACTGAGAACACTATAGACAATTGAGAATAATATAGAAAACTAAGAGCTGTATATATTCTGAGAACAATATCGACACCTAAGAATCTATCGACAACAAAGAATATATAGACGGCCCAGGTGATCAGTAGCCAAGGGCTGCAAATGGTCAAGTCCGACAGACATTATAATCTAGCACCAAGAGAAGACCGAGGTCATTCTGTCATCACGTTAGCCGACGAGAAAGTCTGGGAATAACTGTAACAACAGGGGAAAATGAGACTGTTAGAGGCAGAGATGGGCAGAGAGAGAACATGCTCGATGGATCGACAGAATGACACGGGACAGGATCATTAGTCGGTTTTATTAATAACTCCAGGATTCATGTTTATGGAGCAACATTATCACCTGAACCGATCGACATTACACATGATGATGGTGATATGTCGTGGTTTATTTGTAGAAGAAATGTCTTTTCTCTGAAATCTGTGGTCTGTCCTATCTGCTTTCCGTGTCCTTGAAGTGTAGTTATTAAATAAACAGCTGAATTTATTACAACTTAAGCCTTATGTGAGTACTTTCTTTAACAAGGTTCACCTACACTGAGCTGTCCACATCCGATGTGGTACAGTTATGTGTGAGTTCTACGGCAAACATTAAAATCATAACAATGTGTCTGGGGTTAAGGATAACAAGAAACAGCAACCATCCAAACCAGAAGGTCTGGCGTTAATGATAACAACATACAGCAAAACATGAAACCACAGGGTCTGAAGTGAATAATAACAGCTAATAGCAAACACTGAAATCACAAGGTCTGTAGTTAATCACAGACACAAACACACACACACACACACACACACACACACACACACACACACTCACACATTAAAACCACAAGGTCTGTGGTTAAGAATAGCAACAAACAGAAAACACTGAAATCACAAGGTCTGTAGTTAATCACAGACACAAACACACACAAATACACACACACACACACACACACACACACACACACACACACACATTGAAACCACAAAGTCTGTGGTTAAGGATAACAACAAACAGCAAACACTGAAATCAAATGTTTTGTAGTTAATGATAACCATACACATTGAAACTACAAGGTATGTGTTTAATGATAACAACCAACAGCAAACATTGAAACCATAAGGTCTGGCGTTAATAATGAAGCCAAGGGAGAAAACAAAAGTAAAAACATCTAACTTTTGATACGATCAGAGGTAAATAGAGCACACCGCTGACAGCACATGGGCCAGAGGGGGAAAAGGAAGAAAAGAAAAGAAAAAGAGAACCTCTCACCTCCCCCAGCTTGCAAGAAAAGTATAGAATTAGTCAGAAGATTCAGGATTCTTGGCTGACAGAAGGATTCACTTATATCTCTCCAACCCCCATATAGTATATTACACCCTAGAATGTACAAATATTAGTGACCGTGCAAATCAAACATAAACCAAACTTCAAGGACTAATCAAACAAAACAATATAGCACTGTGTTTGTCACATTCCAGAGCTCAGGGACAAGTGATTCAAATGATTGATCATCATCAAGTGCTCATGGCATTTATGGCTCTCCACAGATCTCGGTATTTGGTGTTCTGGATCAACTCTGCTGATGATATTCCTCCATGCCACCGTCTCAATCCATCCAGCATCATTTCTCTTGGTCTGCCTCTGCCTCTCTTCCGCTCGATTTGTCCAGTTGTCACGATGTTCTCCAATACCTCTCACATGACCAAAGACAGCTGTTTGTCTGTTTCTTATTGTTGTATACAGTGTTCTAGTTTCATTAGCCTGTCTCAGGCAGTCGTTGTTAGTTACTATGGCAGTCTAAGGAATTCGCAACATTCGTCTCAGGAACCACATCTCTGTTGCTTCTACGTTCTTCGTAATGTGTTCATTTACATTCCACGATTCACTGCCTACAGCAAAACTGGTTCTATATAGCATTTCATCACCCTCTTTCTTACATTCAGTCATAGTGACTTACTGCATAAGATACTCTTCATTTTCTGAAATGCAGCTTTTGCTTGCCCTATTCAGCTCTTAATCTCTGTTGTACATCTCCCATCTGATGTTATAAATGCGCCTAAGTATTTAAAATTATCAGCTTGGATAAGAATTTATCTTTCTATATCTATGTCACATTGTGGTGTCACCATTTTTGTTTTATATCCCCATTGTTACTGATTTCTTGATATTCAAGGAGAGTCCCTGTTTAGTACTCTCTGTTACTACAATAACCAACAATTGTTGTAGGTCTGTTGCATTGTCCGCCACCAGTACTGTGTCCTCTGCATAGCGTATATTGTTTATATTATAACCTTCGATTAGTAGTTCCTGGTTTCTCTTTGATCTCTCTCATTATTACTTCGCTGTAGAGGGAGAAGAGATCCGGTGACAAGACACACCCCTGTCGTACTCCTCCTACCTTTATCTGTTGGTAACTACTCTCCTTATTTCCCATTTTAATTGCTGCTACTTGGTTCCAGTAAATATTCTGGTAAATATTCCAGTAAAAAAAACAACTCTCATATACTGCCAATATAGTACCTTGCGGTGTATGGCAGAGGGGTCTTTGAGCCTGGGGAATTAAGGCCGCCTGGCTAGTGCAGTCGCCACGAACTGTGCAGGTTAGAATTTTCTTTTTGCCCCCGACAGAAAAAAAATCCCACACCTTACCGAGGGATCGAACCCGGGTCTCCTGAATAAGAGTCCTGCGTTTACTTTATCAAATGCCTTGGTATCATCTATGAAGCGCAAATATATTATTTTTATGTCTCTATTGATCTTTCTATTAGTGTTTGTAATATATACATATATTGCATTGTTTGTACCCTTTCCTTTTACTGTTCTTCACTAATTTCTATTTTTATTTTCTTTCTGCTTCTCCTCATTATAATTCTGAGTAGAAGCTTGGGGACATGGTTTATGAGATTAACTTTACGAAAATCTTCGCATTCAATTGCTCCTGGTCTTTTATAATATACTCTAAATTATCCAAATACTTCTAATTCTTCTATTGTGATTTCATCTGGCCCAGTTGTTATTCTTTTCTTCATACGTTTCATAGCGTCAGCGACTTCTTCTTTCAGAATAGGTGGACCTTCTAAGTTACTTTCTTCTGTTAATTCTTCCCTTTCTTCATCATACAAATCTCTTATCTACTCATTCCACCTCTTCATTATAGCACATTCCTCCAATAATATCTTTCCTGGTTTTGATTTCAAACACCCTGTATTTATTCTTATTTATTCTTCCCTCTTCACAAGGTACATAAATCACAAAGACTACTTATAAACATGACCCCAACCACAGAAATCACAGAGACTACTTAACATGACCCCAACCACAGAAATCACAGAAACTACTTATCAACGTGACACCAACCACATAAATTATGAACATAAAACATAAATCACAGAGACTACTTGTCAACATGACCCCAATCACATAAATCACAGTGACTACTTATCAACATAACACCAACCTCATAAATCACAGAGACTACTTACCAACATGATCCCAACCACAGAAATCACAGATACTACTTACTAACATGACCCCAACCATATAAATCGCAGAGACTACTTACCAACATGATTCCAACCATATAAATCACAGAGACTACTTATCAACATGATCCCAACCACATAAATCACAGAGACTACTTACCAACAAGACCCGAACCATAGAAATCACAGAGACTACTTATCAACATGACCCCAACCATATAAATCATAGAGACTACTTACCAACATGACCCCAACCATATAAATCACAGAGACTACTTACCAACATGACCCCAACCATATAAATCACAGAGACTACTTATCAACATGACCCCAACCATATAAATCACAGAGACTACTTACCAACATGAACCCAACCACATAAATCACAGAGACTACTTACCAACATGACCCCAACCACATATATCACAGAGACTACTTATCAACGTGACACCAACCACACATGTCACAGATACTACTTATCAACATGACCCCAACCATATAAATCACAGAGACTACTTACCAACATGACCCCAACCATATAAATCACAGAGACTACTTACCAACATGACCCCAACCACATATATCACAGAGACTACTTATCAACGTGACACCAACCACATATATCACATATGGTGATATGGTGTATTCCATAGAGTATACTATAGAGTATACTACAGAGTAGTCTCTATGGTATATACGGTATGGTGTCCGCCTCGAGTGCTGGAGGTCCCGGGTTCAGGCCCTGGTGAGGACCGGCATTTATTTACAAATTCCACCTGAACTTCCAGTAACACAATTTCCCCTGGTCTCTGGGTAGTGAGATCGGACGTACATAACCCCAACCACATAAATCACAGAGACTACTTCTAAACATGACCCCAACCACATAAATCACAGAGACTACTTCTAAACATGACCCCAACCACATAAATCACAGAGACTACTTCTAAACATGACCCCAACCATATAAATCACAGAGACTACTTCTAAACATGACCCCAACCATATAAATCACAGAGACTACTTCTAAACATGACCCCAACCACATAAATCACAGAGACTACTTCTAAACATGACCCCAACCACATAAATCACAGAGACTACTTCTAAACATGACCCCAACCACATAAATCACAGAGACTACTTCTAAACATGACCCCAACCACATAAATCACAGAGACTACTTCTAAACATGACCCCAACCACATAAATCACAGAGACTACTTCTAAACATGACCCCAACCACATAAATCACAGAGACTACTTCTAAACATGACCCCAACCACATAAATCACAGAGACTACTTCTAAACATAACCCCAACCACATAAATCACAGAGACTACTTCTAAACATGACCCCAACCACATAAATCACAGAGACTACTTCTAAACATGACCCCAACCACATAAATCACAGAGACTACTTCTAAACATGACCCCAACCACATATATCACAGAGACTACTTCTAAACATGACCCCAACCACATAAATCACAGAGACTACTTCTAAACATGACGTAAACCACATAAATGACAGAGACTACTTCTAAACATGACCCCAACCACATAAATCACAGAGACTACTTTTCAACATGAGCTACATATATCACAGAGATTACTTATAAATATGACCCCAACCACAGAAATCAGAGAGATTACTTATCAACATGACACCAACTTCTGAAATCAAAGAGACTACTTATGAACATGACATAAATCACAGAAACTACTTATCAACATGAGAGAAATCACAGAGACTATTTATCAACATGACAGAAATCACAGCAATTACTAATCTACATGACAGAAATGACAGAGACTACTTATCAAAATGACCCCAACCACAGAAATCGCAGAGACTACTTAACATGATCCCAACTAAAGGAATCACATAGACTACTTATCAATTTGTCAGAAATCACAGAGACTACTCATCAACAAGGCAGAAATCACAGAGACTGCTTATCAATATGACACCAACCACGTAAATTACAGAGACTACTTAACATGATACCAACTAAAGAAATCACATAGACTACTTATCAATTTGTCAGAAATCACAGAGACTACTCATCAACAAGGCAGAAATCACAGAGACTGCTTATCAATATGACACCAACCACGTAAATTACAGAGACTACTTAACATGATCCCAACTAAAGAAATCACATAGACTACTTATCAACATGATCCCAACTAAAGAAATCACAGAGACTTCTTATCAACATGACACAAACCACAGAAAAAGTCAAATAAAAAACGTTGTGTCATTTATTCGGACACAACATACAAGAAAAAACACACACACAAAACCTTACAACAACTAATACAAACACACAAACATGGAAACACACAAACATGGTAAAAAAAGAAAACACACACACACACACACATTAATTTGTTTGGGGTGAATATTAATAAGAACAAATGCATGATTTTCCAATATAGTCATAACTGCGTTCAATGCAGTTCCTCCAGCGCCGATAAAGTTCTTGGGTTCCTGTAGAAATAAATTCTCTAAGTTTATTACTCGGTGTGCCTGACCCGGTCGTGAACAGTCTCTCATAGAAGTCACGCCGTTTTGAAACTTCCTACTTCATTCATACACTTGCTGGACTCACAAGCATGCATCACCTTACTGGACCTTCATTTGCCGATGGATTTCTATAGGCTTCACCCCTTCACTGACCAAGAAACGGATAATAGAACGCTGCTCCTCTTTGATGCATGTCCAAAGTGGGACGGCCGCCTTTAAACTGTCCCTTTGGTGTCACTGTGTTCGTCTTCACCGTCATATCATGTGATTAACACTCTTGAAATCCGTAACAAACATATTGACATATTACAAGACAGTGGCATTGTTATTGTAGTTTCTATCACAATTTTAAGGCTTTCATTTGAAGCCCCTTCGAACAAAACAATCTTCCAGCAACCACAAAAGACAAAAACACGAAACCACCAGTTGTATCAGCAGATTTATTTTTGTTTTGGTGTTGCATATCCCTTACAGGACGTTGCAGTCAACACCAGATTTTTCAGCTGCTGTTGATGTACTAGCCAAGAATACGCTCAGTAGTTTGCCAGTGCTTTCTGAGCGACCGGCTCCCATAACCCAATAAGTTATTAGCGCGGCGCGAACAGCTGCCGATTCCCGCGCAGCTGGATTACTCACGAGAATATACAGGATTACGGATAAAGACGTTAACGCCTAGGCCAGGGAGCCCGGCCACCAGAATACAGACACATAATATGAACATGAAGAACACTGCCACATACAAACTTAAAACATATAACACACATTTATTATGTTTCTCGTCTAAATATACAACTTCACGCGTAATCTCAGATTTACAAAAACCATTTCCTTCTATTGTTAGCTTAATGAAGTCATCTTTTAAACGATGTCATTGTTCGAACTTTACTTTCCTTTTTCTTTTATGTATAAGCTATTGTACAATGCAAATGCAGGTATAAATGGGTGTAAGCGAAAATGGAAGATATTTAAACTGTGAAAGGGTGAACATAAATGATTGATTGAGCGTACAGATCCAAATGACCCAAAGGTTCATCATCATCATGTGCTGTGCCGATAATCGTCTGCGGTCATGTTTCGCCATCTTATACGATCAGTGCCTGTCATGTGTTGTTCAACACACAAAACAGTCGCTTGTTAAAGTTTGCAGAAGCCATAATGATTAATCTACATAAGCCAGCATTGTGCAAACAGAAAGACATGTTAGTCAGTTTAAAATTACTATGGTAGACAATTAACATTACTGTGCGAACATGTGTATATTTCAGATTGAAGGAGTTATCTCGTCATTTTACTTTATGTTATGTTGTGTGAATTTTGCAGTATGTACCTGGCGAGATGCAGCGAAATATGCCAGGCAATAAATCGTGCAATCTATTGTTTGTGTCTTTCGTTATTCAAATTCACTATGGGAAAACATTGTTTTGAATCTTATACAATCAGCAGAGACGTGGACCAACTCTGTGTTTTTGTCTCGAACATGTATTTTATTGGTCAGTAGCCTATGTTTTCCATCTTGCAAACGGCCATGGCCATTCTTGTTTTAATCTCTTCAAGGCATCTCCCATCAGATGTTATGACTGTTCCGAGGTAGTTGTACCGATACACTTGTTGCACCAGCGTAAAATAAACACTATTATGAGTCAATGTAATCACACAATATTGTAAACACATGTACAAAATATCACTATAACTTCCAATATATAATAAACTGTCTTCAAAACCATCAGCACCCTCATAATCATCATCACTACAACCAATACAAAGCAACGTAGCATACAGTTGACCGCTCTGAAGTCACTACAAGCCATCTTGTACACCTGGGCTAAAACCAGACAAGAGATATGGTGCAGTGGTGATGGACAAAGATGACTTTGAAAGGAAAGTTGAAAACATCTTATCCGATGCATACAAATTTCAGTTATATCAGAAAGCCAGCAACCCAGGGGACTTGGATGCAAACGTTACACAAGCCTGGAATACACCTGAGATCTATTTTATCTATGGTCGACTCTGCCCAACACAGGTTGATCAAATGATTTACCGAGATACTCAAACCAGCGCGACAATCAGTCTTAAAGAAAATGTATGGCGTCAATGAACATTGCGTCTCTTTTCTCTAACGTCCCCCTGGAAGAAACAGTGAAGGCCATCTGTGATCGCATAAAAGAGAAGAAACTAAAGTTAGGTCGACCGGCATCCACACTCGAGAAACTACTACTGCTGTGCATACCCAGTATTAAATCCAATTTTCTTTCAACGAATTCTAAGCCAAATTGACAGAGTTGATATGGGGAGTCCTATAGGGACAATTCTAGCTGACATCCTCATGGCATGCTTAGAAGAACACAGATCCTCAAACTGTCTGTATCCTGCACAATAATAAGTACTTATTTAGAAACAATTAATCAGAATCATCGCCGGAGTTAATGAGTGCATACTATGTTCGATGCCATCTTCAACAGCCAGCGAAGCGAGAGTGGAGAGAAGACGAGGATATGGTGACAGAAGGAGGCAAAGAAACATTAGAGCGGGGATCAGAAAATTCAGAAGCATTATGCAGCGTATGACACTGAAATATTTAGGAATGGACTATAGGAAATGCCCCGACGGCAAGCAGAGAGGTACTGGAATATGTAAGTGTGGCGATTGGAAATGTCGAAATGCTAGGCAGAAAGGTACTTAAACATGTAAGGGTGGGCTATTGGAACTGCCGCAGTGCCAGGTAGAGAGGTACTGGAACATGTAAGGGTGGGATATTGGAACTGCCGCAGTGCCAGGTAGAGAGGTACTGGAACATGTAAGGGTGGGCTATTGGAACTGTCGTAGTGCCAGGCAGAGAGGTACTGGAACATGTAAGGGGAGGCTATTGGAACTGTCGTAGTGCCAGGTAGAGAGGTACTGGAACATGTAAGGGTAGGCTATTGGAACTGTCATAGTGCCAGATAGAGAGGTACTGGAACATGTAAGGGTAGGCTATTGGAACTGTCATAGTGCCAGGCAGAGAGGTACTGGAACATGTAAGGGTAGACTATTGGAACTGTCGTAGTTCCAGGTAGAGAGGTACTGGAACATGTAAGTGTAGGATATTGGAACTGCCATAGTGCCAGGTAGAGAGGTACTAGAACATGTAATGGGATGCTATTGGAACTGTCATAGTGCCAGGTAGAGAGGTACTGGAACATGTAAGAGTGGGCTATTGGAACTGCCGTAGTGCCAGGTAGAGAGAGTCGGTACTGAAAAATGTAAGAGTAGACTACTGATCCTTATTAATCCTTCCAGCCAAGAATATGTTTTAACTATGTTCCAGGTATAAACAAGTCTACAAAATCCCTCCAGCCTGAAAAAGTCTACAAAATCCCTCCAGTCACGATCAAGTCTACACGATCCTTCCAGCCATGAACAAGTCTAAATAGAGCTCGGCGTGAGTTCCTTGAGGGCCCATGTTCTCTCGTGAGGTGACCGACACAAGACCAGGTGTACAAAATCAAGACAAGGAGCTGGTGTAAAGGTCGTGAGACTTATTTGGTCTTAGTCTATATTCTTATACGTCCATCTGTAAATGGTGGTTGATGTGGTCAACAATGAGGCAGTGCTCTACCAGAAGATTGACGCCGAACCTGGTGCAGGAGAAGTGTCCAGAAATTGAGAGGTTTATCGACGGGCTGTCCTGAGACCGACGTACTGCACATGAATTGCTACATGACGATGTTTTCAATAAAATACCGGCCGCCTTTACTTGCTAGAACAGTTCCAGGTACCCGCTCTAGGCCTGTACTTGCTAGAACAGTCCCTGTACCCACTCTAGGCCTGTAATTGCTAGAACAGTTCCTGTACGCACTCTAGGTGTTTACTTGATAGAACAGTTCCTGTACCCACTCTAGGCATTTACTTGTTAGAACAGTTCCTGTACTCACGCTATATACCTGTACTTGTTAGAACAGTTCCTGTACCCGCTCTAGGCCTTCACTTGCTAGAACAGATCCTGTACTCACGCTATACCTTTACTTGATAGAACAGTTCCTGTACACACTCTAGGCCTTCACTTGCTAGAACAGTTCCTGTACTCAAGCTATACCTTTATTTGATAGAACAGTTCCTGTACCCACTGTATGTCTTTACTTGTTAGAACAGTTCATGTACCCACTGTATGTCTTTACTTGTTAGAACAGTTCCTGTACCCACTCTAGGTCTTTAATTGCTAGAACAGTTCCTGGTAGACACTTTATGCCTTTACTTGCGAGAACAATTCCAGGTACCCACTCTAGGTCTTTACTTGCTAGAACAGTTCCAGTTACCCACTATATACCTTTACTTGCTAGAACAGTTCCCGTACCCACTCTTGGCCTTTACTTGCTAGAACAGTACCAGGTAACCACTCTAGGCCTTTACTTGCTAGAACAGTTCCTTTACCCACTCTATACCTTTACTTGCTAGAATAGTTCCTGTACCCACTCTAGGCCTTTACTTGCTAGAACAGTTCCATGTACCCACCCTAGGTCTTTACTTGCTAGAACAATTCCAGGTACCCACTCTAGACCTTTACTTGCTAGAACAGTTCCTGTACCCACTCTAGGCCTTTACTTGCTAGAACAGTTCCAGGTACCCACCCTAGGTCTTTACTTGCTAGAACAGTTCCTGTACACACTCTAGACATTTACTTGCTAGAAATGTTCATGTACCCACTCTAGACCTTTACTTGCTAGAACAGTTCCTGTACCCACTCTAGGCCTTTACTTTCTAGAACAGTTCCTGTACCCACTCCATGCCTTTACTTGCTAGAACAGTTCCTGTACCCACTCTAGACCTTTACTTGCTAGAACAGTTCCTGTACCCACTGTAGGCCTTTACTTGCTAGAACAGTTCCATGTACCCACTCTAGAACTTTACTTGCTAGAACAGTTCCTGTACCCACTCTAGGCCTTTACTTGATAGAACAGTTCCTGTACCCACTCTAGGCCTTTACTTGCTAGAACAGTTCCTGTTCCCACTCTAGGCCTTTACTTCCTAGAACAGATCCTGTACCCACTCTAGGCCTTTATTTGGTAGAACAGTTCCTGTACCCACTCTAGACATTTACTTGCTAGAACAGTTCCTGTACCCACTCTAGTCCTTTACTTGCTAGAACAATTCCTGTAGCCACTCTAGGCATGTACTTGCTAGAACAGTTCCTGTACCCACTCGAGGCCTTTACTTGCTAGAACAGTTCCTGTACCCACTCTATACCTGTACTTGCTAGAACAGTTCCAGGTACCCACTCTAGGCCTTTACTTGCTAGAACAGTTCCAGGTACCCACTCTAGGCATGTACTTGCTAGAACAGTTCCTGTACCCAGTCTAAGGCTTTATTTGCTAGAACATTTCCAGGTACCCACTCTAGGACTTTACTTCCTAGAACAGATCCTGTACCCACTCTAGGCCTTTATTTGGTTGAACAGTTCCTGTACCCACTCTAGACCTTTACTTGCTAGAACAGTTCCTGTACCCACTCTAGTCCTTTACTTGCTAGAACAATTCCTGTAGCCACTCTAGGCATGTACTTGCTAGAACAGTTCCTGTACCCACTCGAGGCCTTTACTTGCTAGAACAGTTCCTGTACCCACTCTATACCTGTACTTGCTAGAACAGTTCCTGTACCCAGTCTAAGGCTTTATTTGCTAGAACAGTTCCAGGTACCCACTCTAGGACTTTACTTGCTAGAACTGTTCCTGTACCCACCCTACGCCTTTACTTGCCAGAACAGTTCCTGTACCCACTCTAGGCCTTTTACTTGCTAGAACAATTCCTGTAGCCATTCTAGGCATGTACTTACTAGAACAGTTCCTGTACCCACATGACGGGAAGGTTAACCCGGTCAACAAATGCCCGCAGAAGTCGGATGTGTCGGCCTAACGGTGCAAGAACGCAGCTCTGCTGTAAACAGGCACCACGCAGTCACATCCGAAAAAGAAATCCGGATGAACGCAGAAGAAGAAGAAGAAGTACCCACACTAGGTCTTTACTTGCTAGAACAGTTCCTGTACCCACTCTAAGCCTTTACATGCTAAAACAGTGCCTGTACCCACTCTAGGTCTTTACTTGCTAGAACAGTTCCTGTACCCACTCTAGGTCTTTACTTGCTACAATAGTTCCTGTATCCACTCTAGGGCTTTACTTGCTAGAACAATTCCTGTAGCCACTCTAGTCTTTTACTTGCTAGAACAGCTCCAGGTACCCACTCTAGGCCTTTACTTGCTAGAACAGTTCCTGTACCCACTCTAGGCCTTTACTTGCTAGAACAGTTCCAGGTACCCACCCTAGGTCTTTACTTGCTGTAACAGTTCCTGTACCCACTCTAGACATTTACTTGTTAGAAATGTTCATGTACCCACTCTAGACCTTTACTTGCTAGAACAGTTCCTTTACCCACTCTAGGCCTTTACTTGCTAGAACAGTTCCTGTACCCACTCCAAGCCTTTACTTGCTAGAACAGTTACTGTACCCACTCTAGACCTTTACTTGCTAGAACAGTTCCTGTACCCACTCTAGGCCTTTACTTGCTAGAACAGTTCCATGTACCCACTCTATACCTGTACTTGCTAGAACAGTTCCTGTACCCACTCTAGGCCTTTACTTGATAGAACAGTTCCTGTACACACTCTAGGCCTTTACTTGCTAGAACAGTTCCTGTACCCACTCTAGGACCTTTACTTCCTAGAACAGATCCTGTACCCACTCTAAGCCTTTATTGTCTAGAACAGTTCATGTACCCTGTCTAGACCTTTACTTGCTAGAACAGTTCCTGTCCCCCACTCTAGGCCTTTACTTGCTAGAACAATTCCTGTAGTCACTCTAGACATGTACTTGCTAGAACAGTTCCCGTACCCACTCGAGGCCTTTACTTGCTTGAACAGTTCCTGTACCCACACTATACCTGTACTTGCTAGAACAGTTCCAGGTACCCACTCTAGGCCTTTACTTGCTAGAACAGTTCCTGTACCCACCCTAGGCCTCTACTTGCTAGAACAATTCCTGTAGCCATTCTAGGCATGTACTTGCTAGAACAGTTCCTGTACCCACATGACGGGAAGGTTAACCCGGTCAACAAATGCCCGCAGAAGTCGGATGTCGGTGCAAGAACGCAGCTCTTCTGTAAACAGGCACAACGCAGTCACATCCGGGGAAAAAATCCGAATGAACGCAGAAGAAGAAGAAGAAGAAGAAGAAGAAGAAGTACCCACACTAGGTCTTTACTTGCTAGAACAGTTTATGTACCCACTCTAAGCCTTTACTTGCTAGAACAGTTCCTGTACTCACTCTAGGCCTTTACTTGCTAGAATAATTCCTGTACCCACTCTAGAACTTTACTTGCTAGAACAGTTCCTGTACCCACTCTAGGTCTTTACTTGCTAGAACAGTTCCTGTATCCACTCTAGGTCTTTACTTGCTAGAACAGTTTCTGTACCCACTCTAGGCCTTTACTTGCTAGAATAATTCCTGTACCCACTCTAGAACTTTACTTGCTAGAACAGTTTCTGTACCCACTCTAGACCTTTACTTGCTAGAACAATTCCTGTAGCCACTCTAGTCATGTACTTGCTAGATCAATTCCTGTACCCACTCTAGGCCTTTAGACCCACTCTAGGTCTTTACTTGATAGAACAGTTTCTTTGCCCACTCTAGGCCTTTACTTGATAGAACAGTTCCTTTACCCACTCTAGACCTTTACTTGCTAGAACAGTTCCTGTACCCACTCTAGACCTTTACGTGCTAGAACAATTCCTGTAGCCACTCTAGGGCTTTACTTGCTAGAACAGTTTCTGTACCCACTCTAGGCCTTTACTGACTAGAACAGTTCCTGTACCCACTCTAGGCCTTTACTTGATAGAACAGTTCCTGTACCCACTCTAGGCCTTTACTTGCTAGAACAGTTCCTGTACCCACTCTAGGCCTTTACTTGATAGAACAGTTCCTGTACCCACTCTAGGCCTTTACTTGCTAGAACAGTTCCTGTACCCACTCTAGGCCTTTACTTGCTAGAACAGTTCCTGTACCCACTCTAGGCATTTACTTGCTAGAACAATTCTTGTAGCCACTCTAGGCTGGGTCCACCTGTGGGTTAATGTCAATCTGACCATGTTACTGACTGGACTGCCGACGCTCTGGCCATGGGTTTACGGGCGCAATTCGTAATTCCGCATGCCACGTTCAAACACAGCTGCGGGCGATGTGGCAGCAGACCGTCTTTCGTTAGTTTTCATACAATGGTATTAATACCGGGCGTTCAGAAATAATGGCAAACCACTCGTGGCCAAGTGGTCAAGTCGTTTAACTCGGTCTCCGAATATGGGTTCTATTCCTGGCTTTGTGCGACGCTTTCCGAGCTGCGGAAAGAGGCCGAGCCATGTGGGATAAAACACGGTGCAACGAAGTCGACCCTGTCGAAATGTTTTCCCCGTGTAGTGTGAGTGATCTCAATGTTTGCGTGGAGATTTCTATAACTACAGTATAAGACCGACTGCTCTCCCGAAGCAAGCAAGACATAGCAGTGTTCTCAACGCCTACTGCGGTACCTTGTCAGACCTCCTACACGACCTACACGTGTTCTGCGCATCCAGTCGTAACCATTCATTAAGTGAAGCCACTCCTTCTATCTGACTGCATCTGTCTGCCCCATTAGTGCACAAGTCGTTATACTCGAACCTACTTTCCCATGACGTTCAGTATATACTCTTGTGGTATATAAACTCCCGCACAGGGGAAACTATCAGTGTGCCGACTTTCACAAATCGCTCGAGCTGCTACCCCTTGACTTACCACAGGTAACTCATGTTTATCTCTGCTACATGTTAATACAATTGTTTCCTCAAATCCTATCATTACTATAGTATTTATCTGTACTTCTTGTCCTTGATGTGTCAGGTCTTAGTCAGATATGACTGAGCTACCGTATAACAGGTATATCGAACATGCTTTCTGCTTTCTGTCAGCGCCGAACGTTGGGCGGCGTTTACCAAACCCGACACCCCACATTGTGCCAACGGCTTCGGGCGGAAGAGCGCAATTGGGAGGGTACAAGCCTTACCCTGGTGCGAGGAAATGCAACCTAAAGACAAAATGTCATGGCAGGGCAGAGCAGACCCTAAGTCTTGGTTTGCGGCTGGTCTAGGATCGAAGCTCCGACAGGCCGACAGTTAGAGCATTGCTTTGCTGATCCGGCAGCTTCTGCAGCTTGTTTTGTTCCAGATGTAGAGGTGTTACCTTTCCTCTGGAGTAAACTAGACAGGCCGAGAGAGGGATCATGCTGCATCGGCAACACGTGATCTCTATATTTTAGCCCAGGCTTTCTGCTTTGTTCTATGATCCTTGAGGTTGATTAAGTCTATTATTATTGTATCTGTTATGTAACAAAATATCGTGACCATACTCTGTATGAAAACACTTGTATGTAAACAGAGTAGTGAGGACTCATTGACAGAAGCCATCCCATAATATCTGATCTCTCGAATACAAAGATTATAAGTCATATTCTTTGGACACGGCATGAGAATATGTAAACTGGAACATATGACATCATGGTGAGAGATAGAACACACACAGGGGTTAAAGGTGACATTTTCTAAACATTGAAAATATGAATCAATATTGTTGTAGATGCCACTGTATAGCTCTGCTGACTTCTCTCTATATACCCATATCTAACTGTTTGCACACCTTCGGCTACACATTTTCTTATTTGATCTCTTTCACAACTGAATTTCTGCCCCACCTTCCTAATAACGAAGAATTTATGTTCTAATTTCATGTTTTTCTTTAGATATGTTTTGTTGTTCGACCACTTCATCGTTGTAGCAAAATTTAAAATGAAACTTAAGAGAGCTTTCTATGTTAAACTACAAAGATTAGACTCAACATATAACAGAGAAAAACTACAAGAAAGTACAGTCAAAGAGAAATTTACAGATGAAATAAAATGTAAACTTGAAACTCTGCAAAACCCTTTTGAGGAAAGCGTTGACCAAACTTGTTTGAACATCAAGAATACAATTCAAATTACCGCAGAAGAATGTCTCGGTGTGTTAACCACGCATAGAAAGAACAGGTGGTTAAATCAAACATGTGAAGAAGCAGTCATTAGGAAAAATAATGTCAGACATTTATGGTTAAATGACATCAACAACATCCAAAATGAAGAGCAATATAGAACTGAATGTAAAGAGGCGACAAAAATAGTTCGGCAGCTGAAACGAGAATATATGAGCAATATAATCAAAGATTTGGAAACTAATCACCAGAAAAACGAATCCAGAAAGTTGTTTTAAAGAACTGAAGTCAATTAAACGAGGGCACCAACACAACACATATGGTTTAAAAGACAAAACTGGAAATAAGATAAATACCAATGAGGAAATGTGTAACACATGGAAAGAATACTTTGTTGAATTACTAAATTGTGAAGCTCCAAGTAACACTTTCCAGCAGGAAGCGGTTCTAACGTGTGAACCACAGATTGAAGAACCTACTTTTGAAGAAATCCTATATGTCTCTGTGGCTAAGGGCTTGCGAACGCAGTATGTGAGCCCGTATACTCGGGTTCGAAACACGGCGGTGCTGGTTTTTTCGAAAAAGATATAGGAGCCGGTCGTTCAGAAAGCAATGGCAAACTAGTGAACCGAAAATTTGCCCAGGAATCACGAATAGCGAAAAATGCTGGGGTTGACTGCTAGGTCCTGTGAAGGCCATGCAACTTAATATGTAATAACACGACTTGACAACAATAAGGCAACTGGGGCTGATGGAATTGTTGCTGAATTTATAAAGGCAGGCGGCCATGCATTACATCAAAAGTTATACGAACTAATAATAAAAATCTGGAGGACAGAAAAATTACCCCATGACTGGAAAGAGTCATTATTGATACCTATCTTTAAAAAAGGAGACAAGTTCCAATGTGAAAATTATAGAGGAATATAACTACTGTCCACAAGCTATAAGATTCTATCCGCGGTATTACTAAATAGATTAAAACCATATTCAGAAGACATATTAGGTGACTACCAGGCGGGTTTAAGACAAAGCAGATCAACAATAGATCAGATATGTATCTTACGACAAATAGCCGAGAAAAACTGGGAATATAAAAGAGATCTCCATAACATTTTTGTGGATTTTAAAAAGGCTTATGATAGTGTCCATTGGAATATTCTATGGAATGCTATGCAAGAAGTTGCAATACCAAGGAAGTTCATCAACATGACCAGACTATGCATGGAAGATACTTATAATATAGTAACATGTAAAGGCAGGAAATCAGACCCTTTCCAAATAACATTTGGCTTGAAACAAGGTGATGCACTATCGCCTCTCCTTTTCAATCTCGCTCTAGAGAAAATTGTAAGGAAGGTAAAGGAGGAATGTGCTATTGGAGGAACATCCAGACTGCTTGGTTACGCAGATGATATAGATATTATAGGGGAAAATGAACAAAAGACAGCGGAAATATTGATTCACTTAAAGGGAAAAGCCCAACAGATGGGGCTGGTTATCAACCAAGATAAGACAGCATATATGGTAATTTCAAGAGAAGGAACGGCTGAAAACTCTGGTCACATACAAATAGATAATATGACCATTAAAAGAACGGAAACATACAAATACCTGGGTACAATCTTCAACTGCTCCAACATAATAAGGGAAGAAATACAAGCTAGAATCAACTCTGGAAATAAGATATACTATGCACTAAAACATCTGCTAAAATCAAAGGCGCTATCTCGCAACACCAATATCACAATTTACGAAACACTGATCAGACCAGTTGTGCTGTATGGCTCTGAAACCTGGAGTACAACTAAAGGATACGAAGCCTTGTTACAAACCTTTGAGAACAAAGTCTTAAGACGCATCTTTGGACCCATTAGGGATACACAAAGTGGAGAGTGGTAAAGAAGAAGCAACAAAGACATTTATTATCTGTTTAAGTCCCCGCTAATCACTGGTATCATGAAGGCTAATAGACTGCAATGGCTGGGGCATATAGAAAGAATGGAAGATAATACGGAAACAAAACTCGCTTACACTCAAGAAATAAATGACCGTAAACCCCGAGGTAGACAAAGAAGACGGTGGAGAGATAATATACACACAGACCTACAAGCACTTGGAATCAACGACTGGCAAGAGAAGGTCAACCAGAGAGACGAATGGAGACGGCTTGTATCTGAAGCAAAGAACCTCAATGGCTCGGAATGCTGAAGAAGAAGCAGAAGATGTTTTGTTGTTCCTGGTGAAAATTAGTATAATCGTTGTGTCGTAGTATACTTATTTTAATTTTATTATTATTATTATTATTATTATTATTATTATTATTATTATTATTATTATTATTATTATTATTATTTGTTGTTGTTGTTGTTGTTTCTGGTTTTGATTTTCACGTATGATTTACTTTTCCCTCAGTTGATTTCGTTGAAAGGTATGTACACTGTGTTTGTGTTTAGTTTATCTCACATTTTTGCAGAAGTTACACATACCTAAATGTTTTTATTTCTTATGGAAAATAAGACACCAGGATTAGATAGGCAGGGAATCACGTAGAGATGTTAAACATGAGAATTTGTAAACTGGAAAATATGATATCTGGATAAGAAATACATGGGAACACATAAAGAGGTTAAACATACTATTTTCTAAATTGGAAAATTTGACACCATGATAACATATGAGAACACATAGAAAGGGTAAACAAGATAATTTTTAAACTGGAAAATATGACACAAGGATAATAGATATCGGAAGACATAGAAAGATTAAGCCTGTTAATTTGTGAACTCAGCAATATGACACTGGGTTGAGAGATAGGGGAACACATAGAGAGATTAAACATTTTAATTTGTAAACAGGAAAAGTATAACACAGTATGAAAGACATTGTGACTATACAATCACTAACGGTGCTGTCAGGCGCCTCACCAACGGCACATCTCTACAGTCCTACAGGACTGAAAGAGGCCTGTTACTACTACTAACTACTACTACTACTACTACTACTACTACTACTACTACTACTACTACTACTACTACTACTACTACTACTACTACTACTACTACTACTACTACTACTACCACTGCTACTACTACTACCTACTACTACTATTACTACTACTACTACTACTACTACTACTACTACTACTACAGCAACTATTACTACTATTGCTGCTGCTGCTACTACTACTACTACTACTACTACTACTACTACTACTACTACTACTACTACTACTACTACTACTACTACTACTACCACTGCTACTACTACTATGAGAGACAATGGAGGACATAGAGAGATTATACATGTGAATGTGTGAACTGCAAAATAAAACAGGGTGAGAGACAAATGAACACATAAAGAGTTGCTAGACAAACTGATATATGTTCATAAAGAAAGCGTTTCTAACAGTACAGATTCAAAGCTCGCGAGACAGGATGCTGTGGACACATGTGTCAATAGACGCCTAAGAACATGGACTAATATAAAACTGTAGATAAACATGATGCTCAACACATAGGGGGTGAAGTATACAATTTGAGACAGGAGGCTGTGGACGAATATAACGACATTTCTGTAATGTGTTTCCTTCAAGCGGATCCTATCCTAGGTAATGGGCTCTACCCATGGGTAGGTTTTCCCCCCTATCAATTTTGTCTGGGCATTCACCTTACAGTCTACTCTTTGCCATTTCCAACTGCCGTGAGATATTCACCGTGCACTAATTTCGCACGAAACCGCGAGTTTTATCGTCCCTATGTGAGATGGTTATCTAACTGTGATATCTGACGACAGATCGTCGGCGTGGGTAACGAACTCGCGGGCCCTTCTAGTTTTCCTGCAGAGGTTGAGACACCAGAACCAAGGAAGAGGCTTGAACTCGTGTCTTTTGGCAACGTAGTTAGTTAGTTAATTAGTTAGTCGTCAGATCATCCTCACTGCACATTGAACCATTCAGTCCATACGTGCTCGGATCCCTTCCTCAGTAAATCCCAAAGCGTGTAGCGGCTAACGACACTAGTTCTGTGTTGGTTTAACAATCTTCTTTGGCTTCCTGCGTAGTGTTCTTGTTTGGCCACACCTCTTTTAATTTGCTGTTCTCGCATCCTGGCCATGGTTGTAGATTCACAGTCCTCATTTGGTTCTTGTGAGCGATTTACTTCTCGTAAAGCATTCAGAATGTCAGCCTTGTCTATGGCGCGTCCGCCTTCCACAGTAGCCTTACCTGCGAGCTTGTCAGCTCGCTCATTTCCTTGTATACCAGCATGCCCTAGCACGAAAATTAAACTAATATTTGCCAGCCGAGACCGCTCCATAGACAGCAACCATTTTCTTCGGATCCACCCCATCTCTATCTTCTTTAGCATGCTCATTGTGTCGCTAAGGAAACAAGCCCTAGTGAATGTCTGTGTCTCGAGCCATGTTATTGCTTTACTTACTGCCATGACTTCCATAGTCAGGCTACTTGCGGCCAAAGCAAAAGCACCAGTGTCCTCCTTCACAATTCTCCCTCCGGCCCGAGCTGTAAAGGCCCATGAACTTCTCACATGCTGAACGACCGACCCGTCTGTGTAAATGACAGAATCACCGTCCAACGAATTTTCGAAGATCAACATTTGTACTTTCGCCTCCACAGCAGCCGGATTTTCTTGTCTGCATTTTCTGTCTAGTTGGATGCAAACTGAAAAGGGCGTACATAAATCTGTTGGCACTTGTACCCACCCCTCACCAGGTTTTAAGTCTTCAAGGGAACACACCTGTTGAAGAATGTCTTCGGCTTGACCCATCCACGACCTTCCTCTTTTTTACCTGCTGCCCTTAACCTTCATAATTTCACTATGCAGTGGATGTTGTGTGTTTGCATTGACTCTGAGGTAGGCACGTGCTCTGCAAATTTGTATTCTATCACCAATGGTTGGAAAATCAAGAAGATAGCGCATCGCCCTGCATGATGTATCTCTTGTACATCCAAGAATAATACGCATAGCTTCCTTCTGTATCCTTTCCATCCTTTCCATCTGCTTACGGCCGAGAGTCAGGATCGCCATGTCATACTCAAAAGCAGACATGACCAGCCCCTCGTATAGAAGACATAGATGGCGCTGCTCACAGTTTGCAGTCGCCATCACCCGCATCGCAGCAAAACCCCGCTTGGTCTTTGGTATCACCTGGTCTATGTGCTCATTATAAGCAAGACTTCGATCAAAACGTATCCCCAGGTAATTCATTGCCTGCGTTCTTTCCACAGTCTCTGAACACAGATTTACAGTTGGTGTTGGAGTGTTGACAATATGGTTATTCAAAGAGAACCATGTCACTGCTGCCTTCGTTGGGTTGACCATTGCCCCAGATTCCACACACCAAATGCTGATGAGATTTAGTTCTGTTTGTAGTTACACGGCAACCCGATCTCTATCTTTATCCTGACGATACACTAACACAGTGTCGGCATATGGCAATGTCCTCCCCAGTCCAGTGATCTGCTCGCTGGTAATTCTCACAGTGATTGATTGCTTTATTGATTGATTTAGGAACCGACGTCACGGCATTCGGGGCATTCCCATAAGCATTCTCACAGTGTAGGCGTTGAACAACACCGGAGATAATGGTGATCCCTGTGGCAGGCCCGGATTATTGTTGGTTCAGAAATCCAACTGCCACATCTAAAATCTACTTTTCGTTGGAAGAGGGCTGCCGCGATCCAACTAAGGAGGAATGGACTTATCTTGATTTCAAGCAGCTGAAACATTAAAAAATGCAACGGCACTCCATTGTACGCATCTTCAAGATCAATCGCCGCAGCACATGTTTCAATGCCTGAGTGGAAACCTTCATAGACATCACTGGCAAAAACTGCTACATTGGTCCAGGTTTCTCTTTTTGGACGGTACCCTCCAAGCGTAGGTGGGAAACAACCTTTCCGCTCTAGCTGGCTTAATATTTTCCTGGCGATTAACTTTTCCAGCAGCTTGCTTATTGTATTTTGCATGGTTATTACCCGGTATCCCTGCATTTTTGCGTGGTCTTTTCCAGGCTTCGGCAAGGGAATCAGATAACTGTGTAACCACTCCTCCATGATGCTAGCACTCGTTATGCTGTTGTTGTACATATCTGCTAGTTCCTCTAGTTCGTTGTCTGTACATATACTGATGTCGTCATATCTTATACCATCTGGCCCTAGTGCTCTGTTTCTTGTTCGTCGAAGCACAGCCCTGATCTCTTTCACTGTCACTGTGTCTTCAACTGCAATGTTCTGGGCCTTACACATATGTGAGGTAATCGCTTTGGCAAAATTTCGGCTTCTCTTGTCTGTCTGGTTGCTTTGCTTTAAATAGCGTTCGAAAAGGGCTTTGCCCTTATTCTCGTTAGACCTCTGCCAGATAAGGTCAGCCCTTTTGAAGTCAGGAACGCTCCTATTCTTGACTACCCTATTCATACTTTTATGTAGTCGCCAGAACAATTTCAGTGACTTGTCTGTGCTTATTCTTTGACACAACACTGCCCATTTGTTTTCACTTTTAACTACTTTAACCAGTTTTTTTAAATAGCTAATTTTGGTGTCCATCTCTCTTTCCAATTGCACAATAAAACTAGGATGGACAACTCTTACAGCACCACCTTATCCATCCAGGTCTTCTCCACCTCACAATTCCACCAAGGTTCCCAGCTTTTTTTCCCGCCATGATGTTTCCTGCGCTTGTCACGCCTTATTTTACTCACCACATCTTGCCCTGAAATGTCTTACTTAAAGGTCTTGACCGTTGACTTGTGTTGTCTGGTTCTACCGTTCTCCACCGATATGTTGCAAGGTCTTTTGGCAAGTGACACCGTTAATCTCCGCCAGTCAACATGAGCCAGAGGCGGCGCCGAACTCCAAGGACACCTGCCTATGCCAAAGAGTGTAATTACAGTTTACGTGAGTGTAGAGTTTAGTCCAGTCGGGTCTAGTTCTCTCAACTAGACTTTGCCAATGTTGAAAGAGAACAAACGGAGTTAATACAAGAATATGCTGTGTAGGTCAAATAACAAACATCGCGAAAGCAAATACAGTTACAATAATAAATAACAGAATTCCATGAACTGTCTACATAAACAATTAAACCACAAATGAGCAAAGGAGAAGAAGAAGATGACGATGATGATTATGATGCAGCATGGCTGAATGGATAAGCGCACCCGCTCTTAAACTTCCAATGTGCTGAGGCCTAGATGGCGAGTTCAATCCCTACGCCGGTCATTTAGACCAAAAAAATGTTGATTTCTCGTCCTTGACTTTGGGACGTAAATTACAAGTACCTCCGAAGTTTGAGTGGGTTAGCCTGAGGGCAAAGGTTACTACTAACAGGGAAAGTTAACCCACACGCAAAAATCAGTCAAGTGCACCAGAAATGGTAGCTCATGTATGCATTACGCTTGAGTTTGAAACGTGCGAACAAAAAACAGTGAAGAAGAACAAGAAGAAGATGAAACACGAGTCTCATCTGTCTATCACCAGGTTGACCTTGACCGTCACCATGCTGCACCAGGCTCTGCTCTGTACTTACTTGCTACTGGTCACGTGCGTTCTGGCAGGTAAATGGTATGTGTGTGTGAGGGGGGTGTGTAAGTATATGTATATATATATATATATATATGTATATATATATATATATATATATATATGTGTGTGTGTGTGTGTGTGTGTGTGTGTGGTGTAGGGCAAAGAGAGAGGGATAGTACCTCACGGTGAGTGGCAGCCATATCCGAAGGGATAGACCAGGATCCTGTTTGGTTCCCATCTCTTTATCTAGCTCGCGTATGGCTCCACGAATGCCGCTTGTGTACGGCGGTGGCCACACCACGGGAAACAGTCTTGGCTGACTGGCTAAACTACATGAGTGAAGTAGGGGTAATATCCTACTAAGGGAATGTCCATCCCTATTACACAAATACTGGGACGTGGAGAAGGCGGATGAATCTAAATAGATCAACGGCTTCGAAAGCGAAACAACAGAGTGTGTGGCACACATGAGGCGTGTTCAGGACACGATAGTGAACATGGCTGGCCATTGTGGAAGAGATTGGGACCTCACCTCACCATGTAATATCCCAAAGACAGCAATGGTAATTCAACAACAAGAAAAAAGCGATACGGGTAATTCTTGACCCCCTGGAGATGAGCCTGTTGTAAATATTCACAGGGAAGTGACAACTCCTATAGTGAATAAGGAAGTGCATAATGACGAATGCATCCCAAATTCTTTTGAAAGGGTGCATTCTGACAATACCTAGCTGAAAAGTAGAAGGAGAAGTCTGAGAATTGGTACGTGAAACGTACGCACCTTATATCAAGCAGGAGAGTTTGATAACCTTATTGCAGAGGCAAAAAACATGAATTTAGATATCTTAGGCGTATCTGAAACAAGACGGACAGATACAAGTTATATAAGGAGAGAAGATTATGTATTCATTAATTCAGGGGGAGATCATCACGAGAGAGGAGTAGGAATTTTATTAACACGAGATGTACAGAAAAATATTAGTGGATTTTGGACTCATAAAGATAAGATGATACTTCTCAAAATTAAGGCAAGACCGTTCAACATAGTAATTCTTCAGACATATGCTCCAATAACGGACCATAGTGATGAACAGCTAGAAGAATACTATGAAGACCTACAACAAACACTGAAAGTTGTAAAAGCATCAGAGGTCCTAATTGTCATGGGAGACATGAACGCAAAAGTTGGAAAAAATAAATATACGCAGATTGTAGGGCAATATGGTATGTGCAACAGAAACAACAGAGGAGACCGGCTGATACAGTTCTGTGAAGAAAACAATCTTATTGTTTGCAAGACATTTTTCCAACATAACCCTAGGAAACTGTATATATGGAAAAGCCTTGGAGATAGAACAAGAAACCAAATTGACTACTATATGATTAGAAATAGATTTTAAAACAATTTTAAAAATGCCAAAACATACCCTGGTGCTGATATCAACTCTGACCATAATCCTGTAGTATTACAATTACAAATAAAATTTTACAACCCAGGAATAAGGAAATCTAAGACACATCAAGTAGATATATCGGCATTGAAACAACCAGAAATAAGTCAAATATACATAGTTGAAGTCAAAAATAGATATGATGGGCTAATCAGTGAAAGTATGGAACAATATCGACGTGAAAATCCCGAGGATAAAATTAATACAAAATGGGAAAGTGTAAAACCAATATCCAGATTTCGAATATCACCTTGCCAGTGAAGATTAATAAGAAAAAAAAAAACAATTATGGATTACCGATGAAATCTTGAGTAAAATGTCTCAAAGAAAGAAAGCAAAGAACACTCCAGAGTATATAGTAATAGATAGAGAAATACGTCACATGTGCAGAGTTGCCAAAAAGGCGTGGCTGCAGAACCATTGCAAAGAAATAGAGGATCTGGAAATAAAACACAACTTGAAAGAACATGAACATATAAAAAAGATTTTCAAAGAAGAAAAATAATATAACAGGAAACGGTTGTATCAGAGGGGGGAAAATTGAGAAATTATAATTAATAACACTGACAAAATAAAAAGATGGACAGAGTACACAGAAGATTTATTCTGGGACAATAGGGTCAATAGTCCAACATTGTACAGGTATAATACTCAAGGTGGACCAAAAATACTAACGGCTGAAGTAGAAATAGCTATTAAAAAGATGAAAGAATGAAAGGCTGCAGGTCCTGACAAGATAACAACAGAGAATATAAAATCCTTATCCAGCTTTGGCATTGAAACTATCACAGAATTATGTAATGATATATATAATACTGGGTACATCCCCAAGGATTTGAAGACATCCATTTTCATCACACTACCGGAACGCAGAGGTGTTTCCAAGGCACCAGGGCCGGGTTATATACTGGCCAAGACCTATTGACGAGTGCTCGTCGAGCGTCCTGGGCAACAGGTCCCTTCGGGGTCCTGGCTAAAGTCAGTAGGATCGCCGATTCCTCCGAAGTCGGAGAGTGTATGCCTGTACAGCGAGGAACCACCAGTCTGCACACCAATAAGCCAGACATGGGACAACGGATACTCACGCAAACCTCAGGTCCTGTATGACATCACACTGATGTTGGACAACAGGATGCCTTCATCCGACATACAGGACTTCGCGTTGGAGCTCAAGCCAATGAACACAAGCAAGCAAGCATCACACTACCGAAGAAGCCAAGAGCTGTTGAGTGTGAGGATTACAGAACTATTAACTTAATGAGCCACATAACTAAGATACTACTCAAGGTCATACAAGAAAGAATTCAACATAAAATAGATGGGGAAGTAGCTAAAGAACAATTTGGGTTCCGCAAAAACAGCGGCACCAGAAAAGCAATTATCTGTTTCAGGATGTTAATTGAAAAATATATAGAAGTTCAAAAAAGTATATATGTTTGTTTTATAGACTACAAGAAAGCTTTTAATAGAGTACAACATGAACGACTAATTACGTGCCTTCAAGATATAGGAATAGACGGAAAGTCTGTTAGACGCGGTAATAACTATTCGGCGCCTATAGAGATAAAAGAGGAGTACGGCAGGGATGTGTACTGTCCCCAAGCCTCTTCAACATATACACAGAAAGAATTTTTAAACAAGTTGAAATACCTGGACTCAACATCAATGGAAGAATCATAAACAACCTTAGATATGCTGACGATACCGTGTTACTAGCAGAAAGGGAGCAAGGGTTACAAGACCTAGTGGAAGAAGTAAACAGACACAGTGCAGAATGTGGCTTAACATCCAAAAAAAACACACAAAAAACTATGACAATTAGCAGTGAAAAGGGGAGGTCATCAATGAACATACGAGTAAACGGGCAGATACTAGAACAAGTAACAAGTTTCTCTTATCTTGGACATATAATAACAGATGATGGCAGAAGTGAAACGGAAATCAAAAAGAGAATAGGAATAGCCAAAAATGATTTCAACGACATGAAATCAGTATTAACATCTAGAGAGATTAATAGCGCATTAAAAATGAGAATTGTCAAATGCTACGTATATTCAACGCTACTGTACGACGCGGAATCCTGGACATTGAACAAGCAACTAGAAAGTCGCATAGAAGCCCCGGAGATGTGGATATACAGACGAATAGGTCGTATTTCGTGGAAACAAAAACAATCAAATGCAGAGGTCAAAGAAAAATTGGGAATGAAGAGAGAGTTGAAGAAAGAAATAAAGAGGAGACATGTGAAATATTTTGGCCACGTTATAAAACATGATACACTTATAAAAAACATACTGGAAGGCAAGGTTGAGGGCAAGCGAGCAAGAGGTAGACAACGATATAAGTGGGAGGATAACATCAAGAGATGGACGAACATCAGCCTGACAGAATGTACAATCAAGGCGAGAGATAGACAGTGTTGGAGATGCATTGCAGCCAACCTTCATTGCGGACACGGCACCTGATATATGACCAGCCTAGATAACTGCCATGGTGTCAGATCTTGTCAGATATGACTGAGCTACCGTATAACAGTAGACGGTACTACCTGCTTTCTGTTAGCCCCGAACGTTGGGCGGCGCTTACCAAACCCGACACCCTACATTGTGCCAACGACTTCGGGCGGAAGAATGCAATTGGAAGGGTACAAGCCTTATCCTGGTGCGAGAAAATGCAACCTAAAGACAAAATGTCATGGCAGGGCAGACCAGGCCCTAAGCCTTGGTTGGCGGCTGGTCTAGGATCGAAGCCCCGACAGGCGGACAGTTAGAGCATTGCTTTGCTGATCCGGCAGCTTCTGCAGCTTGTCTTGTTCCAGATGCAGAGGTGTTACCTTTCCTCTGGAGTGAACTAGGCAGGCCGAGAGAGGGATCATGCCGCATGGGCAACACATGATCTCTATATTTTAACCCAGGCATTGTGCTATGGAGAGGCAATAACTCCATCCATGGTCTTAACCGATCTCGGAATGAAAGAGAGAGGCAACTGTTACGGGTTATAATTCACTGTCAATTGGCGTAGACATGGGGCGCCACGCGTTGCCTCTGACGGTGGGAGACACCTACAGGTGTTACTGATCAGCTACCGCCCGCCTGAAGCTGGGAAATCCCCGGCAAATTGGGTGCTGATCCACCACAGCCTGCCTGCTTCAATGAATGCTTTGGGCTAGGACAAATTCTGATTCGCAGGCTATAAAACGAATGCACCAGGTACTAATGAAAATAAAAATGAAACCTCAAGCTACCGCTTGCAAACTGGAACGTGAGAACCATGTGTCCAGGATTTTCCACTGACTTGACCAATATTGACGATGTGAGAAAACCGGCTGTGATTGATGTCGAACTCAATCGTCTTAACATTGATATTGCTGGCTTGCAGGAGACTCGCCTCGCTGAGGAAGGGTCACTCAAGGGAAACAATTACACCTTTTTTTGGAAGGGCAGAGGGCAGGCAGAAAAAAGGCAACACGGTGTTAACTTTGCAGTGAAGAATTCGCTACTGGGGATGATTGAAATTCCAGCAGGAGGAAATGAAAGACTATTATCCCAGCGATTGGCAACATCTTGTGGTTTTGCCACCATTATTACTACATATGCACCGATACTCGATTCCTCTGATGATGTGAAAGATTCGATCTATGAGGAGTTTGGCTCCGTGATCAAGGCAGTTCCAAAATCTGACTACATTTATATGCTAGGCGTTTTCAATGCTCGTGTGGGCACGGACTCGAGTTCATGGTCAGAGTGCCTTGGAAAATACAACATCGGTCGCATGAATGAAAAAAGGCAAAGCTGCTGGCAAGGAACACCAGGCCTCCTAAATCCAGTGAGCAATAATCAAATTGATTATTTCGTTGTTCCTGGATGCTAGGCTTGTTTCCGGATCCAGTCAGGGATATGCACTACTGACGAGCTCAAACGAGAGCGAAACTCGAGTATAGTGCTTCCATATTGATGTGGATAGGCCTTAGGTTCATGCCAGAATACGATCAGCGTTGCCAGAAGTGGGTTGTGCTCAATATTTAAAAGTTATTATGTCTTTTTGAAGCACAAACTATCGTCTGTCAAGACGGCAAGGTGCCAATGAATGAGAAAACTGCCAACTCTGTCTTTCCAGTGTCACGATGCCCCCAATGCCTCTCTTCATTGTGGAGACGGCACCTGATATATATATATATATATATATACACTAGCTGACCCGGCCCGGCTTCGCCCAGTCCCTGGTGGGGAGCATCTCATTTAATTCATATATGTAGTCATATAAGTTCTCGTTCCCGTTACCGACTATCTGTCTGTCTGTCTGTCTGTCTGTCTGTCTGTCTGTCTGTCTGTCTGTCTGTCTGACCCGGCCGGCATCGCCAAGCTCCTGGTGTGGAGCATCTCATTTAATTCATATAAGTAGTCATATAAGTTCTCGTTCCCGTTACCGACTATCTGTCTGTCTCTCTGTCTGTCTATCTGTCTGTCTGTCTGTCTGTCTGTCTATCTGTCTGTCTGTCTGTCTGTCTATCTGTCTGTCTATCTATCTGTCTGTCTGTCTGTCTGTCTATCTGTCTGTCTGTCTATCTGTCTGTCTGTCTGTCTGTCTGTCTATCTGTCTGTCTATCTGTCTGTCTGTCTGTCTGTCTGTCTGTCTGTCTGTCTGTCTGTCTGTCTGTCTATCTGTCTATCTGTCTGTCTGACCCGGCCCGGCTTCGCCCAGCTTCTGATGGGGAGCATCTCATTTAATTCATATAAGTAGTCATATAAGTTCCCGTTCCCGACTGTCTGTCTGTCTGTCTGTCTGTCTGTCTGTCTGTCTGTCTGTCTGTCTGTCTGTCTAATCATTTATTGGTTGCAGTTAGAACAACCTAGATAAACGAAGACCAACTTACAAAAAGCATTAGAAAGAGCACTTGAAAGGTCTTTACATCTTCCCCAACAATTAACTTGGGTAAATGGAGCGGCGGCAGCAGCAGCAGCAGAAGAAGAAAAAGGAGGAGTAGGAGCTGGGAGGAGGAAGAGGGAGGTGGAGGAGGGAGGAGGAGGAGGTAGGAGGAGGAGGGAGGAAGAGATAGGTGGAGAGAGGAGGAGGAGGGAAGAGGGAAGAAAGCCGATTTCACACTAAGAAAATTTCATCTCAATCGGATGGGCCGTTCGCGAACGCATAAAGGACATACACACACACCCACCCACACACATCCTTTTTTATATATAAGATATATATATATATATATATATATATATATATATATATATATATATATATATATATATGACCAGCCTAGAAAACTCCCAACAGTATATACTGGGATAACGGCATGCCCATGACAACGGACAATAAGAAGGGAGAAGCTTTCCTGGAGAGGTTTATAACACAAACAGATCACAGGGGTGGGGACAGCAGGGAGGCTGCTATAGAGCAACAAGCAGTTTTCGACCACGACGACGGCTATGAGGATGCCACACAAGTAGGAGACATAAAAAAGTTACTTGCATATCCTTTACAGCACGTAGCAGTTAGCTCCAACATTTTTGTGGCTGTCTGTGATTCCGTGGCAAGTTTGCGTTCAGTAGTTTGTTATTTCTTTCTGATTAACCAGCACTTATACCATTGCCTAGCAAACCAACGTAAGGCGGTCTGCTTCAAAGTCACCCGCAGCTGTGTTTCGAATGCAGTATGCAGAATTGCGAATTAGGTTCGTAACCCTTCACCACAGAGGCGGCGAAGATGTGAAGTATGTATTGAAAACAGCTAAGGACATTGCGCCATGACCTCATGGGGTCAGCTACTCCCATATGACTGATATGAGCGAATGGAATTGGAGGAGAAGGCTCTGTATTTTACCTGGGCATTCGCACAGTATTGAAGCACCAGGGATTGGAAGATGCTTAATGTGCAGATGATGTCCTTGCTTATAGCAGGGGGAAGACAGGACGCAAATTGCGCAAGTATTGCAGGAGATAATAAACAAAGAGATTGACTGGTGTACAGAGATAGGTAGTGTAAATAACCTAAACAAAGCGATCGACTGGTGTACTGAGATCATCATCAAGTGCCGTGCCGACTGGCGTAGGCGTTCATGGCTCTCCACAGATCTCGGTCCTTGGTTTTTTGGATCACCTCTGCTGATGATATTCCTCCATGCCACAGTCTCAATCCGTCCAGCATAATTTCTCTTGGTCTGCGCCTGCCTCTCTTCTCCTCGATCTTTCCATTCGTCACGATGTTCTCCAATGCCTCTCTTCTCATCACATGACCAAAGAAAGCTGTTTGTCTCTTTCTTATTGTTGTATATAGTGTTCTAGTTTCATTAGCCTCTTTCAGGCAATCGTTGTTAGTTACTCTGGCAGTCCAAGGAATTCGCAACATTCGTCTTAAAAACCACATCTCTGTTGCTTCTAAGTTCTTCCTAATTTGTTCATTTACATTCCAAGATTCGCTGCCATACAGCAAAACTGGTTCTATATAGCATTTTAGCACTCTCTTTTTTACATTCGTTGATAACTTATTGCATAAGATACTCTTCATTTTCTGAAATAAGGCTTTTGCTGTTGAGATAGGTAATGTAATTAACCCAGATAAGGCGTCTGTCTTATGGTGCTCTCTGGACAATTATATATTTTATTCCCCCCCCCCTCCCTCCACGACAAACTGGTGTGGTGGGGAACAAGCAGTCGGACAGATTGCCAGGGTTTGCCCCCTTTGGTGGGGTATTGGTGCATGATAAGACAGATGTGGTAGGAGACCTTTGGAATCGCGTGTGTATAGTGCAGGAAAATACATAGATGATCACGGCTGGGAGAGAATGGTGCTGCAGGGAGTGACAAGAGGGTCTGGCTGACATTCAAATCTCCGAGGAGAGGCTAGACGGACACGTCATCAGACTGCTATTGGTACCGTTAGTGTTGAAACTCTTCGCTGACTGTTGCAGATGAAGACGGACGAAACATATGTGTGAATGTCCTGAGTGATATGATGTCGGTTCTTGACTCAACTCAAAAACTCAACTCAACAACTCAACGCAGCAACTCAGCTCGATGACACTCATAAAATCTTTTCCTATGATCTATTGAAATATATTTGTGTAGCTCAGGCAAAGAAACCAAGTACTTTAAAGCGTGAAGGTCATCGCACAATATATCGTATGTGTCACATGACCTAGCTGTAATGCAATAATTCTTCAATTTTCTTTAAAAGCTGTCTCGAAGTGTTTCCGTCATATCACGTGTAAAGTTGTTGTCACATCATGAATCACATATGTGTGAATGTCCTGAGTGATATGATGTCGGTTCTTGACTCAACTCAAAAACTCAACTCAACAACTCAACGCAGCAACTCAGCTCGATGACACTCATAAAATCTTTTCCTATGATCTATTGAAATATATTTGTGTAGCTCAGGCAGAGAAACCAAGTACTTTAAAGCGTGAAGGTCATCGCACAATATATCGTATGTGTCACATGACCTAGCTGTAATGCAATAATTCTTCAATTTTCTTTAAAAGCTGTCTCGAAGTGTTTCCGTCATATCATGTGTAAAGTTGTTGTCACATCTTGAATCCGTCTGTGCCAGTATGTTTCTTGTTCTTCAGACACGGTATTCAAAGTCATGTTCACATTCAACCAAGAAACTTGTTTTCCCTATCCATTGCAAAATTGTCCATGATTTACACTTCTATGTTGTCACGGACAGGAACCTCAGGCTGAAAAGCTAGAACGCCGGCTACTATTCGGGAGACCCGGGTTTGAATCCTGGATAACGTGATGGGTGTTTTTCCGTCGAAGACAAACAGAAAACGAAAACTCTAGCCTGCTCCGTTCGAGACGACTGCACTAGCCAGGCTGCTATAATTCCTCAGGCTCAAGAGCCATTACCTACCCTCACACACCCCGCACCCCCCCCCCCCCTTTGTTCTACACCGCAAGGTACGAGGGGAATTCAAATGAAAACTTAAATAATTTTTTTTTTTTTTTTTTGAAGAGGGTGAATATACTCTGGAAAAAAAAGAACAAATAGATCATTTGTCGATGTAGTCACAACTGTGTTCAATGGAAGTCATCAAACGCCGATAAAGTGCTTGGATTCTTGTAGAAACAAAATGCGCTTGGTCGAGTGTGTAACCTGCTGTGCCTCTTTCCATCCATCCATCAAATGCCATGCCAGTAAGCGTGGGCGGTCATGTTCTGCCATCTCACTCGATCACCAAAATCGTGGATCAGCTCTGTGTTTCTGTCTCGACCATGCCACAAGGCCAAGCCATCCAGGTATTTGCTTCTAGGTCTTCCCCTTGGTCTGTTCCCTTCGATCTTACTTACCAGTTGTCACTAATTTCTCCAATTCATTTCTTTTCATAACATGCCCCACAAATTTTGTCTGTCTGCGTCTAATATCTCTAATCAGGTTACGATCTTCATTTGTTTCTTGAATGACTTGTTCATTGGTCTTTCTGGCTGCCCATGGTGTTCTTTGCATTTTCCTCAGAAACTACATTTCTACAGCCATCAGATGTTTTTCAGCTTGACTGCTCATTGTCCAAGCCTCACATCCATATAAGAGTACAGGTTCTATGTAGCACCTCAACACTCTTTTTCTCGTTTCAATTGACATCTTTTTATTGGTCAGTATGTCTTTCATCTTGCTAAAGGCTACTTTTGCCATGGCGATTCTTGATCTAATCTCTTCAAGTATCTCCCATCAGATGTTATTACTGTTCCGAGATAATTGTACCTATTCACTTGTTGAAGAATATTCCCATTTACTTGTATATTACATTGTGGTATTTCGTGCTTCCTAGTGACGACTATAATCTATGTCTTTTTACAATTTAATTCTAACTCTAGTTGTTCACAGTGTGTAACAAACGCATCTACTAAATGTTGCAGGTCCTGTCCATTGTCTGCAATCAAGACTGTATCATCTGCGTATCTAATGTTATTAATGCATCGTCCTCCAATGTTGATTCCTTCCATAGCTTCAATATTTCTGAAAATACTTTCACTGTACTGTGCCTCTTTATCAAACCGAAAAGTTTTCTCTCGATGACACTTTGAGTTGTTTAAACAGGTGGAAATGACATGGGGCTAGGTCTGGCGAGTACGGGAGATGTGGTAATCACTGACAGTGGAGGTCTTCGATGGTTTCAACCGTTGCACGGGTGGTACGGCGTCGAGAATTGCCGTGTTGCAAAAGGACACCTTTACTCAGAAATCCACGTCGTTTGGATTTATAGCGGGTGGAAGATAATTCCCGAGAAGATCGGTATACATATCACTGGTGACAGTGTTCCCTCTTGGCATGTTAGTTAGCTGCATATGTAAAGTAAAACAACGTCTCGTTCATCCCAAAAAGACAGTCAGCATAACCTTCCCTGTAGATGGTTGCATGCGAACCTTATTTGTTTTCGGTGAGAAGAGATGGCGCCATTCTTTGCTTGCTTTCTACGTTTCCGGCTCGTGGCACTGAACCCAGGTGTTATCTCCAGCAAGACGGCCATCTTTAAACTGCCCTCACGACTTCACCGTGTTCGTCTGCACCGTGGTGTCATGTGCTTACAAATCTTGACGTCCTTAACAATAATATTGACAGGTTATAAGACAAGGACACGGTTATTGCAATTTCAAACATTCTTTTAAGGTTAGTTAGTTAGTTAGTTAGTTAGTTAGTTAGTTAGTTAGTTAGTTAGTTAGTTAGTTAGTTAGTTAGTTAGTTAGTTAGTTAGTTAGTCGCAGTTCCAACTTCACAGCAATGGGTCGTCCCCATTATGCTCCGTTCCTGTGCCAGTGAATATCACACAAACCGCTTACCACTGCCCAATGTGAAAAGTGGTAAAGACAGGAGTCTCGACAAACAAGGTGTTCATTTGAAACAACGTCATAATTATAGCCCGTAATAACAGTCAATCTAGGGATTTACACGACTTTCTCCTTAATCTCGTACACTCTTGTAAGTAACGTGACGTTGTGCGAGAATTTGTAGCGGTTCTCTCCGCGTCGGTAACTTACGGGGTATGTGAGCCGGTCGCTCAGAAAGCAATGGCAAACTACTGAGCGTAATCTTGCCAAGAAATCAACAATCAGCTGAAAGATGCTGGTGTTGACAGCGATGTCCTGTAAAAGCATATGCGAACAAAATCAAAAACAAAACAAAACAAAAATAAATAAACAGTCAGCCAAAAAACGCTAGGGTGAAATGTGACGTTCTGTAAAATATTTGCAACTAACTAATAACAGTTTGACATATATTTCCAACGGACAGATACTCGTTCTTAAAAAGAAGACATTGAGAATAAAGTAGAACCAGAAATGAATATAGGATGGGGGAGGGGTTCATGGGTGGAGCTGCATTGGATAGATAGGGACAGGACAGCTAGGAGCGAGCTGTTGAGGGTCCACCCCAATGGGAGATAACAAGTGAAGGAAGACAGGGACTTGAGTGGTTTTAACTCATCACCTGTTGAGCCTCGCTCCAGAGATAAGACATGAGAGGCTAGCATCATATAACCAATCATATAACACCTGTGAGATGGGATGCTTGAGGCCAGCTGCCATCTTAACTATCAGAGACCGAATAAGAAATGATGTTATCACACAGACAGTGAGATTAACACCTATCGTCACATATATTGAAAAACAGAAGATCACATGGTTTGGCCATGCAACACCATCAACTACTATGTTAGAATGCAACACCATCAACTACCATGTTAGAATGCAACATCATCAACTACTATGTTAGAATGCAACATCATCAACTACTATGTTAGAATGCAACATCATCAACTACCATGTTAGAATGCAACACTATTAACTACCATGTTAGAATGCAACACTATTAACTACCATGTTAGAATGCAACATCATCAACTACCATGTTAGAATGCAACACTATTAACTACCATGTTAGAATGCAACACCATCAACTACCATGTTAGAATGCAACACCACAAACTACCATGTTAGAATGCAACATCATCAACTACTATGTTAGAATGCAACATCATCAACTACCATGTTAGAATGCAACACTATTAACTACCATGTTAGAATGCAACACCATCAACTACCATGTTAGAATGCAACATCATCAACTACCATGTTAGAATGCAACATCATCAACTACCATGTTAGAATGCAACATCATCAACTACCATGTTAGAATGCAACATCATCAACTACCATGTTAGAATGCAACACCATCAACTACTATGTTAGAATGCAACACCATCAACTACCATGTTAGAATGCAACATCATCAACTACCATGTTAGAATGCAACACCATAAACTACCATGTTAGAATGCAACACCATCAACTACCATGTTAGAATGCAACACCATCAACTACCATGTTAGAATGCAACACCATCAACTACCATGTTAGAATGCAACATCATCAACTACCATGTTAGAATGCAACACCATCAACTACCATGTTAGAATGCAACATCATCAACTACCATGTTAGAATGCAACACCATCAACTACTATGTTAGAATGCAACACCATCAACTACCATGTTAGAATGCAACATCATCAACTACCATGTTAGAATGCAACACCATCAACTACCATGTTAGAATGCAACATCATCAACTACCATGTTAGAATGCAACACCATCAACTATCATGTTAGAATGCAACACCATCAACTACCATGTTAGAATGCAACATCATCAACTACCATGTTAGAATGCAACACCATCAACTACCAGGTCAGGCCTTACATCAAAGAACATTTGCGACGAGAGCAAGAGGACGCCGCAGAGGAAAATGGATTGACGACATCAAAGTCATTGTAGAATACCATGGAATAGAATTATCCAGTGCCGCCCATCGGGCTCTGGAGCGCCAATTACCCCCCCCCCCCCCCCCCCCACGTCTCTTGACGGAAAAAGTGGAATATGATGCTGAATTTGATGATGATTAAAAAACATGTAAACACGTGCTAACGAAAAGGGTGCTAATGTCGAAAATCGTCTCTTTGTCTTTCTGCATGAAGAACAAAATGTTTCATGTGAACCGTCTGTTGCCCAAGAACATGAAAATCAGTGTCTTAAAAGACAATGTACCACAGTCTGCGTTTGACATGCGTGTATGCACTACACTATCCTTATTTGAATGATCAAATAATTGTTGTTTTTGTGGTTGTTGTTTGTCATGTAGCTACTCAGTAATATCATATTCTGTGGAATAAACAAAACACTTTTTTTTATGAAGGATACCATAGCAGCGATGAAGATGCTGAACCAGGATTTTTTCATAAGGTAATATATTCATTCAGTACATATGTTATTATTATTATTATTGTTACTACTGGACTTGTTCTTTCCTTTTTCTTGAATTTATCATCAGGTTAACATCTTTATCGTCTTCGTCGTTCTTCTTCTGTTTCTTCTTCTTCTTCTTTCCGTTACTTTCTCGTCTCTTCTGCCTGTTCCCCATCCTTCACCTCGCCTCACTTACCATCTTCCGGCTTCGGCCAGACACTTGCGTGTTTTTACCAGATGTTCCAATATTTTAATTTTGCAACAAAGTTTCATGCAGTCAATCTATATGTTGGTTACATCACTATGTTCGCTTTAAATCTGGGTCTATGTTATAATTAATATCATTTAATCTTGTGTGACTGTTTTGCTGATATAACGATTTTGTTGTGAAATGTAAGAGGTAAGAACATTCCTTGTTGTATTTCCCCAATTGTCGATACTTGATAACCTGAGATTTAGCCATTCATTTCTACCGAGAGGTAAACCGCCAAATATACGGAATAGGCCAAGCTTGGCTTTGTGTTTATTTACCTTAACTAGTGTAGCGCAACGATCTGTCCATTGATACATTGATCTCCAGATTGCGTTCAACAACTTTGTCCAATCGCTATCTTTACTGGCACCTTGCCGTCTTGACAGATGATAGTTATTGTGTTTCACAAATAAGGCATAAGGACCTCTCCATTGCACAAGGTCTGGACTGGATTGTAGAGACCATATTTTGCCCTTGGACTTTGATCCCTCTATCGGCCTACCTAGTTTACTCCAGAGAAAAGGTAACACGGATACACCTGAAACAATACAAGTCGCAGGAACTGAGATCAGCAAGGAAATGGTCTAACTGTCCATCCATCGGATTTTCGAACCTAGACCAGTTGCCGAATAAGGTATAAGGCCAGGGCTACCCTGCGTAACTTTTAGTCTTTAGGTTGCATTTGTACCCTCCCAAGTGCGCTATCCCGAAATAATCCGTTGGTACGGTGTGGGGTGTCGGGTTTGGTGAGCGCCGCCTAACAATCTGCGCTAACAGAATGCAGGAAGTACCGCTTACTGGCATACAGTAGTTCAGTCATTTCTGACTAAGAAAGAGCACTATGAAAAGATAAGCAAAGAAAGGCATCTCATTTCATCTCATCTTGTTCTTCTTGTACCTTGCGGTGTTGTGATGAAGCATAAGCAGCAGGAGAGTGCCCATTTATGGGCTTCATGTATCGAGATTCTTATGTATCTGCCACTCCCTCTGTCCATCGTTTACGTGGCAGGCCTCTTCTTCACACTTTATTCGGTCTGTACATTGCTTTTTGTGGTATACTAGTTAGTTAGTTAGTTAGTTAGTCGACAGATCATCCTCATTGCACATCGAACCATTCAGTCCATAAGTGCTCGGATCCCCTCCTCAGCAAATCCCGCAGCGTGTAGCGGCTAACGACGCCAGTTCTGTGTTGGTTTATCAATCTTCTTTGGCTTCCTGCGTAGTGTTCTTGTTTGGCCACACCTCTTTTAATTTGCTGCTCTCGCAGTCTGGCCATTGTTGCAGATTCACAGTCATCACTTGGTTCTCGCAAAAGTCTTACTTCTCGTAGAGCATTCAGAATGTCAGCCTGGTCCATGGCGCGTCCGCCCTCCACAGTAGCCTCACCTGCGAGTTTGTCAGCCCGCTCATTTCCTTGTACTCCCGCATGCCCTGGCACGAAGATGAAACTAATCTTTGCCAGCCGAGACCGCTCCAGAGGCACAACCATTCTCTTCGGATCGACCCCTCCTCTATCCTCTTGATCATGTTCATTGAGTCGCTAAGGAAACAAGCCCTAGTGAATGTCTGTGTCTCGAGCCATGTTATTGCTTTACTTACTGCCATGACTTCCATGGTCAGGCTACTTGTGGTTTCAGTGAAAGCACCACAGTCCTCCTTCACAATTCTCCCTCCGGCCCGAGCTGTAAAGGCCCATGAGCTTCTCACCTGTCGGACGACCGACCCATCTGTGTAGATGACCGCGTCAACGTCTAGCGAATTCTCGAAAATCAACGCTTGTACTTCAGCCTCCACAGCAGCCGGATTTTCTTGTCTGCATTTCCTATCTAGTTGAATGCAAACTGAAAAGGATGTGCAGAAGTCTGTTGGTACTTGCACCCACTCCTCGCCAGGTTCTAAGTCCTCAAGTGAACACACCTGTTGAAGAATGTCTTCGGCTTGACCCATCCACGACCGTCCTCTTTTTAACCTGCTGCCCTTCACCTTCCTAATTTCACTATGCAGTGGATGTTGTGTGTTTGCGTTAACTCTGAGGTAGGCGCGTGCCCTGCAAACTTGAATTCTCTCTTCAATGGTTGGAAAATCAAGAAGGTAGCGCATCGCCCTGCATGCTGTATCTCTTGTACATCCAAGAATAATGCGCATAGCTTCATTCTGTATCCTTTCCATCCTTTCTATCTGCTTATGGCTGAGAGTCAGGATTGCCATTGCATACTCCAAAACAGACATGACCAGCCCCTCGTACAGAAGACATAGATGGCGCTGCTCACAGTTTGCTGCCGCCATCACCCGCATCGCAGCCAAACCCCGCTTGGCCTTTGTTATCACATGGTCTATGTGCACATTATAAGCAAGGCTTCGATCAAACCGTATCCCTAGGTAATTCATCGCCTGCGTTCTTTCCACCATCTCTGAACACAGCATTACAGTTGGTGTTGAAGTGTTGACAATGCGATTATTAAACGAGAACCAAGTCACTGTTGCCTTTGTTGGGTTGACCATTGCCCCAGCTTCATCACACCAAGTACTTATGCGATTGAGTTCGGTTTGTAGTTCCACAGCAACCTGCTCTCTATCCTTACCCTGACGATACACTAAAACATCATCGGCATATGACAATGTCCTGCCAGGTCCAGTGATCTGCTCACTGGTGATTCTCACTGTGTAGGCGTTGAACAGTACCGGAGATAAAGGTGATCCCTGTGGTAGGCCAGGATATATTGTTGTTGGTTCCGAAGTCCAACTGCCACATCTAAAAACTACTTTCCGTTGGAAGAGGGCTGCAGCGATCCAACTAAGGAGGAATGAACTTACTTTTAGTTCAAGAAGCTGAAACATTAAAAAATCCAATGGTACTCTGTTGTATGCGTCCTCAAGATCAATCGCTGCAGTAAAGGTTTCAATGCCTGAGTGGATACCTTCATAGACATCATGGGCAAAGACTGCTGCATTGGTCCAGGTTTCTCTTTTTGGACGGTACCCACCCAGGGTAGGTGGGAAAACACCTTGCCTCTCTAGTTGGCTTGATATCTTCCTGGCAATTACCTTCTCCGCAGCTTGCCTATTGTATTCTGCATGGTTATAATTCGATATCCCTGAATTTTGTTGTGGTCTTTGTCAGGCTTTGGCAAGGGAATCAGATAGCTATGTAACCATTCCTCCTTGATGCTAGCACTACCTATACTGTTGTTGTACATGTCTGCTAGTTTCTCTAGCTCATTGTCGGTACACTTATTGATGTCGTCGTATCTTATGCCATCAGGACCTGGAGCGCTGTTTTTTGATCGTCGAAGTACAGCCTTGATTTCTTCCACTGTCACTGTGTCTTCATCCGAAGTGTTCTGGGCCTTGGATCGGTCTGAGGTGACCTCCTTGGCCAGATTCCGGCCTCCCATGTCTGTCTGGTTGCTCTGCTCAAGATAGCGTTCAAAGAGGGCTTTGCCCTTGTCCTCGTCAGTCCTCTGTCAGATGAGGTCAGCACCTTGGAAGTCAGAAATGCTCTTATTCTTGACTACACCACTCATGCTTTTATGTAGTCGCCAGAACAATTTCAGTGACTTGTCTGTGCTTACTCTTTGACACACCTCTGCCCATTTTTCGCTTTTAACCACCTTAACCAGTTTCTTGAAATAGCTTTCATTTGTGTGCATCTCTCTTTCTAAGTGCATGCAGGGACTAGGATGACCAGCTATGTTCTTCTTGGCATTTTGCCATCTCCTTACAGCACTACGCTTATCCACCCAAGCCTTCTCCACCTCGAAACTCCACCACGGTGGCTGCTCCCAGCTTTTTTTCCTGCCCTGAAGCTTTCTGCGCTTGTCACGTCTTATTTTACTCACCACATCTTGCCCTGTACTGTCATACTGGAAAGTCTTTACCTTTAGCTTGTGCTGCCTGGTTCTGCCTTTCTCCACCAATATGATGTAAGGGTGGTGGTCGCTGCCGTGGTGTCCTAGGACACCCCATCTACACACTGTAGTGAGTGAAGGTGAAACTAGCGCCAGATCAATAGCACTGTCCTCATCGCCAGGACGGCTTTGTGGTATACTGTTAGTTAGTAATCTAGTTATATGGCAAAACCATTCAACTTGTTGTTTCCTAATGAAATCTGCCGCTGCTGAATCTGGCGCTGTCTTTTTTGATACATTGAGTATTCTTCTCAGGAATCTCGTTTCTTTTGTTGTGATTTTTTTTTCTCTTTTTATGTCATTGTCCAGGTTTGGCATTGGTAGCTTCAAGTTGGTAGAAAGGTTGTGTTGTGCACTGGACTGAATTGTGCATGTGTCGTGAAACCTCCAACTAGGCGTGTCTTCGCTTGAGGGAACTCTCCGTAGGCGGAGCTTAGCGGAGATATCTGGGTCTGGGGTTATTTTTAACCTCGGGAAAGCCGTCTAAAATCGCAGCCTACTAGAATGATCTTTTTCTTTCTTGTTGTTGATACTCCGGGCTGGCGTTATGCACCCGGCAACCTATGAACTGAACCTACATGGGTTTCTCGTGAGTAGAACCCATGAATCTCGGGAAAGTGATTTTCTCCCGTAAATGCAACTTATGTGCTTAGAGAGTACTCTCGGCAAAGCAGAAGCCTGTCATTTGCAATCACTTCTCACAGCCGACCAGACGTACCTTTTTAGACCATATTTGTCTTCATGGAGCTGTTCAGCACTGTCAATATTATGGCTGATTCCAGTGTTGGTTCAAGCTTATTACCTTAGGTAATAAAACTATTACTTCTTGTCTTGTCTTGATTAATAGTATTACGCGATTATCAGTACCGCTATCTGCGCTGTTAGTGCGACGACTCATGAATATTAATTTAACGCGATCGATGGATACTAGGTGTGAAACTACAACAAATGCGTGTTTGTTTATTTCTCGTTCTAATATTAATTCTTTGAATACTGATTGGAAATAGTGATTTATCGAAGTCCTTTGGTACGGGCCTGTGTTAGTCGATCGACAGAATATCTGTTTTAGGTATTTGGATTTATTTGTGAGTGGGCAGTATAATTGTTGTGATGTCAGTACTGAAGTCGATAGGCTGTGGATAATAGAGAAATCTAGTCCTCACTGCTATTCTAGTGGACAATGCAAGATGAAGTAAGGCGTGTAATGTATTCCAAGGATTATTGATTAATCAGCTAGGTTGCTGTGATTTACTCCATGTGATTGTAGGGCTGATTTATTCCATGGGGATGTAATGCTGATTTATTCCAGGGAAAGGTGTTGCTGATTTGTTCCATGGGAATGTACTGCTGATTTGTTCAGTGTCATGGTGGTGCTGATGTATTTCATGCGAGGTCGCGGTGTGTATATTCTTCGCGATTCCGGCCGAAACGGTGGCTGGTTGTACCGTGCAATTCCTAGAGGTATAGTGGGTGTATTTGCGTCATGATTCCAAGGAGAACGATGTGTCTTATACTCTACACATTACTATATCATCATTATCGGGGGACACCTATACTAGGGTTAAGGTGATGAGGAGGAGGGTTCTTCTATATCTCGGGAGACGACAGGAATTATGGGATGGGATGCTTGCTGCATTCTGAATATGAGATGGCTGGTCCACCCTGGACAGTCGAACCGTTCACACTTTGACCGCCGTTAATTAACGGGGTAAGGGAACGGGTATGGACTTTCACCATCTAAAGGGGGTGTGATATCCTGAATATTTATAAAACTGTCTTCTAAGGGAGAGGGGTAACATGGTGATGATGAAAGGGAATTTTCCCGACGGACAATTCTACATGAGAGATTACACATTCACTTATGTAAGTTTTCAGTATGTTACGTTAGTGACTGAAGAGGGGGAGGAGAGAGAGGGAGTCGGAGGTACCAGGATCAGGTGACAAGGGTACAGAATGACCAGATCTGTATTTACGGGAATCGTGCCTCCCAGACGAGTAAATATGGGTGCTGCCTGACAACGGAAGCTCACTCATGCCCGAACTTCTATGATGTATAAGATCCAGTAATCCGTAATGAAAGGTTACTATTTAATCTGATGGCATGTGCTCCTAATGTGTGCTATGTATGTTAGTGTTGTTGCCGAATGCTCTCACCCCTACTCTCCTTTAGGGTTTGCCTTCTAAGTTGGATTCAAGATGCTTACACTGAAACGGGAGAATTTGGATCTATGCTCACTCCATTTGGTCAACGCACTGGGCAAGCCAGCGCAGTTTCCCTGTGTAAGAGCACACACGACGGTGAAGCATTCATACGTACCTGCTATTTCAATATGAGGTACTTTTCAACATCAAGGTGAAGGAATCAGTCAAGACGAGTATGACTGTCATAATGACACGCTAAATGCCTTACCAGACCCAGGTGGGGTCTAAAAGACAGATCATCGTTTTAAGGGACTTTGCTATATTGATCTACGATGTGACATACACACTACGTCACCAGACCCAGTTGGGGTCCGAACAATCACACCAATCTTCACTCATACCATTGACCTATGCCACCATAACTTCTCCGACCGGGTCAGTCAGACAATTTTGGCTCTAGTTGAGCTACCAAGCTCCAACGCGTTTGCTTCGCTCAGAGATCTTCATACAGGAACGCCTAATGACATAGGGTCTCCACAGTCAGACTTTATAGTGAGTCTCAATCTTGTGTTAGCTACGTCACAGGGTGAAACTTCTTCGGTGAATAGTGTTGGTATTAACCTCCTGTCATAAGAACTCAGGATGTTTATTCCCAGTTGGTGATCTCCGAGGAAACTTGATGAGACGGACGTCTTCCACAGCTATCAAGGCAGCTCTTGAATGGATTGATCCCGGTGGGCTCAATGACAAGACCCGACGTACGCACAATACGGAAGCTTACATGCCTCATGATGATATATAGATCATCCCTGACTCTTCTATACTCTGTTGTCTAAATGTACATAGACCTACTCTCTACTCCAATCTTCATTCTTCTCATCTGGACTCTATTGTATAATGAATGTTCTAACTTGTTTCCATGCCTTTGCTTGAGTTTATGTGTGTCTTCTGGACTGAGTGCCCTCAGGGAACTAGCCCATAAGTTGAGATAGGGAAAGACGCGTGGAGTCCAGAGTCTGTGGGGGGTTCATTAGATTAATCATACTTGTGTTGTGGTCAGGACAGAATGGGAAGGTCAAAGTGTACCCCTACCTATCAAAGCCCCAGGGGTCTCGGTACAAAAGGATGTGAAGAAAAGTCTAGAATGGAAAAAAAACACTGCAGGAGATCCTGCTCCTTGAAAGTAAAGCATTCTGTGCCCACATTGTCAAAGAACATTTCGAGCCAAAATAGGCCTTATCAGAAATCTCAGAACTCACGGCTCCATTCTTTCCACCCCACTAGATGAAATGACTGGTCATCATCATTCTTGATGGAAACAACAAAATATGCATATCTCTGTCTGTATGTCTGTATACGTATGTCTGTATGTCTATATATGTTGGTCTGTACTTGTCAGTCCGTATATGTCGGTCTCTATATGTGTGTATGTATATGTCTGTCTTATGTCTGTCTGCATGTCTGTCTGTATGACTGTTTATGTCTGTCTATATTTCTGTTTATATGTCTGTCTCTATGTCTGTATGTATATCGGTTTGTGTATCTGTCTGTTGGTTTGTCTGTCGGGCTGTATGTATGTTTGTCTGTATGTCTGTCTGTCTGTGTGTCTGTCTTATGTCTATATGTATGTCTCTATGTGTCTTTCTGTGCCTGTCTGTGTCTGTCTGTGTCTGTCTTTGTCAGTGTATGTATGTCTTTGTCTGTCTCTGTCTGTCTCTATTTGTTTGTTTCTGCCTGCGTCTGTCTCTGTATCTGTCTGTCTCTGTCTCTGCCAGTCTCTGCGTCTTATTATATCTGTCTGTCTGTGTATGTCTGCGTCTATGTCTGTCTGTCTGTCTGTTCTGTCTGTCTGTCTGTGTCATTCTGTCTCTATGTATGACTGTCTCTCTCATGCCCCTATGTCTGTCTGTCTCTGAGTCTGACTGTCTGAATCTGTGTCTGTCTCTGTGTCTGTCTGTATGTATGTATGTCTGTCTTTCTCTCTTTCTGTTGTCTGTCTCTGTGGATTCCTGTCTGCCTTTGTGTCTGTTTCTGTGTATGTCTGTCTCTGTGTCTGTATTTCTGTCTGTCTATATTTCACCTGCCTGTCTGTCTGTCTGTGTATGTATGTCCGTATGTCTGTCTATGTGTCTGCTTTCTGTCTGTCTGTTTATGTGTGTGTGTGTCTCTATCTGCTTGTATGTCTCTGTGTCTCTGTGTCTCTAAGTCTGCCTGTGTCTCCCGTGTCTCTCTATATGTATGTATGTATGTATGTATGTATGTATGTATGTATGTATGTATGTATGTATGTATGTATGTATGTATGTATGTATGTATGTATGTATGTATGTATGTATGTATGTATGTATGTATGTATGTATGTATGTATGTATGTATGTATGTATGTATGTATGTATGTATGTATGTATGTATGTATGTATGTATGTATGTATGTATGTATGTATGTATGTATGTATGTATGTATGTATGTATGTATGTATGTATGTATGTATGTATGTATGTATGTATGTATGTATGTATGTATGTATGTATGTATGTATGTATGTATGTATGTATGTATGTATGTATGTATGTATGTATGTATGTATGTATGTATGTATGTATGTATGTATGTATGTATGTATGTATGTATGTATGTATGTATGTATGTATGTATGTATGTATGTATGTATGTATGTATGTATGTATGTATGTATGTATGTATGTATGTATGTATGTATGTATGTATGTATGTATGTATGTATGTATGTATGTATGTATGTATGTATGTATGTATGTATGTATGTATGTATGTATGTATGTATGTATGTATGTATGTATGTATGTATGTATGTATGTATGCATGTATGTATGTGTCACATAGCTTCCCTGGGGTGAAGGGAACAGGCTATCGCATTTATTATGATTATCTATTCACACATATATCCCTATAATTATTTATATATGTATATGTATAAATCTCGGGATGACTTCAGTTCTGAGACTGGGACACTTTCAGTCTGCGACCCCACCAGTGCTCGGATACCTATCTCTCTCACAACCAACCAAGGGAGGTTACCCTTTCAAACATCATCCTGAATAAATGATGCAACTCTGGTATCTACAAACTCAACAACAAAAGTGTATTGTACAAAAGGAAGAAGAAAATGTGGTTGTAGTGCAGATCTGTCTGGTGTGCTAGTTGCTACTAGATAGTTAGCTGAGGCAGCCAGATAAAGATGTCTTCATAGCACAATGCCAACGCCTCACACCACACATGAATGGTACTTAGCTAGTGTCCCTCGCAGCAGGTCCTCAGTCTTCGACCAGATAACACCTTCTCCGAGTTGACCCTAGATCAGGCTAATGGCCGTGGAACACCAAAGCATATGACCAAATAGTGCCATGAATTTTCATCCTCATCCGATCATGTAGGTGCCTCTATACAAGATTTACTTAATCTGAAAGTTCGCTGCTTTACCAACAGTGGCACCAACTCAACAATATACCGCTAGAAACACAGGTCCTGAATTAAAGTTCATCGAAGCACACTGTCCAGTGCTAACTTTATATATTGAACATTGTTCATTGCCAGAGTCACAATTTCCTAACGTCTGTCGCTATATTCATTATCAGGACCATAATCCATGTGAATGAAGTGTGGAATGTTAACATCGATAGTTGAGTGGTTGTCGAATAGGTAATGAGTGGTACATCTGGACGATCACACGAACAATATACTTGCCCAGACGTGGTTTATATCTTACACTGTTTGTTTAGTCCTCTTGGACCTACTCTGAGGATATAGATGACTGGCCGGGTAGTGGGCAGTATGATCACCTCACGTTGACTGGTTTGTCCAGACTGCTGATGCTGGCACAGAATGATGGTTTTACTGACTATCCATCACTCCTCTCCGGAAGGTAGAATCTGGAACAAAATGACACAGGCAACCCTCGGTGAGAATCACGTGGCCACGACTCATTATATAGGATAGACATCATCATGGTACTCAGAGAGTGAAACACCTCCCCAAGATGGGCGGTGGTTCAATTACAGGCCAGGCCTCAGGGTCAGAGAAAGAATAAGGTATGGGGTCTGAACAGCAGATAAACAGAGCATCTGTTTCCCTGGAATGGGAATAGAGTGAACCCACGGTAAGTGGTCATGAGTGTCTGTGCCCCAGTTCCCCATATGAAGTCTTCTAATGACATACAGGATTAGACGGTATACAGTACCCGTAAGTAAGATGACCCTGAAGGAGGGCCGTTGGCAAAACTCCCTTCCATCCATTCCCAGGTGGTCATGCTTTCCCCAATTTATCCCCCCTGCAATCATCAGTCATGTCTGTAGCATCCCCTGTCCTTCTCTCCCCTCCCCGTTGTTCTCCTCACAGGCACCCATTGTAGATTAGGACAGTATTCCCTTAAGGAGACCTTGAACATAAAGTTTATGAGGAAGGCAAAGAAAAAGAAAACCAGTAGTTGCCCTGTCAAGAGAGCGGGATCGCTCAATTGCCCCTCGATCCGACCGCGGACATTCCCATTAGATTCGTCTTGACCGGCCGAGTCGAAGGATATATTACACGATAGGGTTTTAGTTACGCCGTCACCGACTTCCTGTTTTGTCGACTACGCCTGAGTAAAAAGGCAGCGCAGTGGTGCCATCAAATCACCAACATTTAAGCCGCACCTATTTTCTCCTCAAACAACTTCTGGCAGGCAAGACCCTGCGTTCTAGCTGTACTCTTCCTTTACAGTAGTTCAATGTTCGAGACAGGACCGAACTGGGTCAAATAGCAGACCTGATGAAACGGGGTCAAACAACAGGCTTGTCGGTGTAACTTGCATGCTCGACATTGACCTACGTGTGAACACGTCTGCATGAACTATGCAACATGGTGTATTTCGATTCAAGAATTACATCATTCTTACCTCTTCGTTTGGCAATGCAGTTAAAAGCATGGAACCTCAGTCCACTTGAGAACATTGTCTACAGTCTTCAAACCATGTTGACATTGGGAACCATTTTCCTTCTGATCAACTGCCGCCACACAGGAGTTCGCCAGCCACAACACAACCATCAGTTCTCCCCGCTCTCAGCCAGCCTGCTGCAATGGCGAAGTTTAGAAACCACTTCCGGTGTCTTTCTCTAGAACAATCCGGAATCCAGGGGCCAATTCCCCTACTCCGTCAGGGGTAACATTACTTGGATTATCTCCCTTTGACTACTGGGTGGGTGTATAAATCGTGAACTGTGTTGCAGGCCGAGAGAAATCATGTGTCTGGTCAGTCCCCTTCTCCTGAACGCAATTCTCCAGTTGCATTTTGTGACAGTATGTATGTATGTATGTATGTATGTATGTATGTATGTATGTATGTATGTATGTATGTATGTATGTGTGTGTGTATGTATGTATGTATGTATGTATGTATGTATGTACGTATGTATATATGTATGTACGTATGTATGTATGTATGTATGTATGTATGTATGTATGTATGTATGTATGTATGTAGGTATGTATGTATGTATGTACGTACGTACGTATGTATGTATGTATGTATGTATGTATGTATGTATGTATGTATGTATGTATGTATGTATGTATGTACGTACGTATGTATGTATGTATGTATGTATGTATGTATGTATGTATGTATGTATGTATGTATGTATGTATGTATGTATGTATGTATGTATGCATGCATGTATGCATGCATGCATGTATGTATGTATGTATGTATGTATGTATGTATGTATGTATGTATGTATGTATGTATGTATGTATGTATGTATGTATGTATGTATGTGTGTGTGTATGTATGTATGTATGTATGTATGTATGTATGTATGTATGTATGTATGTATGTATGTATGTATGTGTCTGTCTGTCTGTCTCTCTGTGATTGTGTGTGTATCCGTGTGTGTGTGCATGCATGCGCATGTATGTGTGTGTGTGTGTGTGTGTGTGTGTGTGTGTGTGTGTGTGTGTGTGTGTGTGTGTGTGTGTGTGGATGTGTGTGCTTTTATCCCTCTCTGTGGGCGCCAGTCAGATTGTGAAGTGATTTCAATGAATTTGTTTTGTCATCAGCTTACTCGAAGAGATTATTGCCTTCCAGTGCGTGCACCATGCGTACAAGATGATGATTTCGTCAGCCAATACCCAATTCTGAATTGCTGTCCTGGCGGAACTTGTGGGTAATGGGGACATATTGTTTCATCGTTTGCTATGCCGATAAGCATGTTTGACTATTTCACACGATCACCACCTAGATGTAAGTTTGTATGTGTGTACATGCATACATCGAAAGTTCCGGTCAAGATGGCGGCGATCGGTCGTGTTGTTTTATGGCCGTTCCTTTTTACGCGTAGGAGATGGATATTTTCATCTCTTGTGTGTAATTTGTGCGCCAGGGTGTAAAACCAGGAGCTTCTTTCCGAAGATCTTCGCCGATGATACGGAGTTCGTGCATTGAGCGAAGCAATTCTTGAGTGAATTTTTGCAGCGTGTGTCGTTCTGTGGTGATCGGTTTTTTCAACATGGCGGAACAACGTTTGTGCTCCATGCGAAGGCAGTCAATCTTAGAAGGCGACAGTCGAGGCGGGGGGCCGTAAGAGGCAAGATAGACGAGGTGGGGCAAGGCGTTTTAGACTCAAGTGTGACCGTCTGGGCCTCAGGAATACTCGTATTCTATATTGGAACTGTGCCAGCGTAAAACAACGAGGCCCTATTCTGGAAATCTTGGTATGCAGGAAAGACATTGTAGCTCTTCAGGAGACGAGACTGGGTGATCAGTTACTCCAAATTTCAGGTTTAAAATGTTTCTTCAACAAGCTACACCTGGGAATGGTGATTCTCATTCGCGACAGTATGGCGGCTTCAGAGCTAGACATGTCCAGTTAGGACAGTGATGACACACAAATACAGGCGGTTAGAGTTCAATCCGGTCTACCATACGTGTTGATTAATGTTTATGCCCGTAACGCGAGTGTGGATTCCCAGAAGTGGCAGTGATTAAGTGACATTTTAGGTTACCAGAGAATTGTTATTCTCTGTGGCGATTTCAACGCTGAAGTCAGATCATGGAGAAACATTTCCTCCAACACACAGGGGAAGGAGCTCAAGACTGCACTTGAAACCATTGACCTGGTTTGTATCAACAGTGGCTGTGTCACCAGGATAGCAAGTCGTCCAGGTGATGAGGACAGTGTTATTAATCTAGCACTGGTTTCTCCTTCACTCACTGCAGTATGGAGATGGGGAGTCCTAGGGTACCACGGCAACGACCACCTCCCTTGCAGCATATTGGTGGAGAAAGGCAGAACCAGGCAGCAAAATTCAACGGTCAAGAAGTTCCAGTATGACAGTACAGGGCAAGGTGTGGTGAATAAAATAAGGCGCGATAAGCGCAGAAAGCTTCTGGGCAGGAAAAAAGCTGGGAGCAGCCACCTTGGTCGAATTGTGAGGTGGAAAAGGCCTGGGTGGATAAGCGTAGGGCCGTAAGGAAATGCCAAAAAGAACAGAACTGCTCATCTTAGTCTCTGCATGCACTTAGAAAGAGAGATGCACACAAAAGTAAGCTACTTCAAAAAACTGGTTAAGATGGTTAAAAGTGAAAAATGGGCAGAGGTATGTCACGGAATAAGCACAGACAAGTCACTGAAATTGTTCTGGCGACTACATAAAAGTTCGAGTAGGGTAGTCAAGAATAAGAGTAATCCTGACTTCCAAGGTGCTGACCTCATCTGGCAGAGAACTGACGAGAACAAGGGCAAAGCCCTCTTCAAACGCTATCTAGAGCAGAACAACCAGACAGAAATGAGAGGCAGAAATCTCGCCAAGGTGGTCACCTCAGATAGGTGCAGTGCCCAGAACATTTCGGATAAAGACACTGTGACAGTGAAATAAATCAAGGCTGTGCTTCGACGATAAAAAAAGAGCGCTCCAGGAACAGACAGCATAAGATATGACGACATCAATATGTGTAACCCCAACGAGCTAGAGAAATTAGCAGACGTGTACAACAATAGTATTGGGATTGATAGCATGAAGGAGTAGTGGTTACACAGCTATCTAATTTCCTTGCCGAAGCCTGGCAAAGACCACACATAAATTCAGGGATATCGAGTAATAGCCATGCAGAATACAATAGGCAAACTGCTGGAGAAGTTAATTATCAGAAAAATATCAAGCCAGCTAGAAAGGCAAGGTGTTTTCCCACCTACCCTTTGAGGGTACCGTACAAAAAGAGAAACCTGGACAAATGCAGCAGTTTTTGCCCATGATGTCTATGAAGGTTTCCACTCAGGTATTGAAACAATTGCTGCAGCGATTGATCTTGAGGACGCGTACAACAGAGTACCATTGAGTTTTATATGCTTCAGCTTCTTGAACTTAAGATAAGTCCTTTCCTCCTTAGTTGGACCGCTGCAGCCCTCTTTCAACGGAAAGTAGTCCTTAGATGTGGCAGTTGTGCTTCGGAAGCAACAACAATATATCCTGGCCTACCACAGAGATCACCATTATCTCCGGTGCTGTTCAACACCTACACTGTGAGAATCACCAGTGAGCAGATCACTGGACCGGGGAGGACATTGTCGTATTCAGACGATGTTTTAGTGTATGGTCAGGGAAAGGATAGAGGTCAGGTTGCTGTTGAACTACAAAAAGAGCTCAATCGCATAAACACTTGGTGTGTCGAAGCTGGGCAATGGTCAACCCAACAAAGGCAACAGTGACATGGTTCTCTTTGAATTACCATATTGTCAACACCTCAACGCCAACTGTAAATCTGGGTTCAGAGACGGTGGAAAGAACGCAGGCAATGAATTACCTGGGGATACGATTTGATCGAAGCCTTGCTTATACTGAGCATGTAGACCAGGTGAGAACAAAGTCCAAGCAGGGTTTGGCTGCGATGCGGGTCACGGTGGCGGCAAACTGTGTGCAGCGCCATCTTCTTTACGAGGGTCTGGTCCTTTCTGTTTTGGAGTATGCGACGGCGATCCTGGCTCTCAGCCATAAGCAGATAGAAAGGATGGAAAGGATACAGAACGAAGCTATGCGCATTATTATTGGATGTACAAGAGATACAGCATGCAGGTCGATGCGCTATCTTCTTGACTGTCCAACCATGAGGAACAGAATACAATTTTGCCAAACACGTGCCTATCTCAGGGTCAGCGCAAACACACAACATCCACTGCACAGAGAGATTAAGAAGGTAAAGGGCAGCAGGTTAAAAAGATGAAAGTCGTGGGTGGGTCAAGCCGAAGACATTCTTCAGCGGGTCTTTTCACTTGAGGACTTAGAACCAGGCCAGGAGTGGGTACAAGTGCCAACAGAGTTCTGAACATCCTTTTCAGTGTACATCCAGCTAGACAGGAAATGCAGACAAGAACAGTCAGCTGCTGTAGAGGAGGAAGCAAAGGCTCTGATCTTCGAGAATTCGTTAGAGGATGATGCTGTCGGTCGTCCGAGGAGTGTGAAGTTCATGGGCCTTTGTGGCTCACGGCGAGGGAAAAGTGTGAAGGAAGAGTTTGGCGCGTTTGCTTTGACCAAAAACAGCCTGACTTTGGAAGTCATGGCAGTAAGTAAAGCAATAACATGGCTCGAGACACAGACATTCAATCGGGCATGTGTCCTTAGTGACTCATCGAGTATGCTCAGGATGATAGAGATGGGGTGGGTCCGAAGAGAGTGGCTGCTGTCTCTGGAGCGGTCAAGACTGGCAAAGATTAGTTTTATCTTCGTGCCAGGGCATGCAGGTGTACAAGGGAATGAGCAGGGTGACAGGCTTGCGGGTAGGGCTAGTGTGGAAGGCGGACGAGCCATGGACCAGGCAGACATTCTGAATGCTCTACGAGAAGTAAGTCGATTACGAGAACCAAGCGATAACTGGGAATCTACTACCATGGTCAGGCTGCAACACCAGCAAGTTAAAAGAGGGGTGGTCAAACAAGAACACTATCAGGGAGCCAAAGAAGAGTAATAAACCAACATAGAACTGGTGTTGTGAGCCGCTACACGCCGCGGGATTTTCTGAGAAGGGGATCCGAGCACTTATGGACTGAATGGTTCGATGTTCAATGAGGATGATCTGTCAACTAACTAACTAATCAACCACCTAGAGATCAGGTGATTGTATGACATGGCGAAACATGCTTTTCGAATCAGCTCTGTGTTCTTGACTCGACCATGAAACGTGGCCAAACCATCCAGATAATTATTTTTCTGCCTTCCCTTTCTTCTTTTCCACTAAATCTATCCAGTTGTCACCAATTTCTCTAGTTTATTTCTTCTATTAACGTGTCCAAATAAGGTTGACTGTCTACGTTTAATTTGTCTAATATGGTGTGTTCTCATTTGCTTCTTGTATGACTTTGCTCATTTGTTTTTCTGCCTGTCCATGGTATTCGTATTCATTTTCCTCACAAACCACGTGTCCTCTGCCATTATATGTTTTTCAGATTGTCTGCTCATTTTCCACGTTTCACATCCATACACAAGACAGGTTCTATATATGGATTTCTTGTATAGAACATATTTACAGAGCTGATTAGCGGGGACGATCATGGATCGCCGTATTAGACTATCAACGGAGGTTCCATGGTGAATCATGCTGGCGTACTCGTGGAAAACGGTGCTTTATTCCTATGCCTACCGCCTTTTTATCAACGATTGAAGGCTGTTTACTGTTGCTTAACGATACAAAACCTACCCGACAGCAAGGGGAAGTATCTATCTCTGGTGGCTCTGGCCCGACGGTGACATAACAACACAGAGTTGTCGGAATTGTTATTCATTCAAAACAATGCATTCCCTTTGTGAATGTAAACACATAAGCAATAAACCTATGTGACAATTCAAGATCTGCCGGCGTTTGTAGCGGAGGGATAGCGAACGCGACTCACAATCCTGCATATCGCTTTCAAAGTCAGCAGCTGGCAATTTGGAAGCAGATCACCTTTTTTTAAAGTTGCATATCCCTTACAGGACGTTGCAATCATCATTTTTCAGCTGTTGTTGATGTTCTTGGAAAGATTATGCTCAGTAGTTTGCCATTGCTTGCTGAGCGACACATACCCCCTTGGTTACCAACGCGACGTGATCCGCTGCCGAATCTCGCGTAGCTGTGTTTCTCATGTGGATATACAGGATTACGGAGAAAGTCGTTAAAGCCTTCGCCAGAACACCTTGCGTTGATTTTTAATATTGCTATAAACATCGGTGGTTCAGAAAGCCATGGCAAACTACTGAACACAAACTTGCCTTATAAATCACAATCAGCAAAAGAATGCTGAGGTTGATTGTGACAACCTGTAAAGGATATACAACTATCTAATACTAACTGTGCACAGTATACATAGGTGGAGATAACAAGTGGAATGTGTAAGCGAAAGACACAGAGACTGACTCCGGGATGACTTGTCCACATGGCTAAACTGAGAGACGATCACTTCAAAAACCGAGATTGTGGTGACTTAGCAAGCCATTATCGACCATTCAACTGGGGGACTGCAGCCAGAGACCGAAATTCGTGGCGTGCATCATTACGCAAGGGTGCAGTCACTTGTGAGGCAACCAGGACTGCAAGAGCTGTGAAGAAAAGACAGAACAGAAAAACCACCGCAGGAAATCCTCCTCCAGAAACGTCAAGCATTCTTTGTCCACACTGTCAAAGAACATTTCGAGCCAAAATAGACCTTATCAGCAATCTTAGAACTCACGGCTCCATACTTTCAACCCCATTGGATGAAATGAATGCTCATCATCATTCTTGATGGACAAACAACAGAACATCGACCATTCATATTTGATATGGTGCATTGTGACGGTGAGAGAAGACATACAATTAAACACATTATTGTTCTGAGATAAAGTGCAACTGTGTTCTGTTCCTCTTCTAGCTGCGTTATGCCCAATGTTAACTGCAGATGCCAGGCCAGGATAGGCTAGAGTTGCCTGAACAGAAGACCGGAAAGTCAGCGGCAGGGGGAGTGAGACAATTGTGCTATTGCTTTCTTCTTTTAATTACAAAGCCTTCTGTATGCTGTCAATCATGGACACTGGATAGCGAGAGTAGGGAGACACCGAGGTCCACACAATCGAGCTTTCTTTGCTAAGAATGCTATAGACAACTAAGAATGCTATAGACAACTAAGAATATTATAGACAACTAAGAATGCTATAGACAACTAAGAATACTATAGACAATTAAGAATGCTATAGACAACTAAGAATACTATAGACAATTAAGAATACTATAGACAACTAAGAATGCTATAGACAACTAAGAATACTATAGACAACTAAGAATGCTATAGACAACTAAGAATGCTATAGACAACTAAGAATACTATAGACAATTAAGAATACTATAGACAACAAAGAATGCTATAGACAATAAAGAATGCTGCAGACAACTAAGAATACTATAAACAAATAACAATACTATAGATAACTAAGAATAATATAGACAACTGAGAATACTATAGATAACTAAGAATAATATAGACAACTGAGAATAATATAGAAAACTAAGAATTGTATAGACAGCTGACAACACTATCGACACCTAAGACTCTATAGACAACTAAGAACCTATAGATGGTCCAGGTGATCAACAGCCAAATGCTGCAAATTGTCAAGTTATCTTGCCAAGAGAAGACCGCCGTCATTCTGTCATCACGTTAGCCGACGAAAAAGTCTGGGAAAAACTGTAACAACTGGAAAAATGAGACTGTTAGAGGCAGAGGTGGGCAGAGGGAGAACTTGTTAAATGGATCGATAGAATGGCATGGAAAAGGATCATTGGTCGGTTTTGTTAATAACTCATGGAGACGTGTGTTTGTGGAGCAACATTATTACTTGAATTGAGCGACAGTACATGTGATGATGATAATTTGTCGTGTTTTATTGGTCGAAGAAATTCCTTTACTATGAAATCTGGACTTTTTTTTTTTATATCTTCGTATTCAGTGTCCATGACGCGCGTGTATTAAATAAACAGCTGAATATATTACAATGTAAGACTTGTGTGAGTACTTTCTTTAACAAGGTTCACCTACATTGAGCAGTATTCATCTGATGTGGGACAGTTATGTGTGAGTTCTATAGCAAACATTGAAATCACAAGGTGTGGGGTTAATCATTACAACAGACACTGAAGCCACAAGGTCTGAGGTTAATGATAACAACAAACAGCAAACATTGACTCCACAAGGTCTGGGATTAATGACAACAACATACATTGAAGCCACGGGGTATGGGGTTAATGATAACAACAAACAAAACATTGAAACCACAAGATCGGGGGTTACTGAAAACCACAAACAGCAAACGTTGAAACCACATGGTCTGGGGTTAATGATAACACTAAACATTGAAGCCACAGCGTGTGGGGTTATTGATAACTACAAGCAGCAAACATTGAAACCACAAGGTCTTTGCTTCATGATAACAACAAAGAGCAAACTTTGAAACTACAAGGTCTTTATTTAATGATAGGTAGTTAGTTAGTTAGTTAGTTAGTTAGTTAGTTAGTTAGTTAGTTCAGGGGTCACTAAACTACGGCCCGTGGGCCGGATCCGGCCTGCGACGTCATTTCATCCGGCCCGCCGATGTACTCGAACTTGCTTGATATAACATATGGAACACAAAAGGTTGTGTTACAATTTATATGTAAATATTATGTTTAGAATAATAGGAGATCTTCACACGTGCGGAGACCTTCTGGCTGCTATGTGTTTTAAATTTGCTTGCTTGCTTGTGTTCGCTGGCTGTGAACTCCAGCGTGAAGTCCTGTATGCGGGATGTTGTCTGTTCTGTTGTCCAACAACATCACTGTGATGTCATACCGGACTGAGGTTTGCGTAGGTATCCATTGTCCCATGTCTGGCTTATTGGTATGCAGACTGGTGTTTCCTCGCCATGCAGACAGATACTCTCCGACTTCGGAAGATTAAATTTACTATTTTTAATTATAATTATTGTAACTAGATTTTCTTGTTTATTGTAATGTTTGCTTATTTTGTGCCATCCCAAGTCCTGCGCCGCCTACGCTCTGACGTTACCATGGCAACACACACACACACACACACACACACACACACACACACACACGCATCTTTCTCTCCCCCAGATGCGTCCGGCTGTTAACACAAGTCCGATGCTCCAGAAATATTTACTTCTTTTTGCCAGCCATCCAGTTTATAGGTATGTAACAAGGATTTCTTTGTTTGACAGTGATAGGTAGGTGAACTACAAGTGTGAACAGAGGCAATAAAGTAGCAAACATAGCATAAAAATGCCATAGAAGCCTCGTGTTACTACGAAATTATTACGAAGTGATTATAAGCAAACGTTTGCTAATAATGTAGGGCTTACTTTCATCTCGTGCGTACGCAAATTCAACGTTAAGAAGTAAGTACCGTATCTAGGCATTCATTAAGATATAAACATTAAAGTTTTATGGAATAAACTAGTCTGTATGTAGTTGAAGTTCAAACAGAAAGTGGGATTTTGAATAAACAGAACTTGCAAACAAAAGACAGACAAGAAGGGAGAATAATAGTCTTCTTAAGCCAATTGACGGCGGTAGTAAACGTCACGTGACCAGCCGTTTGCGGATAATGTCCGTATATTATTAGCAAATGTTTGTTAATAAAGTCTCCCAAAATATTATCCTCAGTTCAGAAGAATTCCACGGTCAAGGTGTTAATCGAGCTGGTGTCTAGGCCAGTGTTTTTCAACCTTTCTGCTGGAGCAGATCCTTACGCAAATGTTTACGTTGCTCAAGGAACTCTGTGCGATGATCCAAGTGTCTGTCCTACTTTATGTAATAAACCAGATGGGAAGAAATGTTGCATTCAGGCGATTTTGGTCTGTTTCGGCGGAACCCCTGGCTGCCACTCGCAGAACCCCGATTGAAAAACTCTGCTCTGGGCTGCTTATTTAGGCCGCCCCTATTTATATATTTTGCAAACCTTATTATGAAATATATTCTTTTACCAAAGATGCGCGAGAAAACTAGGAACTTGTTGTGGTATTCTCGGTCGCTGGATGAGTTTACTGATTTCTCGAGTACGTGACAACATCTCGTGATCATTCGCGATGTCAATTTGGATTTTCAGATAACGGAAGAGTTGGCATCCGATTGCAGCATGCATGGAACAACAATTGGAAAAGACACTTTCATGGAAGTGCAAAAAGTTTTGCAAGCCTATAATCTTCAGTGGAGTCAGCTTCGAGGTGTAACAGTTGATGGAGAAAAAGACATGGCTGGTGTGAGGAAAGGTATGATGGGGCAAATCAGGACTCATTTGGACGATTTGCAAATTCCTGGTGCTCTGTTCACACACTGCATCATACATCAGCAAGCACTCTGTGGGAAGGACTTGGATATTTCTTGTGTACTGAAACCAGTCGTTCCTGTTGTGAACTTCATTCGGGGGCATGCACTCTATCACCGTCAGTTCGAGGCTTTTCTTGAAGAAATTTATTCTGAATTCTATGATTTGCCTTAGCACACATCAGTGAGGTGGCTCGGCTGCGGTAAACTTCTGTTTCGTTTTTAAAATCTCCGAAACGAAATAGATGTTTTCCTCACTTAAAAAGATAAAGCTGATCCACAGCTGTCAGATCCTACCTGGCTGTCAAAGTTGGTATTGTTGGTTGACATCACATCCCATATGAATGAACTGAATTTCAAACTTCAGGGAAAGATTAACCTCGTCTGTGATCTTTACCGACTTATCAAAGGATTTCGGAGAAAGCTGTCATATCTCGAAGCACAATTGGAAGGAGAAAACTTTTCTCATTTTCACAGTTTCAAAGAGGTTTGCGCTAAAGTCTCCGAAGTTGTCAACCTTGATGTTCTGAAAGAAAAAAAAAATGTTTGTGACTTGAAAAAGCATTTTTTGGAGAGATTTTCGGATCTTGACAGAACTGAGAGTGACATTCTTCTGTTCCAGAATCCGTTCGATTGTAACCTTGATGATTTACCAGTTGTACTACAGTTGGGGTCCATTGAATTACAAGCAACTGATTTGTTGGAAGAGAACCACAGAGAAGGAAAACTTGTTGAATTTTACCGCTGCTTACCTGATGTTGAGTTTCGAAACTGTAGAAATTTGCAGCTGGTATGACACCAATGTTTGGAACAACTTATGTCTGTGAGCAAACATTTTCAAAAATGAAGTATGTGAAGTCAGCACATCGAACGAGATTGACTGATGAACATTTGAAAGCAATTTTCTTGATTGGATGCAGCAATTTCAAACCAAACATTAAGGATATCTTGACAGCCAAATATCAGTTTCACAAATCTCACTAACCATTTTTGCTGCTTCGTTTGAGAGATTCGGATGAGTGCACTCTAGGTGAGATGTAACTGTCATTTTGCTAACGTCGCCTTCTTTGATAACATTTCAAAGTAAATAAATATGTTGGTTGTCTTTATATTTTTGTGCATTGCACGCCACTCACACATGATTAACTTAGCTTTTAGTTATTTTTTTTCTCACCAGAGCTTTCGTTCTGGCTTGCAAGTATTGTTTGAGTTAGTTGCATATCCTTTACAGGACGTTTGCAATCAACACCAGCATTTTTTGCTGTTGTTGATGTTTTGGCAAGTTTACGTTCAGTAGTTTGCCATTGCTTTCTGAACGACCAGCACCCATACCAGTGAATAAAAGAACAGCACAACGTGGTCTGCTGCCAAATAGCGCGCAGCTGTGTTTCGAACGCGGGTATACGGGATTACAAACCGCGTCCGTAAGACCTTATCCACGGGGTTCGGCGCGAGTATTGTACAGAATGAGTATCCGGCACGCGCTCGTCATTTTGTCAGTTATCCGGCCCGCCGTGGAAAAAGGTTTGTTGGCCCCTGAGTTAATTAGTTAGTCAGTCAGTCAGTCAGTCAGTCAGTCAGTCAGTCAGTCAGTCAGTCAGTCAGTCAGTCAGTCAGTCAGTCAGTCAGTTAGTTAGTTAGTTAGTTAGTTAGTTAGTTAGTTAGTTAGTTAGTTAGTTAGTTAGTTAGTTAGTTAGTTAGTTAGTTAGTTAGTTAGTTAGTCGACAGATCAACCTCATTGCACATCGAACCATTCAGTCTATAAGTGTTCTGATCCCCTCCTCAGCAAATCCCGAAGCGTGTAGTGGCTAACGACACCAGTTCTGTGTTGGTTTATCAACCTTCTTTGGCTTCCTGCCTTGTTTGACCACCCCTCTTTTAATTTGTTGCTCTCGCAGTCTGGCCATTGTTGTAGATTCATAGTCATCACTTGGTTCTCGCAAAAGTCTTACTTCACGTAGAGCATTCAGAATGTCAGCCTGGTCCATGGCGCGTCCGCCCTCCACAGTAGCTTTACCTGCGAGCTTGTCAGCCCGCTCATTTCCTTGTACTCCCGCATGCCCTGGCACGAAGATGAAACTAATCTTTGCCGGCCGAAACCGCTCCAGAGGCAGCAACCATTCTCTTCGGATCCGTTCCATCTCTATCCTCTTGATCATGCTCATTGAGTCGCTAAGGAAACATGTCCTAGTGAATGTTTGTGTCTCGAGCCATGTTATTGCTTTACTTACTGCCATGACTTCCATAGTCAAGCTACTTGTGGTCTCAACAAAAGCACCAGAGTCCTCCTTCACAACTCTCCCTCCGGCCTAAGCCGTAAAGGCCCATGAGCTTCTCACATGTCGGACGACCGACCCCTCTGTGTAAATTACAGCATCACCGTCTAACGAATGCAGCAAGGATGGTGGTCGCTGCCGTGGTACACATTAAGTCCGCATAAAGTGCCCTATCAGCCTTCATCACCAAAGCCTCCACATGATCTTTAAAAGACATATACCAAGTTGATACTCAAGTACTTCAATTTACTCTCTCTACTAAGAGGCCATCCATTCAACATAATACCTGGGACATCTGCCTTCAAAATCCAGTTATCCAGGGAGTACCACACAACCGATGCCTTGTCTGGTATTATAACGGCCCCTACGTCCCTCACCACGCTGCCACCCTGTTTACTGCCACCTATAAATCTGCAGCCAAACTAGCCCTATCTCTGCCATGTCGGTACACCAGCACATCATCTGCAAATGTCAAGATTCTACCAACACCTGGTGTCACAATAGCTGCGACTTTGCTGGTCTAGACAATAAAGACGACCACAGATGTTTTATTCGTCCCAACGCTGCGTTACCAATGCCAATCATGGACAGTCCTATAAAACACAGGCGTAAGAGTACATCATGCGAAATGAGTTGCATAAGAAACACATCTCGGACAACAAAAAGAGATAGATAGACAAGTGAGAAACAAAGAACACGCGTAGAAATAGCACCTATTACTGACTTTATAGAATACCAAAGAATGTAATGGTTCTATTTATTTAAGCAATGAATGAATAACCAAAAAAAAAACAAAAAACACGAGAATTAGAATGAGAGCTTTACTAGAACACGATTACAAGAAACAATATGGACGTTGCGGCCAAAGTCTTCGTCAGCACAGAACAAAAAAACACAAACAGACACACAACGACACGAAAAACACTACATGAAAATACAAACGATACTTATCTGGATGAGGAGCGGCTGGCCAAGTGGCTAGAACGCCGGATTCTCCTTCGGGAGATCCGGGTTCCAATCTTCGGTAAGGTGTGGGATTTTTTTCTGTCGGGGGCAAAAAGAAAATCCTAACTTGCACAGTTCGCGGCGACTGCACTAGCCAGGCCCCCTTAATTCCTCAGGCTCAAAGACCCTGACACCCCCGCCCCCCCCCCGCCCCGGCCATTCACCGCAAGGTATTATATTGGCAGTAAATGACAATGACAGTATGACTTATCTGGATCCGTGTATGGTTTGTGCTTGTTCTTAAGCGCTTGCCGTTTGATATAGATGGAAAGCGGGTTGATGGGCTAAAGGTCAGTGACGTCAGAAGTTCAGGGATTGGCTTAGCCACCCGATGGAAGAGATGGGGGGACGCCCATGTGAGAGAACTGTAAAAAGGTGAACTGTGAACTATAGCCAGCTCTGTGGCGAATGTGTAGTTCACCATTCCGCATACCGGAACACAGCTGCGGACGCTTTGAATGCAGTCTGCCCTGCGTTACTTTTGCATAGAATGACATGAGTGAATGTCGCTCAGAAAGCAATGACAAGCCACTGAACGCAAACTTGCCAAGAAATCACAAACGGCAAAAGTAATGCTGAGGTTGATTGGACGTCCTGTAAATGATATGCTACTACCTTTTCCTAGTGGGCAATACAACTGCGAGTATGAAAAAATGGGTGGGGAGTGGTTGGGAGTAAAATGAAACTATGTTGGACATAGAGGTCTATGTGGGGCATAGAATGAACCCAATTGGAAGATAAGACTGTTTTCCAATGTTTTACGTCACGTACGTGAGATCCGCACGATTTGAGCGCCATGACCTGTATGTCGGCCACACTACAGTGGTCAGAACTGTTGAAGTGTGTTTATTTAGAACGGAACAGTATCAACCAGCAGCTAGAGACTTCGACATGAGAACATCGAGGTACAAGGTGAGAAGATGACACATGAAGAGTTGGCTAGATGGAGTAAAAAAGACATTGAAGAAATCAAATATAACGTTAGTACAAGCGACAACGCGGTCTCCCTGGTCTAGAGAATACACGACTTTCTCCGTAATCCCGTACTCTCGTGAGTAACGTGACGTGTGCGAGAATTGATGGCGGTTCTCTCCGCGTCGGTAACTTATGGGGTATGTGACTCGGTCGCTCAGAAACCAATGGCAAACTACTGGGCGTAATCTTGCTAAGAGATCAACAATGAACTGCACGATGCTGATGTTGACAGCGATGTCTCGTAAACGTTTAGAGACAAAAAAGGAAACCAGCAACAAGACAAGCAAAACACAGAAAATTACATCTGCCTCTTCTCTGCGACACTACACCGCAAAAGCAGTAAGACGAAAGAAGAAATTGCTTATTCACATGAACTGAACACAGCTGTTTGTCTCAGTTATGTATTAGCTAAAGTACGACTGTTGCAACAATAAAATAATCCAGACAACTTGGCGCACAATACTAGATCTCAACCAAACACGAGAATTGTGGAGCGTGTAGACAAACTAATGGTGACAGAAGAAATGAAAACACACTTTCTAGTGCAAAATCAAAGATTCTGGAGTGTACGAGGGACACCTCAATAGTGTGTACGCGATACATCCTGGCGTTGCTGACCATTGCGGACAGACGTAAGGTGTTGTAGGTTGGGTCATATCTCAAAGTAGCTGGGGACAAGGAACACCTCCTGTATGATTCCTTGGATGCAGTCACAGGCTGCTAATGGGAAGTTCATGGATGGCTTGGGCAGAATGTACCTTCGGAGAAGTGTGCACACTTGAGAAGATTGGCGGAGGCAAGGAGTGGGTCAGAGTGCTGAATAGACATTCAGACTTGTGTGGGGTGATAATCACACTGAGCCGTGAGTGTACGGAGAGCCAGCAGACACTACGGAAGCTGAAATGCAGCAATTAATTCATGACTACTCTCATCCTGACGATGCGATTATCTATACCGATGGCCCTGTGCTGAGAGGCTAAATAAGTGCCTGTGGATTCTTTGTAAAAGAAAATGGCACACGTCTAGTAAAGGAGAGCTTTGCAACGACAACATGACACCATAACTTCAAGTCTGAGTTAGTTAGTTAGTCAGTCAGTCATTCAGTCAGTCAGTCAGTCAGTCAGTCAGTCAGTCTATCAGTCAGTCAGTCAGTCAGTCAGTCTGTCAGTCAGTCAGTCAGTCAGTCAGTCAGTCTGTCAGCCAGTCAGTCAGTCAGTCTGTCAGTCAGTCAGTCAGTCAGTTAGTTAGTTAGTTAGTTAGTTAGTTAGTTAGTTAGTTAGTTAGTTAGTTAGTCGAGGTTCCAACTTCACGGCAACGGGTCGTCCCCATTATGCTCCGTTCCTGTGCCAGTGAATATTACACAAAATGCTCCCCACTGTCCAATGTGAAAAGTGCAACAGACAAGAGTCTCGGAAATCCAACAGCCTGCACAGGTACACTGTGCATAATGCCACCGCCAGAATGCCAACACAAAAGTCCTCCACGAAAACCACAGTTCATCGTCGATGGAATCGGCAGTCACCAGTGTGGCGAAAGCCTGGCTGCACCATCCTATCTTGCTTAGTACTCAGTATATTATAAAGATTCTTTAACATAAGTTTACATTAAGGTTACAGTTATTTTGTATTTATAGTAATGGGATAATTTAGTTTGGCTTCCTTATCCTGGCCAACTACAACCAACAGACAACGGGGCCCGGAAACGGCCACTTGCTGATGCTGGTTCCATGTCCGGTCTCACTTTTCTGCTAGTCATCGCAGACAACGGTCGGGGCCAATTGTGGTGTTCAAAAAGCAACGTATTTTTAAATAGTAAATTACTTAAACAAGTAATAAGTCAATATTAGATTACTGAAATAAGTAATAAGCCTAACCAAAATTTTATATTGAACAAGGGCCCCGATCCGTAGTGAGAATCTGATTCTGGAACTAGAGTGTTGTGGTATACCAGAGCAACTCACCAGCAGCATCAACTAGCATAACTCAACAGCAACAAAAGATTCAGTTTGCGCATCCGCGACTCTGAAAGAACTGATTTGTGGGCCACTGGCGAAGAGGGTGACCCGAAGAGGAACGACGGAGAAGCTACCATCTTCACCGGTGGAAACACCATTTGCAGCTGAGTGCCTAAACACCTTCCTGGAGTCACGGCCATACTTTGCTTGACTTACCACCATACCGTCTTATGATTAAGACCTCGCTCCGAGAACATTGTTTGATTTACATATTGTTTTTTTTTTTTTTTACTTCTCATCAACTATTTGCCTTTTACGTTCCTTGTGGGAACTTACATTTCTATTTGTTCAGTATTAAACTCATGATAAGCTGTCAACAACTCATGTTTCAGGCATCATCGGATTACTTCTCCCACACCATACAAGAAACTTGCAAGTCGTGTGCGAGGAATGAAATGGTACATTTTATTGCCGTTGGCTCTTTACAATTGCAAAACAGTCGCTATCTAATCACACATAAAGTCACAATATTCTCTATCACTAGTTTTCCTAAACCCTATAGCTAATCTCTATCTACTAGGCTATACGAAAACTATCTTCTATTCTACACGATGTGAACACTACAGAGTCAGTCCCCAGTCTGACTTCCTTCACTCGCGTCGCTACACGCCACGCGGAAGGACCTTCGTGCGTCCTTCGGCTCTTTGCGTGCTAGGTCAGTTAGCACGCTTCTATTAGCTGTCTTTGGTTGAGTGCTAATCGTTGCTATCACGCAGGCGTGATTCTGTCGTGACCAGTAGTGCTAACTATCTGGTCAACGCCTCCGTGTGAGGACTAGTTAATAGTCCCCCTTTTCTATCATCTATCCTGCCCTGATCCCGGGCACTGTGTTCCCTCTACTCTATCTGAGGTTGACCCCACGTCCCGGTGGTGTTCTATCATGAGGCAGGCTTCCTGCCTCCTGTTTCAGTCTTTGACACACACCCTCCCCTCCTGTGTTGCGTCATCAACTTTGACTCATTGGTTGTGACGCAAGAGGTTTCTAAAAAATTAGTGTGTCTAATTTTTGTCAAAGACTGTAGATAACCTGGCTTTGGGCTACTCAATAGACCTACTGACTAATGTCACAATGTAGCATCACTTTACTTGGCTACTGGCAATCGCCACAAACTTGTCTGGTTGGCGTGAGCCGTCTTCTCAATCGCAATATTATATTAATTAGAGGTATGTCTGAACCGGACCGTTGTCTTATAAGACCTGCCCTCAAATAGTAAATTAACTCACTACCCATACAAAGTTGACTTTCTGAAGGTCAACACATGAATTGCTTCATGTCCCCCATATAATATTAAACAACCATTACACAAGCTGTGAGCGACAGGCTTTACCTATCTCGCTTCCGCGTGTAAAGTCATATTTCACTGTTAAGTTAGTGTTTCGTTGTCTATTATGTCCCCTGACCTGGAGTTATCTCCCTTTGATCTAATAAAAGTGTATGACATTTATATGTTTGTTTTTCTGGTTGTTTGTGTGTTTGGATGTAATTAAACGTATAATCTACCCTCTAACATGTGTATCTAACTATCATGTGTATGCAAGTTAGTTTTTCAAGTGCCATAATTCATTTAACTGTGGTCACAAACATGTGTATAATCTGTGACTACGTTTTTGTCTTATGAGACTCACAATACTTTCACTAAGATCCTAAACTACACTACACAAGATACATTCATTACAACACATTTCCAACATTGAAACCAACATTTGACGGCAACAAAAATCAAAAGTCTTGTTGAGCGGCAGAAAAAATCCGCTGACTGTTCTCACTCTCTCTTGTATATTTTACATTCGCTCTCACTTTCACACTTCTGTCACACATCTTTAACCTTCCCTTATGTCACACTTCTTTTACCCTCACTATTGGGACACATCTTTTACCCTCATTTCTGTCACACATCTTTCATCCTCATTTCTGTCACACTTCTTTCATCCTCATTTCTGTCACACATCTTTCACCCTCACCTTTGTCACACATCTTTTACCTTCATAGTTATTTAAAAACCTTGGAGTGACACTGTACAAGTTTGGCTCAGTTTGACAGAGTTGAGCCTAATGACTGTGCAATAACCGTTGCACACGTCAAGTATTTACAACATATTTACATGTAAGAAAAAAAAGGGTTGATCTTTTGTACCCTGGTATTATTAACCACTCTATTCTACTGAAATATTACTCTAAATACTGACATACTAATACTAGTTCTATAAATATACATTTAATGCGTTGCCTATTTTAATCTATCTATCATATTAATCGTAAAATAAGCTTACATTACTCCTAATATTTATCTACTTTAAGGGATGTAATTTACCTATGTGAAATGACATTGATGTGAGATGAGTTATGTCCCTTTGTGAAATGGGTAATGTGAAATGTAATAAGTTACGTCCCTTTCTAAAATGGGTGATGTGAAATATAACATATTCTAACTAATGTTTTTAAATGAAAAACCCTATATGATTGATATTCTTATTCTATATGGTGTAAATGATGTATCTTTAAGTGTATAATATTTCTATTCTATTATGGTGTAACCTAATCATACTACTAAATGATAACGTTTGTTAAATGGATTGGTTAAGATGGAATGAAATCAAATGGAATGAAACAAAGTGAAATATAATAAACTAAATGATACTATTCCTGTCTAAACGTCTTATAATTAGTTGTCATGTTTAAATTACTATCCTAATCTACTTTTAAAGCTAAATAAATGGGTAAATTAATAATCTATCTAAACTAAAATGAAAAAGTATTATATTATCTAAATCTAACTATAAATTAAAATGACATAATCTATCTATATTTTATCACTATATTAAAACATTATGATACATATCACATTAAGTTTTATATACATGGTTTTTAAATACCTCAGGTTAGTCGTTGCCATTAACGTTCAGAAACATGCTTTCATTGGCATAATATCTATACAATTGTTCTGGGTATTTGAAATCCATTACACAGTCATATTTGTTCTATGGGTATTGCACCTGTAGAGTTCGTTTGTAAAGTAGATCACTGTTTTCGTGTCTGTATGTATATAATCATCTGACACTGTTTTTCTCTGTTTAACACAACTAATTCACTGGAACATATATGGAGCTTAGCAAGTAATAAGCTGTCCTAGTTCACAAGGTGATATATTTGTTCCCAGAGTAAAGGTCTTACTTTTGATGTCTACGGACACATAGCAGGTCAATGTTTTTGGTACTTAGTTCAGCACATAATATCTATGTATTTCTAACATATTTCACATAGAATATTTGACTGTACTAAATTAACATCTATTACTCTACACTCTTATGTGGAAATTTCTGGTATTGCTACATCAGATGGTCGACTAAGGGTATCAGCCAAGATGTTATCTTTCCCCTTAATATGCTCTATACTAAAGGTGTAATTTTGTAGTATTAGCGACCACCTGTATATTCGGTCATTTCGATGTACACCACTCTGTATGACCGTTATTGGGGAGTTGTCAGTCTGGACAATGAAGTGCACACCCGCCAGAAATCGATGCAGCTTTCTCACCGCATAGATGACGCTTAAGGCTTCCAACCCGGATATGGAATATCTGGACTCGGTGGGTGTGATCTTACGGCTCACGTAGCAAATCGGATGGAAGATGCCCTCATAAAATTGGCCTAGTACTGCAGCGATGGAGATTCTGCTGTCATCTGTCCTAAGATAATAAACGAGCCTCGGATTAGGCAAGCGGAGGATTGGAACATTACTAAACAAGATTTTCAATTTTGACAATGCAGAAATTAATAATGCATCTTTGACATCCAATTTTACAGGAGATTTTAAAACATTGGAAAATACACTTGTAATCTCCGCTAAATTTGGAATAAATTTACTATAGTAATTCACTAACCCCAAAAGGCTTCCGACCTGTTTCTTGGTGGTAGGCATGGTCAGATTCATAATTTTTGTAATAATTTTCTGGTCAGTCTTTAGTTGACCTTGAGAAATGACATGACCCAAAAAATCAATTTCTTTTAGGCCCAATTCGACTTTGCTCGGTTTGACAGTGAGCCCGAAGAGTCGCAACCTATTAAAGACATGTCTCAGTTTCAGTAGGTGTGTTGTCCAGTCATCAGTATGGACACATATATCATCTATATAGGTCACTGTATTCGTCACTCCATGAAGTAGATCTCTAGTTAAGCGTACGAAAGTGGCAGGAGCGTTTCGAAGTCCGAAAGGAAGAAAACGCCACTCGTAAAGTCCTAAAGGTGTTGAAAAAGCAGTAAGATGGATGGATTGAGACTGCATAGGGACCTGCCAATATCCCTTAGTGAGATCTAATTTAGAAAAAATTTTGGAGGTGGACATGTCAAGAATAAGATCTTCGCAGGAAGGAATTGGCTCTGCGTCGATCTTGGTGACGTTGTTGAGCTTTCGATAGTCCACGCACAGACGAATTGTAGAATCTTTCTTCTTAACTAGAACAATTGGAAAAGAGTACTCAGAGGTGGATTTCTGGATGATCCCACTAGCCTCTAAATTCAGAATTTCCTTATATAGATTTTCCCTATAGCTTAGTGGGATTGAGTACGGCCTGCATTTAATAGGCTTAGAGTCCGAAAGAAGAATGGAGTGTTCGATTCTGTCCGTCCTACCTGGAATGTCAGAGAATATGTCTTTGTATTCCGTCACTAATTCTACTAATTGTCGTCGTTGACTGTCTGTTAGTCCCTGTTCTATATGTATGCTATCTAATGTAGCAGTCTTGTCTACAATAGGAACTGGTAGTTCCATTCCGTCGTCGTCTACCTGATTCAGTACGGTGGTGGTGCTAAGTGTGTATTCTGTATTCTCGCTAAGTGTATGCTCGTCGGATCTGCCAGTCTCGCTAACTAGTGTAGTTGCGTTGTGTATGTCTGTCGTCTGATCACTTGGTGTGGGTGCACTGTGTTCGTCTGTCTCTACTTCTGTCTCTTGTCGTGAATAGTAAGGTTTCAACATGTTGACATGGAATATCTTTAAGTTTCCGTTTATTGTTATTTCATAGTCAACATCTGAAATTTTACGTACCACCTTGAATGGCCCTTGCCATGACGTCAATAATAAATTTCGTTTGTCAGGAAGCAAGAGAAGTATGTCTTGATCTGGTTCAAGTTCAATTGTTCTCGCCCTTTTGTTGGCATATTGGCGGTAGATTTGACCCTTCCTCTCCAAAGCTGCCTTAGCTATAATACACGATTTCATGATTTTATCTCGTGTTTCAGTCACCATTTCATAAGGTGTTTTTGGTTCGGGAATTTGAATAGAATTCGTTATTGCCTGATGATAAATGGTTAGGGGTCCACGTGGGTTAGCCCCGTACACTAATTCAAACGGTGAGAAACCCGTGCTTGAATGGGGAATCTCCCGATAGGCGAACAGCACTGTTGGTAAAAGTGTATCCCAATCAGCTGGGTTTTCTGCTGTTACCTTAGCCAGCATATGCTTAAGATCTCCATTAATTTTTTCTACTATCCCATTGCTGGCTGGATGGTACGCTGTCGTGAAATGTTGTTTAATCCCTAACATTTTTGTAAGGGCTTGCGTTGCAACCGATATGAATTGAGTTCCACGATCGGATAAAATGGTCCGTGGAAATCCGAATCGTGAGAACAGGTGTAGAAATACATTGGCAACATCTTTGGAGGTGATGTACTTCAAAGCTACTGCCTCAACCCACCTTGTACATAGGTCGGCCATCGTTAATATGAAGCGATTTCCTTTGCTGGACACCTGATTCAGGGGTCCAACAATATCTACCGCCACACTCTCAAATGGCCTAGAAGCCAGTGTAGAAGGTTGTACTTCAGCTGTAGCATGTTTACCCTTTCGTACTAACTGTTGACAGACATTACACGAACGACAAAATAATTTAATATCTTTGCAAAAACCTGGCCAATAAAAATGAGCCTGAATTCTGGCCCTGGTTTTGTCATATGCAAGATGGCCAGCAAACGGTGACTCATGTGCAATCTTTAGCACAGTTATGCGATGTTGTACAGGTAACACCGTTTGCTGAATCTCATGGTTACCAGTAGTATAATATCTAGTAAGGATGCCATTATTTAATCTGAAGAACCATGATGCGTTTTTTGTCACTTTGGCTCGTTCTTTCAATAATTTTAAATAAGGAGACAAACTAGGATCAGCTTTCTGCTGTTCTATGAATTTTTGTCTGTTGGTATCATCAGTGCTAGATGGAGAAAGCACCAGTAGTCTCTCATCTTGAAGCGTGTCTTGATGTTTTATAGTGTCTGCTCTGGTTGTTGCATTAACTGCATTCAGTTGGTTCCATGCAGTTATTTCATCGCTGGTACATTGTTTTAGTTGGGGTAAGCAACCCAGAATTAAATCAGTACAAGGGTTGTTAAGTACAGCACAAGTAAATGTACCCGAAAGGAAAGGAGTGTTAATACGGGCTTTGGCCAAAGGGTAAATTTCAATGTTACCCGAAAAGGTTCGGCATTTGACAGAGTCACCTGTATAATCATCTTGACTCACCAGTTCCTTTCTGAGACCAATAAGGGTACTACCGCTGTCCAGCAAACATTGGCATGGTCTATCATTGACCATTGCATTGTGGAACTCTAAATTGCCTCTGGAGGCTAAGGCTGCATTCACACTCTCAGATGAGAATGGAACTGTATGTCCACATTCTAATTTTCCGTCAGCATGAAATTGGTGACATCGCTCACAACTGTCAAAACTCAACATATCGTTTACACAACACACCTCTTCCGTTTGGTTGACAGGTAATTCATTTTCAACATCACACTCAGTCTCACTACCACTATCAGAAGATGTATCAAGTAAAATAGCATTGTTGGCTTTCATACGTTGGCGGCCTAGGCACTTATTTGAATAATGGCCGTAGCTGGAACAAAAAAAAACATTTGATGGCACGCCGGTATGCAGATCTTTTGTTCTGTTGCTTCTTAATAACATTTTCAAGATGTGCCGGATAACTCGGCGATTTGTCACACATTGAATAAGTGTCATGTAAAAGTTGACAGTGGATACATTTTGAAATTTTTCTATCTTTCTTGTCAAATTTATTAAATGGTTTTCTATTGCTCTGATAGTTTTTAGATTGATCTTTTACAAAGGAAACTATTTCAGAGTCATTTGAAGTCTTAAAAATATTTCTGTTTGAAGAAAAATATGCAGACCCTTTCTTTTCAAACTGATCTATGGTTTCAATGTCTGACTGCTGCAAAAATTTAGCAAAAGAGGATGGTATCGTGGATATTACCTTATTCATAGTTATTAAATTTTTCAATCTATCAAAGTCTTTTCCTATGTTAGCTGCTTTAAGCCACCTATTTAGTACACTTTGAACATTTGAGACGTAGTCAATGAAAGTCTCAGTAGGTTTAGGTTTTAAATTTGAGAACTGAACCTGATACCCAGGGGCATCAAGTAAAAAGTGTTGCATAATCCTATCACGGATGTATTGGTAGTCAGATCTAAGATCGGTTGGTATAGATTCTATCACTTTAAGGGGCTCACCACTCAGGTTCTTCATATAAATCATAGCCCACATCTCTAAAGGAACTTGGTGATATTTAAACTGATACTCGACATTTTCTGTCCAAGCAGATATTGAATCGTCTTTACAATATGGTTTGATAATATTTTTGTATTTGTTGAACTTATTTTCTTCTTGTTGACTTTTAAGTTTAGTGGCAGAGATCTCTGCGTGTGAGTCTACATCCATCTCTTTCATCTTTAACTGTGTCTCTGATTCTACTTGTATTTGTTTTTCCTTAACTCTTGCCATTTCATCTATCTCTTTTTGCTTTAATTCTCTCTCCTGATCTAATTGCTTTTGCTTAAATTCCTTATCATGTTCTAATTGTTGTTGCTTAACATTCTTATCATGTTCTAATTGTTGTTGCTTAATTTCTAATTCTTTTTGCTTAATCTGTTTGTCATCTTCTAGATGTTTTTGTTTTGTTATTTCCGCTAGTTCTGCAATCTCCTTTCTGTGTTGTCTTTCTAGTGCGCGTTCATTTCTCTCAGCCTCTTTTGCTTCTTTAAATTTTTGATCCGCATATTGTTCTAGCTCTTTACCTGTGTATTGCAATTCTTTGCCTGCTTTAATGAAGTCAGCTAGAGTAGCCATGTTGTTGGGTAATTGGCTCGCGTTGACCTGAACTCGGTTATTTTTCTTTAATATGCTATGTTATTTAATATCTGAGCACTACAAATTGTACTCTTTGTTTACACTCTGGAAAATTGTATTCTCCAAAAAATTAGAGCACAAAGTCTGTTCATACAATACACGCTTGTGGGAACTTACATTTCTATTTGTTCAGTATTAAACTCATGATAAGCGGTGTTGTCGCTTATTGCTAAATAAGAATTCCTAGTTTTTATCCTCATATCCAACATTTAATTAGATCACACAAGTGTGAGAGTAGGACGAAAGTTGAATCTTTCATCTTTATCGACTTCTTTGTGCTGTATAGTTCAAGTCAAGTCTGGGGGATAAATTCTTTTCCACCGGATCATCGTGTCGCTGCTAACTAAGTTTGCACATCTTTGTGTGTATAGCTGTACAACTTTACCTGCAGTCCTGTGCCACTGTAAGAATAGTAGACTTCTTTTTCTGGGACAATTTGTCATACTCCCTTTGTTTTTCACGAGCCACTCGTCTGCTATTTCTTCAGTGGTGAGTCTTTCCTAATGGTTAGGCTCATTGACTTCTACTGTACCTGTGAGACTTCTCTCAACAGTAGCGGACCACGCGACACCAGAAAGACCTCATTGACCCGAGTTTTCTCACATGGCTCTGTCTCTGTTCGCAGGGCGACCCGACGAAAGCGTCACATTAAGCACGAACTCCGTAGCTCCAGCGCCGACTCCCAGGATTACATTTAGTCATAATAGTGTTTATTTTACTCAAGTGCGACAAGTGTATCGCTATTGCGACAAGTGTATCGGTACAACCATCTTGCAACAGTCATAACATCCGATGGGAGATACTTTGAAGAGATTAGAACAAGAATCACAATGGTCTGTTGCAAGATGGAAAACATACTGACTAATAAAACAAACGTGGTCAAGACAAAAACAGAGAGTTGACCCACGACTCTAATGATCGTGCGGGCGAAATAAGACCCCCAACACTTATCGGCATGGCACATGATGATGATGATAAACCTTTGAGTCAGTTGGACCTGTACACTTATTTAGTCACTTGTGTTCACGCTTTCACTGTTTAAATATCTTCCATTTTCGTTTACACCCATCTATAAATACATTTGCATTTACATTGCACAACAACGTATACATACAGCAAAAACGAAAGGAAAGTCCCAACAACGACATCGGTTTAAAATAAATGACTACATTGAACTAACAATAGAAGGAAATGGCTTATGTAAATCTGAGATTACATTTGAAATTGTGTTTTTAGACGTGTATACTAATAATAATAAATGTGTGCTATGTGTTTTATGTTTATATATGGCAGAGTTTTCTGCGTTTTCATATTGTGTGTCTGTATTCTTCTAATGCTATTTGTGGTTTTGTGTTTTTGTCTTTTGTGGTTGTAGGAAGATTGCTTTTATATGTGTATGTGTGTGTTTTCCTGTTTGTGTGTTTGTATTAGTTGTTGTAGGATTGGGTTTGTGGCATTTTCTTGTATGTTGTGTCCACATAAATGGCATAGTGTTGTTTGTTTGGATTTGAATGACTTTTTCTGTGGTTGGTGTCATTTTGATAAGTAGTTTCTGTGATTTCTTTGTAGTTGGGTGTGATCTCTTTGTTGTGAAAGTTATCGAAGGTGCGGGTGTAATATGTAATATGTGTATCCTCTTTTGGTTCTATTGTGTAATAGCTGTTCTTGATGTTTCATTAAATGTTTGTAATTCTGCATTGTTTATTTTGTTCTGTTACGTGCCATTGCCTTATATAGCTTGGTAATATGATCTGTAGAAGTGTGATAGGTTTATCTTTGTCTGCCTATGCCACTTTTCCCACTGATCTTTCAAGTCGTCACGATGCCAATACCTCTCTTCTCATCACATGACCAAAGAATGCTGTATGTCTCTTTCTTGACTGGTACATTGCTGTCTTGACAGACGATGGTCTGTCTATAGTACAAAGCTATGGCTGAATTTAGAGACCATGTGTTGCCCATGGAGTATGATCTCTCTCTCGGCCTGCCTAGTTTACTTCAGAGGAAAGGTAACACCAATACATCTGCAACAAGATAAGCTGCAAAACATGCCGGATTAGCAAGCAATACTCTAACTTGAAAACCGAAGACACAAACAATAGATTGCACTATTTATTGCCTGGCATATTTCGCTGCATCTCGTCAGGTAAATACTGCAGAATCCACACAACATAAAGTAAAATAACTAGATAAATCCTTCAAGCTGAAATATACACAAGTTCGTACAGTAATGTCACTTATCTACCACGGTAATTTTTAAATGACTAACATGTCTTTCTGTTTGCACAAATGTTACCTAGTTATTTTACTTTACGTTGTGTGAATTCTGCAGTATGTACCTGACGAGATGCAGCTAAATATGCCAGGCAAAAAAATCGTGCAATGTATTGCTTGTGTCTTCGTTATTCAAATTCACTACGGGAAAACATTGTTTTGAATACTCTAATTGTCTGCGTGTCGGAGCTTCGTTCCTAGACCAGTTGTCGATTAATGCTTAGGGCCTGGTCTGCCATAAAATTTCACATAGTCTTTAGGTTGCATTTCCTCGCACCAGAATAAGGCTCGTACCCTTCCAAACGCCACGTTCTTACAGTTGTACAAAGTGAATTCAAATGAAAACCTTAAATGTTTTTATTTTGTGAATATATTCTGAAAAAAATAAAGAGCAAATGTATCATGTTTCGATGTAGTCACCACCGCATTCAATGCAAGTCCTCCAGCGCCGATAAAGTGATTGGATTCCTGTATAAAAACATTCTCTTGGTCGAGTGTATAATTAGTTATGCACCACCTACTGCACCTCTTCATCGGACCGAAAGGTTTTGAAACTTCCTACTCCACTCATACACTTGCTGGACTGGCAGGCATGCATCACCACACTGGTATTCCGTCTCCGATGCATTTCTATAGGTTTCACTCCTTTGCTGACCACAAAAACGCTGCTACTGTTTAGTGCATGTCAAAAGTGGGACTTCTATCTTTAAACGGTCCTTATGGCGTCACGATGGTCGTCTGCACCGTGATGTCACTAGCTGTGACAGGTTACAAGACAATGACATAGTTATTGTACTTTCTATCACACTTTTACGGTTTTGTTGTGAAGTCCCTTCGTATATAATGTGATAGTTAGTTTCTTCTTCTTCTTCTTCTTTCGTTCGCTTGAAATATATCTACAACTGCAATGTTGTCTCTTATGAAATTAACTGTTTATAGTTCACTCAGTGGTCCATAGAGTTTATCACCCACTGTCGTCTCTCTGGGCCAGAAGATTTGCCTAAATATGTTGTACTTTGGGCAGTCATGGGGTATGTGCTCTGCTGTCTGCGACTGCCAATACACATGTGCACATGGCTGTGCACATTGGCTGTGCTATATTGGTTCTCTGTCTTCTCTTAAAGGTATTCCATTTATCTGTATGATCTCTGCCTTTGGTTTTGGAGAGAGGGTAAATAGAGTAATGCTGCACCATCTATTTTCCATGCAACTAATGCATCTGCAACTCTTTGTATGATATGATGGCCACTGATGCATGTTCTTTTGTGCTCTATAGAACTATGTCATCAGCGTACATTGCCGCTTTAATTCCATGTGGTAGGTTAGAAACAAGATTATTGATGAAGATTAGAAAAAGTGTGGGGGACAAGACTCCGTCCTGGGGAACACCGTGATGCAGTAGTACTTTCTTGCTCTTTAGTCCGTCTATCTGTACTCGGGCTCTTCTGTTGTGCAAATACACTTTCATCCATTTGTACATTCTTCCATTGACTTTATAGTTTCTCAGTTTCTTCATAGACCTTCTTTTCAGACTTTGTCAAAGACTTGCTTCAGATCTATCCACGCTGCAAGCACCAGCTTCTTCTCATGAAATGCATCCTCAATTTCTTGAGAGAGGTAGGTTGTCTGATCTACCGCAGAATAGCACTGCCTAAAGCCAGCCTGCTGTGGTACAAGGATGTTTTCACTTTCAATGTACTACTGCAGTCTGTGGTTGATGATGCACTCCATTGTTTTAAAGAGACAATTATCTCGGAACAGTAATAACATCTGATGGGAGATGCCTTGAAGAGATTAGAACAAGAATCGCCATGGCAAAAGTAGCCTTTAGCAAGATGAAAAACATACTGACCAATAAAAAGATGTCAATTGAAACGAGAAAAAGAGTGTTGAGATGCTACATAGAACCTGTACTTTTATATGGATGTGAAGCTTGGACAATGAGCAGCCAGGCTGAAAAACATCTGATGGCTGTAGAAATGTGGTTTCTGAGGAAAATGCAAAGAATACCATGGACAGCCAGAAAGACCAATGAACAAGTCCTTCAAGAAACAAATGAAGATCGTAAACTGATCAGAGACATTAGACGTAGACAGTCACAATTTTTTGGGCATGTTATGAGAAGAAATGATTTGGAGAACTTGGTGACAACTGGTAAGATCGAGGGGAACAGACCAAGGGGAAGACCTAGAAACAAGTATCTGGATGGCTTGGCCTTGTGGCATGGTCGAGACAGAAACACGGAACTGATCCACGACTCTGTTGATCGAGTGAGATGGCAGAACATGACCGCCCACGCTTACCGGCATGGCACATGATGGATGGATGGAGGCTAATTGGTCTGTAGCTGGAGGCAATGGATTGCTTCACTCCAGGCTTGTGGAACACTGCCTAGGGTCCAGCTGTTATTGAAGATCTGCAACTGTTTTGTTTTGGCCACTGTTCCTAGATTCCTAATCACTTCATTGGAGATACCATCAGCGCCTCATTTTCAGTTTTGATATTGCTAGCTTCAGTTCGCTGATTGTGATAGGTGCCTCCAGAACCTCATGTGCTGTTTCATTCTGTCCTGTATATTGCCATTTCTCTCAAATATCTTGTTGTTTCTCTGGGCTAATTTCGATGTTGTTATCTTGTGCACACGAGTCCGCAAAATGGTCGGCTGCTTGCGTTCCTGTTAAGATTTTTTCGTCTTTGGGTAGTGCAATTTTTAAGTTTCTCCCTGTGCCCTCATCGTTTAGTTGTGTTATTAGTTTCCACAACTTCCTTGTGTCTCTTCTAAAGTTCAGTGACTCTGTTTTCTCTTGCCAGTTTTCCGTCTAACCTGCAGCTTAGCCCTTTGAAATTTGGTTTTTGCGTGCTGGTATTTATTGTGGTGCTCTTGGCTGGGTTTTTGGCCTTTGCTCGCTCTCTACACTTTAACATTATTATGCAACTGTTCCAGTTCACTACTCCAGTACATATATTGCTTACGAGCTCCTGTGGGTATTGTTTCTCGTGCTGTCTGTAGTATGCATTTCCCAAACTCTTCAACTACTTTATTTATGTCTGTTTTTGTATTTAGGTTTCTAACCAGTATGCTGGTGCGATTCTTGTACATTGCCCAGTCTCCTTTTTTATAGTTCCACCTCGATAGAGTGCTGCTTTCACTTACAAGCTCATTTTTTACGGTTATAAAGACTGGCCGTTGGTCACTGCCACCAAGTTGTTTCTCAACAATTCTTGTAATGTTTCACTCCAGGTCTGGTGAATGAAAAGCAGCCAGGTCAGGTGTAGTTGTAGTGTGCCATGATCTCGAGTAGAAGATATGTGGGTCAGACGACTTGTTAATTAAGATGAATCTATTCTTATCTTGCCAGTCTTCGAGTCTCTCTCCTCTCTGGTCCATGTGATCATAGCCCCAGCTCTGCGAGTGACTGTTGAAATCGCCACACATACTCATTTTTTTTTCCTTCAAAGGTAGTGTGTCCAGTGCCAGTGGGCGGTCACTTGGATAGTCGTAATTGATTAGATGTAGATTTGTTTTAATTGTATGTGTCTGATACACAGCCCCTTCTATGTAACCTTCAATTTGGGAAGCGGTGATGTTAGTTTTTACAAGGGATGGTACCCTATCTTTTCGCCTGTAATTTCGGTCACATCGGTAACACTGGTAGCCTCTGATTTTGAAGGCGGCTATATTTTCATTGAGGTGAGCTTCTTGCAAGCAACTTATACTTACGTTTTCTTGATCCAAGATGTTTTCTAGCTCTATTTTATTGTTGTTGACTCCGTTTGCATTCCAGTGCATTATTTTTAGTTTTTAATTGGTATAGCCAAAAGATTTCGGTGGAAACATTCGTCTGTATCTGTGTGTATGTTTAAACATCCATCGGTGTCTCTCGGTTATATTTTGTGTTTTGATTCGGGCTCCTACAAATCAAGATAGTTTTGTTGTTGTTTGTGGTTGTGTGTGTGTGTGTGTGCGCGCGCGCGCGCGCCCTCGCGCGCACTGCGTGTCGTCATGCTGAACATGAAACATTAAACTGACACCGATAAACAAAGCGGGAAAACAAAATCAATGATGAAACAATAACATGTCAACTCTGAGCTACAAGCGGACAGACTGGCAGTAGGCGTGGCCCAAAGGATCAAAACGCTCGCGGTGCGTTGATATTAGGGCCGAGGGTTCATGCCACACAGCGGTAAGTTGGACTGACATGTTGACGTCTCGTCCTTGACTTGAGGACGTAAACTACAAGCACCTCAGAAGTCGGAGTGGGTTGTCCTGACTTAGGCAATAGGGAAAGCTAACCCACCCGTAAAATCAGTCCACTGCACTCCCCAGTAGTTGCAACTACTACCAGTGGTAGCCCGTGTGTGCACTAAGCTCGATTTCTAATCAAAAGGAACGAAAAACCAAGAAGAAAGATGAATGAATAAATGAAACTCACATTTGTTATCACTTTAAAACCCATTCTAAGCGAGAATAAACTAGAGTCGTGTGTCTGTTGTCAATCAATTTCACTTATTGTGTTAAACAAACCGCTGTTTCCACTTTCTCTTCTGGACGCAGGAGATGGAAGCAACAGTGACAGCTTCACATCGATCACGGCTTGAGACTCGACCTGTGGATCAACAGCGTCATTCTGTCTTTCTCTTGCTCTGCTGTGGGACTAACTGGGGGTATGGTATTTTCTGCAGTCATCTTGCTCACACAGGCGTGAGTTAGATTAGGGCCTATGCTCCGATGGGAGGTGACCGGCAGAAGAAAAGGTGTACAAGGTCAAGACAAGGAGCAGTTGTAAAAGTCGTGAGGCTTATTGAGTCGTAGCCCAAATTCTTATAAACCTATCTGTATGTAGTGGTTGATGTGGTCAATAGTGAGGCAGCGGTCGACCTGCAAGAAGATGGAGACAGGACGTGGCAAACACCATGAGGTTGCATTAGGCAGGAGAGGTGGCTGGGGGTAGAGAGGTTTATCGCAGAGTCGTTATGAGACCGACGTACTACACATGGCCTGCTACGCGAAGTGTTCAATGAAACATCGGCCGCCTTTACTTGCTAGAACAGTTCCATGTACCCTCTCTGGCCGGGTCCACCTGGGGGTCAATGTCAATCTGACCATGTCACCTGGGGGTCAAATCAATCTGACCATGTCACCTGGGGGTCAAGGTCAATACGACGATGTTACCTGGGGGTACTCCGCTGGATGGAGAATACTACACACACACACACACATCGCGATTCTAACTGACTCAGAAAGCATGCTGACGAGGGTGAGGACGGGCAGACTTCGTGCGGAGTGGCTTGCTTCGCTTCCGAGGTCACGGGTGACAAGCATCGCCTGGATCTTTTCTCCGGGGCATGCCGGTGTGCTGGGGAATGAACAGGCGGACAGATTGGCGGCTCTGCAAAACTTGGTGGAGTACTGATACATGACAAGGCAGACGTGGTTGCGGTCTTGTGGGAGCACGTGCACACCTCGGAGGAGCAAATGGATTACCATGGTCTGGAAAGAATGAGACAACGAGGAGTGACGAAGGGATCTGGCCGACGCTCAACGCTCAGAGGAAAGGCGAGACGGACTTATAATCAGATTGCTACTGGTACTATTAGTGTTGGAACTCTTCGCTGGCTGCTGAGGATGGGGAGGGAGCACTTATGGGAATTCCCCGAATGCTGTGATGTCGATTCCTAAATCAATCAATCAATCAATCAATATCTGGGGGTCAACATGAATCTGACCATGTCACCTGGGAGTCAATGTTAATCTGACCATGTCACCTGGGGGTCAACATCAATCTGACCATGTCATCTGGGAGTCAATCTGACCATGTCACATGGGAGTCAATGCCAATCTGACCATGTCACCTGGGGGTCAACATCAATCTGACCATGTCACCTGGGGTCAATGTCAATACGACGATGTTACCTGGGGGTCAGCATCAATCTGATCATGTCACCTGGGGGTCAACATCAATCTGACCATGTCACCTGGAAGTCAATGTCAATCTGAAAATGTCACATGGAAGTAAATGTCAATCTGACCATGTCACATGGGGTCAATGTCAATACGACGATGTTACCTGGTGGTCAACATCAATCTGACCATGTCACATGGGGGTCAATGTCAATCTGACAATGTTACCTGGAAGTCAATGTCAATCTGACCATGTAACCTGGGGGTCAACATCAATATGACCATTTCACCTGGGAGTCAATTTCAATCAGACCATGTCACCTGGGAGTCGATGTCAATCTGACCATGTCACCTGGGGTCAATGTCAATCTGATCATGTCACATGGGAGTCAATGCCAATTTGACCATGTCATCTGGGATCAACATCAATCTGACAATGTCACCTGGGAGTCAATGTCAATCTGACCATGTCACCTGGGGTCAATGTCAATCTGACCATGTCACCTAGGGTCAACATCAATCTGACCATGTCACCTGGAGGTCAATGTCAATCTGACCATGTCACCTGGGGGACAATGTCAATTTGACCATGTCAACTGGGGATCAATGTCAATCTGATCAGGTCACCTGGGGGTTAACATCAATCTGACCATGTCACCTGGGAGTCAATGTCAATCTGACCATGTTACCTGGGAGTTAACATCAATCTGACCATGTCACCTGGGAGTCAATGTCAATCTGATTATTTCACCAGGGGATCAAAGTCAATCTGACCATGTCACCTGGGAGTCAATGTCAATCTGACCATGTCACCTGTGGGTTAACATCAATCTGACCATGTCACCTGGGAGTCAATGTCAATCTGACCATGTCACCTGGGGGTTAACATCAATCTGACGATGTCACCTGGGAGTCAATGTCAATCTGATCATGTCACCTGGGGATCAATGTCAATCTGATCATGTCACCTGGGGTCATTGTTAATCTTACCATGTCACCTGGGGGTTAACATCAATCTGACCATGTCACCTAGGGTCAATGTCAATCTGACCATGTCACCTGGGGATCAATGTCAATCTGACCATGTCACCTGGGGGTCAATGTCAATCTGAACATGTCACATAGGGTCAACATCAATCTGACCATGTCACCTGGGAGTCAACGTCAATCTGACCATGTCACCAGGGGTCAATGTCAATCTAACCATGTCAGCTTGGAGTCAATGTCATTCTGACCATGTCACCTGCGGGTCAACATCAATCTGACCATGACACTTGGAGGTCAATGTCAATCTAACCATGTCACCTAGGGGTCAATGTTAATTTGACCATGTCAACTGGGGGTCAATGTCAATCTGATCATGTCACCTGGGAATCAATGTCAATCTGAGCATGTCACCTGATGGTTAACATCAATCTGACCATTTCACCTGGGAGTCAATGTCAATCTGACCATGTCTCCTGGGGGTTAACATCAATTTGACCATGTCACCTGGGGTCAATGTCAATCTGACCATGTCACCAGGGGTCAATGTCAATCTAACCATGTCAGCTTGGAGTCAATGTCATTCTGACCATGTCACCTGCGGGTCAACATCAATCTGACCATGTCACTTGGAGGTCAATGTCAATCTAACCATGTCACCTGGGGGTCAATGTTAATTTGACCATGTCAACTGGGGGTCAATGTCAATCTGATCATGTCACCTGGGAATCAATGTCAATCTGAGCATGTCACCTGGGGGTTAACATCAATCTGACCATTTCACCTGGGAGTCAATGTCAATCTGACCATGTCACCTGGGGGTTAACATCAATTTGATCATGTCACCTGGGAGTCAATGTCAATCTGATCATGTCACCTGGGGATCAATTTGATCTGATCATGTTACCTGGGGTTAATGTCAATCTGTCCATGTTACCTGTACTTTAACATCAATCTGACCATGTCACCTGGGAGTCAATGTCAATCTGACCATGTCACCTGGGGGTTAACATCAATCTGACCATGTCACCTGGGAGTCAATGTCAATCTGACCATGTCACCTGGGGGTCAACATCAATCTGACCAAATCACCTGGAAGTCAACGTCAATCTGATGTCAATGTCAATCTCAGTCATAATCGCGCACACCGCCTTCGAAACACAGCTGCGGGTCATTTGGCAGAAGACCACCGTGTGTTAGTTTTCATACAATGGTATGAGTTCCGGGCGTTCAGAAAGCAATGGCAAACTACTGAACGTAAACCTGCCAAGAGATCACAAAACAACCAAAACAAACGCTGGGGTTGACTAGTACGTCCAGTAAACGATATGTAACTAACATTTAACTGACTGGATTGGGATTCGAACACATGATCACAGGGAAAGAGCTGTAGCCACTGCGCCACGGAGGTTTCTCGGTGTTCTATTATGTATTCTTTCTACTTATTTTCCAGCGTCTTCTGTGAGTCTCGATTGCTACTGTTGCATTGTTTTCCTCGTGTAGTGTGAGTGGTCTCAATATTTACGTAGTGATGTATATAATTGCACTGCAAGACAAACTGCTCTCTTGGAGCAAGCAAGCTCTAGCAGTGTTCTCTACGCCTACGCGGCACCTTGTCCAGACCTTCTACACCACCCCCGCTTGTTCTGTGCCCTCAAATCGTAATCATTCATTAAGTGAAGCCACTCCTTCTATCTGACTGATTCTGTCCGCCCCGTGCTTGCACAAATCGTTTCTCTTGAACCTGCTTTCCCATGACGTACCTGTATATACTCATGGGGTATTTAAACCCCACACAGGAGAAACTATCAGTGTGCCGACTTTCACAAATCGCTCGATCTGCTACCCCTTGACTTACCACAGGTAAGCTATCACATTTTAATACAACTGTTTCCTCAAATCCTGTCATTACTATACTATTATTTACTTGTACTTCTGGTGTTGAGATTTTTAAGTCTGGTGTTCTCTTAACCGTTATGTAACAATATATCGTAAACATTCGCTGTATGAAAACACTTATATTTAAATAGAGTAGTGAGGAATCATTGACAGGAGAGAGAGAGAGAGAGAGAGAGAGAGAGAGAGAGGGGGGGGTGGGGGAGTCAGCAGATTTATACAGTGACATCCGCAACAATATTGATTCATATTTTCAATATCAAGAAAATGTTACGTTCAACCCCTCTGTGTGTTCTCCTGTCTCTCACCTTGATGTCCTATTTTCCAGTTTACATATTCTCATGACGTTGCTGAAGAATACGGCTTGTCTTCTTTTTATTCGAGAAATCAGTTTGTGAAGTGGTAAATATAACAGTATGAGAGACAGAGGAACATATAGAGTGGTGTTAGACAAATTGACAACTTTTCGTGAAGAAAACATTATAAACAGGACAGATTCACAGCTCGCAAGGCCGGATACACCAGTCAATATACGCTAAAGAACATGGACTACTATAAATCTGGAGATAAACTTGATGATCAACGCACAGCGCGTATTAGAAGTGAGACAGGAGGCTGTGGAGGAATATAACGACATGTCTGTAAGGTTTGCTTCCTCCAGATGGATCCTTTTTGGTAATGGATTTTACCCAAGTGTAGGTTTTCATTCCTAAAAATTTTGCCAGGCCATTCACCCAATGGCGTACGCATTGCAATTTTCAACCACCATTAGATATTCACAGTGCACAACATTCGCACGGAACGCGAGTATTTTTTTTTTTTAAATTATCGCCCTGATGTGAGATGGTTATCTAACTGTGATATCTGACGACAGGTCGGTGGTGTAGCCAACGAACACTCGTGCCGTTATAGTTTTCCGCCGAGACTGAGACACCAGAACCAAGGGAGAGGTTTGAACTCGTGTCTTGTGGCATTGACACCGTTAATCGTCACCAGTCAATAAGAGCCAGAGGGGGCGCCGAACACCGCAGACACTTTGTGGAGGGTGTAATGACATTGTACGTGCGTGTAGAGTTTAGTCAGGTCGAGTCTAGTTCTCTCAGTGTTGAGTGACAATCACAGAATATGCCGTGTAAGTCAAACAACACACAAGTAAATACAGCTAAAATAATTAACAACAGAAGTCCGAGAACTGATTGATTGATTGATTGATTGATTGATTGATTTAGGAACCGACATCCTCAGCAGCCAGCGAAGAGTTTCAACACCAATAGTACCTGTGTCGGTGTGCTGGGGAATGAACTAGCGGACAGATAGGCTGGTTCTGCAAAACTTTTCGGAGTATTGATGCATGACAGGGCAGACAATGTTGCGGCCTTGTGGGAGCACGTGTACACCTCGGAGGAGCAAATGGATCACCATGGTCTGGCAAGAATGAGACAGCGAGGAGTGACGAGGGGATCTGGCCGACGCTCGAAGCTCAGAGGAAAGGCGATACGGACATATAATCAGATTGCTACTGTTCCGCGAACTGTCTGCATAAACACACAAACCACAAAGGAGAAGAAGAAGATGATAATGATGATTATGATTCACTATGGCTAAATGGATAAGAGTGCTCGCTTTTAAAATTCCGGTGTGCTGAAGCCTAGGTAGCGGGTTCAACCCCAACGCCGTTCAGTTGGACTAAAAAATGTTGATTTCTCGTCCTTGATTTGGGGATAGGCGAGGGACACTGGTAATCTTCTTCTTCTTCTTCAGCGTTCCGAGCCATTGAGATTCTTTGCTGCAGATACAAGCCGTCTCCATTCGTCTCTCTGGTGGACCTTCTCTTGCCAGTTGTTGATTCCAAGTGCTTGTAGGTCTGTATATATATTATCTCTCCACCGTCTTGTTGGTCTACCTCGGGGTCTACGGTCATTTATTTCCTGAGTGTCAGCGAGTTTTGTTTCCCTATTAACTTCCATTCTTTCTATATGCCCCAGCCATTGTAGTCTATTAGCCTTCACGATACCAGTGATTAGCGAGAACAGATCATAAATGTCTTTGTTGCTTCTTCTTCTCCACTCTCCACTTTGTGTATCCCTAATGGGCCCAAAGATGCGTCTTAAGACTTTGTTTTCAAAGGTTTGTAACAAGGTTTCGTCTCCTTTAGTTGTACTCCAGGTTTCAGAGCCATACAGCACAACTGGTCTGATCAGTGTTTTGTATATTGTGATCTTGGTGTTACGAGATAGTGCATTTGATTTTAGCAGATGTTGTAGTGCATAGTATATCTTATTTCCAGAGTTGATTCTAGCTTATATTTCTTCTTATTATGTTGGAGCAGTTGAAGATTGTTCTTTTAATTGTCATATTAGCTATTTGTATGTGGCCAGAGTTTTTAGCAGTTCCTTCTCTTGAAATTACCATATATTCTGTCTTATCTTGTCTTATCTACCAGCCCCATTTGTTGAGCTTTTTCCTTTAAGTGAGTCAATATTCCCAATGTCTTTTGTTCATTTCCCCCTAATATATCTATATCATCTGCGCAACTAGGCAGTCTGGATGTTCCTCCAATAGCACATTCCTCCTTTACCTTCCTTACAACTTTCTCTAGAGCCAGATTGAAGAGTAGCGGCGATAGTGCATCACCCTGTTTCAAGCCAGATGTAATTTGGAAAGGGTCTGATTTCCTGCCTTTATATGTTATCTATATCTATATAACAGAGTGTATGTTTGTTTGTGTGTGGGGATTTTTGTATTGGATGCGTTCGATAACGGTACATCCGATTGAGATGAAATTTTCTACACGTCTTCCTTTCATTCCTGTGCAACCGACTATAATAATTTCTTAATGTAAAATCTTCTACTTATTTAATAACATTTACTTTTCCATTTTCATTATATAATGTTTATATAGCAGGGGGACTTCACTCTAGAAAAGTTATTTCAAGGGGCATAACTTTTAATAACATTTCTATATACTTTATAGTCATATTGTTGGACTTACCTGCACTATTGTTAAACTCTTTGTCTATAGTTATTTTTAGGCATATGAGTTATATTAAACAATGATATAATCTTTAACGTATTTTTAAAGTTTGCATAAAAATAATGCATTATGCATAACATTTTAACCCATCTTTTTCTGCTTACAAAACTTATCAACTGTCATGTCGGTGATTAAAAACAGTTTTCATTAAAAATAATGAATGGTGTGTGGAAGGACATTCTTTTAAGTTACTGTGCGCCAGGAGCTGGGCGAAACCACGCCGGGTTAGATAGATAGACAGATAGTCGGGAACGGAAGCTTATTTGACTACTTATATGAATGAATTAAATGACATGCTCCCCACCAGGGACTGGGTGAAGCCGGGCCGGGTCAGACAGACAGACAGATAAACAGACAGTCGGGAACGGGAGAGCTTATATGACTACGTATATGAATAAAATGAGATGCTCCCCACCAGGGACTGGGTGAAGCCGGGTCAGACAGACAGACAGACAGATAGTCGGGAACGGGAGAGCTTATATGACTACTTATATTAATTAAATTAGATGCTCCCCACCAGGGACTGGGTGAAGCCGGGCCGGGTCAGCCAGACAGACAGACAGACAGACAAACAAGCAGACAGACAGACTGATAGATAGATAGATCCCCTCCAGGGCCTGGGCGAAGCCGGGCCGGGTCAGCTAGTTATATATATATAAAAGGCGATCTCCGTCCGTCTGTCTGTCTGTCTGTCTGTATGTCCCTATGTCCTTTATGCGCTCGCGAACGGCCCATCCGATTGAGATGAAATTTTCTACACGCCTTCCTTTCATTCCAGCGCAGCCCACTGTCATATTTTTTTAGTGTGAAATCGGCTGCTTACTCAATATTATTTCATTTTCCATTTTTCATTATAATTTCATATATCTCAGGGGACCTAACTCTGTAAAAGTTATTTCAAGGGGCATAACTTTTCTGTATAACTTATAGTCATATTGTGGCATCGTTTTCGAAGATTTATAAACTCTGTGTCTATAGTTATGTACCGGCATATGAGTTATAATAAATAATGATACAATCTTTAAGGCATTTTCAAAGTTTTCATAAAAATAATGCACAATGCATAACATTGTAACTCATCTTTTTATGCTTAAGAAGTTACTGTAGTCATGCAGGTGATTAGAAAGAGTTTTCATTAAAAATAATGGATGGTGTGTGGAAGGACATTCTTTTAAGTTACTTTTTTTTGTTGTATGAATTTAATGAGACGCTACCCGCCAGGAGCTGGGCGAAGCCACGCCGGGTCAGATAGATAGACAGACCCACCTTTTCGCTGCAGTTGTCTACTCCTCCTTTTCCTTCTTCTGCTGATGCTGCTGCCGCCGCTCCATTTACCCAAGTTAATTGTTGGGGAAGATGTAAAGATCTTTCAAGTGCTCTTTCTAATGCTTTTTGTAAGTTGGTCTTCGTTTATCTAAGGTTGTTCTAACTGCAACCAATAAATGATTAGACAGACAGGCAGACAGACAGACAGACAGAGAGGGAGGGACGGACAGACAGACAGACAGACAGACAGACAGACAGACAGACAGACAGACAGACAGACAGACAGACAGACAGACAGACAGACAGTCGGGAACGGGAACTTATATGACTACTTATATGAATTAAATGAGATGCTCCCCACCAGGGACAGGGCGAAGCCGGGCCGGGTCAGCTAGTTATATTATAAGTATCTTCCATGCATAGTCTGGTCATGTTGATTAACTTCCTTGGTATTCCAAATTCCTGCATAGCATTCCATAGACTATTCCTATGGACACTATCATAAGCCTTTTTAAAATCCATAAAAATATGTTATGGAGATCTCTTTTATATTCCCAATGTTTCTCGGCTATTTGTCGTAAGATAAATATCTGATCTATTGTTGATCTGTTTTGTCTAAAACCCGCCTGGCACTCACCTAATATGTCTTCTGAATATGGTTTTAGTCTTTTTAGTAATACCGCGGATAGTATCTTATAGCTTGTAGACATTAGTGATACCCCTCTATAATTTTCACATTGGAACTTGTCTCCTTTCTTAAAGATAGGTATCAATAATGACTCTTTCCAGTCATGGGGTAGTTCTTCTGTCCTCCAGATTTTTATTATTAGTTCGTATAGCTTTAGATATAATGCATGGCCACCTGCCTTTATAAATTCAGTAGCAATTCCATCAGCCCCAGTTGCCTTATTGTTTTTAAGTCTTGTTATTACATATAGGATTTCTTCAAAAACAGGTTCTTCAATTTGTGGTTCACACGTTAGAACCTTTTACTGTGGGAAAGTGCTACTTGGAGCTTCACAATTTAGTAATTCAACAAGTATTCTTTCCATGTGTTACAGATTTCCTCATTGGTATTTGTCATATTCCCATTTTTGTCTTTTAAACCATATGTGTTGTGTCGGTGCCCTCGTTTCATTGACTTCAGTTCTTAAAAAACTTTCTGGATTCATTTTTCTGGTGATTAGTTTCCATATCTTTGATTATATTGCTCATATATTCTCGCTTCTGCTGCCGAACTATTTTTGTAGCCTCTTTACATTCAGTTCTATAGTGCTCTTCATTTTGGATTTTGTTGATGTCATTTAGCCATAACTGTGTGGCTTTCTTTTTCCTAATGACTGCTTCTTCACATTTTTGATTGAACCATCTGTTCGTTCTATGCGTGGTTAACATCCCGAGACATTCTTGTGCAGTAGTTTGAATTGTATTCTTGATGTTCAAGCAAGTTTGGGCAACGCTTTCCTCCAACAGGTTTTGTAGAATTTAAAGTTTACATTTTATTTCATCTGCAAACTTCTCTTTGACTGTAATTTCTTGGAGTTTTTCTCTGTTATATGTTGGGTGTAACCTTTGTAATTTAGCATAGAAAGCTCTCTTAAGTTTTATTTTAAATTTTGCCCCAACGAGGACATGGTCGCTGTGGCACTCAGCTCCTCTATAGCTTCTAACGTGTATGTTTGATGCATTTTTGTTGTTAATTAAAATGTGATCTATTTGATTATAGGTTCTCTTGTCACATGATTTCGAAGTTTGTTTATATATATCCTTTCTTTTCAGTCTGGTACTGCTGATCTGCAGTCCTTTGGCTTCTGCTAGGTTGATGACTCTCCATCCATTATCATTTGAAGTTGTATGTAGACTTTCCATAACGGCAACTTTTTTATGAGTTTGCTCTCTACCTATTTTTGCATTGAAGTCTCCCAGCACAATCAGGATGTCCTGTTTGGGGTTTCTTCTATGACATCTTCCAGATCATTATAATAGTCTTCTTTAATATCATCTTCTTTCTCTTCAGTAGGTGCATGTACATTAATCATCGTTATATTTTTCCATTTACCTTTTATTCGTAATTTACTAATCTTGTCATTAACAGCTTTAAAGTTTAGAACGTACCCCCATAACTCTTTTTTGATGACAAATCCTGTTCCTAATTCATGTTTATTTTGGGTGTTTCCTCCATATATTATAATCATTCCATTTTGCTCTAAAGTACCCTCTCCTGGCCACCTTGTTTCTTGAATTGCTGTTATATCCATTTGATATTCAACCAGCTCCCGGGTTAGTTCTTCAGGCGCTCCAGCTCGATATAGTGTCCGTACATTCCATGTTCCAAATCTCAAAAGTCCTTTAACGTTCCAAGGTCGATGTCCAAATAAGTCAGTCCGAATTCGAGGCTTATTTATCTGTTTCGTAAAAAAAAATAGTTTTTACAAAGGTGGGGATGTTAACCCCACGCTTCAACCCCCAACCTGGAGGACCAGGGTGTTTCTCTTTGTCTGTTCTCTACCCTTTGACCTGTCCGGCTTGGGAGGCCCTCCTGGTAGCTAGGCTACCGCCGGCATAGCTCACAGGGTCATTAAGAAACTCAAGCTCCCCCACCAGGCCAAGGTGGAAACACCATCGGGGGGACACTGGTAATGGGGAAAGTTAACCGACGCGCAAAAATCAGTCCAGTTCACTAGAGGTAATAGCACATATATGGACTATGTTTGAATTCAAAACTTGCGAACAACCAAACAGAAGAAACAAAAAAAACGAAGAAGAAGAAGAAGAAGAAGAAGAAGAAGAAGAAGAAGAAGAAGAAGAAGAAGAAGAAGAAGAAGAAGAAGAAGAAGAAGAAGAAGAAGAAGAAGAAACACGAGTCTCATCTGTCTATCACCAGGGTTACCTAGACTGTCACCATGCTGCACCAAGCTCTGCTCTGTATGTACCTCCTACAGGTCACGTGCATGCCGGAAGGTAAATGGTGTGTGTATGTATTTTTGGATGTGTGTGTGTGTGTGTGTGTGTGTGTGTGTGTGTGTGTGTGTGTGTGTGTGTGTGTGTGTGTGTGTGTGTGTGTGTGTGTGTGTGTGAGAGTATATATATATTAGAGGCGTTCATCTGAAACCCGTTCCAATGGCAATATTACAAAAGCATGAAAGAAACATTAACAAGTGTGGTAGAATTAAACAAAGCATTCATTTTGAATGAATTATGCACCGTGGGTTGGTCAGAAGAAATCGCCATAGGCATTTAGGCAAGCATTCCATTGCTTAGGTAGGCGGCGAATGCCGTCCGCAAAAAAGGGTTATGGTTGCTCACTGAACCAAGTGTTTACCGCGTTCATTACGTCTGCGTCTGTGTGAAATCGTTGCCCCTTGAGAGCTTTTTTGAGAGGTCCGAACAAATGAAAATCACATGGTGACAAATCAGGACTATAAGCTGGATGTTGCAGAATTTCCCACTTCTTTTTTGTTAATGCTTCCTGCAAAATCTTTGCGACATGCGGACGAGCATTATCGTGCAACAAAATCACATCGCGAGAAAGCATGCCGGATCGTTTATTCTTTATGGCTTTTTGCAGCTTGTCTGGTGCTTGCAAGTAGTGGGTAGAGTTAATGTTGACAGCAGGTTCTTTAAAGTAGGCCAACAATAGCCCTTCATGGTAAAAAAAAATGCGCTCAGTATAACCTTACCAACGGAAATCTGTAACTGGAATTTTCTCTCTTTTGGTGATCCAGCATGCTTTCATTGCATGCTCTTTCTTTTGCTGCTCGGCTCAAAGTGGTGACTCCATGATTCATCGCTGACCACTGCGCGGAAGAGAAATCCATCACCCTCCACTCTGTAACGCAGCAAGTGGTTCAATCACCATCTCATGCGTTCCACTATTTGGTGGTCTGTCAACATCCATGATACCCACTGTGAACACACCTTCCGATATTGCAGTTTCTTACGAACGACTTTTTGAATTGTCCCAATTGACACATCAGCTTCTTTCGCTAGCGAACTTATGCTGCGACAACGGTTCATCTGTACTCAATTAATCATGTGCCATGCCGTTAAGCGTGGATGGTCATGACTCGCCATTTCAATCGATCACCAGAGTCGTGGATCAGCTCAGTGTTCCTGTCTCGACCATGCCATGTGGCCAAGCCACCCAGGTACACAAGTGGATTATTAAGGATATCTTTATAATATTTTATTACAACAATTAATAAAAACAGGCAGTAGAAGGATCAGCTTTGCAAGCACACTATCACTCATGGTAGAATACGTGTTGCTGATAGACCACATTTATCAGCCAAAGAAAATAACACGGCACTTATACAGCGGCATTTCCAATTGCAAACAGTAATCTCGTCTCTCAGGTCCACAAAGCTAAATTGGACGCTAGAACATGTCTTTGGAAATAATGACGGCCGGTGTGATACTTACAATAGAACTCATTGAGTGCCTTTGTGTCTACAAAGCGGCGGATCTAGCACCATATGTCCACTTGGCCTTAGGGGTGTCAGAGGGGCCTTTCTACAACAATATGAAACATTCATATGGCCTGGAAGTTTGATCACGGGGGTAGGTAGAATAAACAGAGAAATTAAAATTAGATGTCAAAATGCAAGTACGCTTATATAGCAACTATCACCGATACTGAAAAAAAATACAATATATCCATGTTCGATGTCAGAGACCGGTCGATCAAGGTTACTGGTGGGTAGGACAGCGTTATGGTTTGTTCTTGGGACCGTGTCAGAGGTCAGGTCCTGACCTAAGCTTAAGTTGAGATCACGACCCGTTCATATCGTCCGATGGTTTGATGTCAGGAACTCGTTACATTATAGATGTTGTCCGGGGGTTGATTCCAATATTTGTTACAGATTTATGTTATAGTTGGTTGTATGTGTGGCATATTAAAACTTCCTTACCCTTTCCTAGCACTGACTCCCTTAACAATAACAACCCCTAACAATTACTGGTTAAGTATCTTACTTAATGTAGGAGAAAAACTAACCCGTAGAGTAGCTTAATTTATTTGGCATTGGAGTAAAATGTGGCCTTAGTTTGGTTCACGTACCTGGCCAACCGTCGTCGATTTTTTAAGACAAAGGCACTAGAGTGGCCATTTCTGTGGAAGAGAACACAAAAGACAGACGTCGGCTTTTCCCGTGCAGGGGGAGGCATTTTAGCCTTAAAAACCATCATTCTCTGCAGCCATTGGTATGTTAAAATCTACATTATTAATATGTATTCATGTATTTTGATAAAGTACATATACCATTGTGTTTAATTAAGAATTAGTTAGAATGATAAATCAACAATTCTTGTAAACAAGAGTCTGAATAATCTTCACCACTGAGCGCCATGTGGGTGCCACGCTGTAATTTTTCCTACGCTTTACAATTTCAAATCCCTATGTTAAAACCTTTAATAGGCATTGTGAACTTATATCTAACTAGCAGTGCTTATAACCTATAAATATTATGTGTACTGTAGAGTATGAAACTCATGTCAGAAACACATTCAGAAACAATTTCTCCATGTGAGAGCAGACTCATACTTCATAGTAGAGAACTCGTTTCTGCCAATTTCATATTCCTATGAATAAAAACTTCTATGCATTGTGACACTCTATATCACTAATAATGCTTATAAACTGTATCGATCCTATGTAGGTAGATTTACTGTTAAGGACATTTCGGAACGTTTTTTATCCATACGGAGACATACAAATGATTATGCATATCATGGACTCAGTTCATTTTGGATAAATGTGTTCCTAAATTGCTGATCTGTAACTCAAGTTATCGTGCCAAATCTTAGTACAATCTTTTTATTAACAGATTAGTAACCACACCACAGGTGTGATGGACATACAATCCGGTCATAAAATATTGCTAGAAAATTGCCATTCGGAAATTGCTATGTTTGAGAATAGAAATTCAAGAACAAAGAAAGTAAACGCATGATATACATTGGAATGTTTTGGTAGGAAATGCCGGCAATACGCATCACCTCACTGTGGTAGGGGCAGAAGCGAAGATTGATGTTCCTAAAATGCTTGCAATATTCAGATGACTAGACCATGCGGCATAAGTTATTTCTGATAAGTACCTCTTCGAATACTAGCAGCAATTGGACCTGGAATATTATAGGGTCCAAACACTTATCAGACTGCATACATTTCTGATAGATAAGAAATTCTCTTAAAAATAGAAGAAACTGGTAAAAGATATCACGGCGTTCACTAACCCCATGCTGCACAAGCAGTGGGGGGGGGGAAGAATAATCTATTTTGTGGATTAACAAATTAAAAAAAATCAAAACCATTGGCTCCTGCATTAAATTTTAGTATGATTATCATGTACTTAATATCAGAGAAATGTATGTTTGTTTTTTCTGTTATGAGAATTTTTCTATGTCTTGATTATTACTCTTTACTGTGGGAATATACATTTTAATGTTGCCCCTGGGGACAGAAAGGCTTCGCTCATTAAATAGTTCCCATTAACAATCTTGGAACAAAACATAGAGTGAAAAGATACCTCACTCATATTTAGAGTCAGAATGGCTCTACAACAAGCAACGAGGGACAGCGGAATGTGGACAACCCACTCCTTTTACCTTCTCCTTTTTTGCTTGTAATTGTGTTGTGAAATGTAAACACATCACAGTAGGTTAATGCTCGTGTTGTATTCTTTGTCATCCCTTTTCTATAGCGAGTGGTGGATTTGGTGGGACTGCGTTGCCTCACTATCAACTGGAAACTGGGTCAACAGCCAGAAAATGATAAATGACAACCTGTCCTAAATAAAGGCTGGACCAATAGCTCAATGTTTACTGCTGCACTCATTAGCTGCCATAGCAAGCAACAGACAAATTCGAAGACAACTGACTCCGTGATTGATGAAGTCCTATTTTAGTAAGAAACTCCAGGATGGACTTCGTGATCTAAAACTCTACAAAGATGAAGATCAACAGAGTAACTGACAACAGTGTATCGTCTGCTTTACTTCTGAGAAGTACCACCTATAGCCTCATCACTCAACAACATTAGTGAAACTATGGGACAATCCTATTGCAAGTTTAATAAAACTAACAACAGTGAGTAACCTTCAACTGTTGGTTGGATTACCAAGTTAATATCCAACAATGGATAAGTCTTCGAAAGAACGTCTCACAGCAGCAGAAGTCAAACGTAAGGTTTCAGCCACTCAACACCAAGTTCTAGAATACTAACACCAACTCAAACAAATGGGAAGAGACACTGAAACCACATAAGCCAATACAACCAAGATACCAACTTAAGATCCTCTGAAACGTAACTACACCAGATTACCTCAAGGATCCAAAACCTGAACACCATCAAAAAGACCATATGAAAGCAGCTAAATGCCTCTACATCTGCAACAAAAGGAATCATCTGATTGTTTGCAACCCTGTTTATGTGCAGGAATTACTCATCTTTGGATACATGTAGGTATAGATCAAGTCTGGACCTAGTCACAGATACTACCATGAGATGCCTCTCAGCCATAGATGTTCCGACACTGAACTATATCATAAAAGAATGACTCTTTGCTGGTCCCATGTCAACCTAAATACCATCATCAAATGTGGAATGGGTTATAGACTCGAGACTGGGTGGGTGAAAACTTTGTGTGAGCCCAATTTGGGATTCGGATAGTAAAAGCCGAAAAGCTGAACGAACGTCGACTTTTCTTCAGACCTGAGGATAAAAGGAATTACCTTCTGCAGAGCTTAAGTGGAACTCCTGAAGTATGACCAACCTGAGGCCCCAAATTTCACAAAAGCACCGAGCCCCTGGCAAAAGAACATTCGTGATTCTAGCCCATTGGAGGGAAATTTGGTGCGTGATATTTCAATTCCTGGAGTAAGAATTATAAAATATTCACCAACCAATTACCAGTGGATAAACATATTATGAACACAACTGAGTGCATGATCTCGGTACCCAGATAATGGGAATATGATCTAATATACATAGGAGATGAACACTTAACCGCACACCACGAGATAAAGGACTCTATTAATTAGTTTAATTGAGTACCCACTGCTTTTTATATGTGTTTTTCCCATGCCATGGAGGTAACAGGTCAGTAGCTTTTTTCAATGAAGGTTATAGTATAGTATTTTGACACCAACTCATTATTTTTAAATATGAGAATTGTAAAGGGTGTCAGAAACAACTGGTTTATCTGTTGGGTTCTATGTACTTAGATCATTATTTGCCTTAATTATGTAAGATGGGTCAAGGAAATAGACCCAATTTGTGGTTGTTGGGTTGTTTGTAATAACATTTTATTTTTCTTGGGGCAAATTGTGTAAATGTGTTTTGATAATGCAAATCATTCCCATGCCTGTACCAGAAATTCAATGAGACTATTACACTTTCATGTATGTAACTACAGATCTTGATTTAATACTTAACTGTTTGTCCAAAATTGTTGTGTACATCAAGTAAATGTGATGTCTGTTCAACAGTGGTTGTTTATATGTTGTGAACAATCAATATCCTCTAACACTATAGTAAATTTAGAGGGTGATGAAGTGGGAAGGGAAACCTACACACATATGCAATTGTTTCAAGGATTGAAGTATTTTCTCCTGGTGTTTGTGGTAAATATCCCTGATCATCTTGCATTCTAACAGTGACCAGAGAATCAACAAATCCCCTAGACAAACTTACAAAATATTCTCTTAAATTAAAATCCACATCCCACAGTATGTATTATTATTTGTTCGTTATTTGTTGTAATACAGTCAATGCCATACGGGCCTTTCGGTTCTTCCTCCACATTCTGGAATCACTAACAACACTCTTGTTTAGAAAAACCATAGATGATCGAGGAATTTTGCATCTTTTAATATCTCATCAAACCAGAAACGCAGTTAAAAATTCTTTATGTTTTAAAATACTGTTGTCTTAAATACTAAAATAATATTTCACTCAACATAATCTATTACTTACCATTAACATGGTGACAATCGTTTTCCATCGCCAACTCGGCTTACGACCTGTCCTGTTCCTCTGACGGTCTCGGCTCGAGTGACTCTACCCAAGAGTGTCCTCAACCCTTCCGTTCAGTCATTGCGTGCACCCGCTTGAAAACATGGGACACGCCCACTTCTGTCATCCACAAAACGAAAGATAATAAATAGCATATTTACACCAATCCTATGCTACCAATGTAAAACTTGGACATCATCCAAATCACATTTACGCAAAATCAACACATGTGAGATGTGATACTTGAGGAAAGCTGCCAAATAAACTATCCGAGACTGAATAAGACACGATTTTATCAGACAAACAGTGAGATTAACACCTTGCACCACATATACTGAAAGACAGAAGATGAAATTGTTTGGTCTTCTCGATAGTATGCAACATCATCAACTACCAGTACTGGCCCTATATTAAAAGAAAAACATCTACTACGACTGCAAGAGGAAGCAGAAAATAGATCGACGACATTAAAGTCATTGTACAATAACAAGGAATAACTCTATCCTGAGCCACCCATCGGGCTCTGGGGCGCTAATTATTCCGCCACACGATGCTTGGCAGCAAAAGTGAAATATAATGATGATGATGATTTAAAATCTTGGAAAAACATGCTAACGAAAAGGGTGCTAGGGTCGATAAAAGTGTTTTTCCTTGTCTTTCTGCCTAAAGAACAAAATGTCTCATGCGAACTGTTTCTTGTCCAAGAACACAACAACTGTGTCAAAAGACAATTCCACATTCTTCGTCTGACATCATGTCAGAGACATGCGAGTAAGTGCATTACCCTGCACTGCACTATCCTTATTTGATTGATCAAATAATTATTGTTTTTGTGGTTGTTGTTTCTCAAGTATCTAGTCTGTAACATTCCCTATTTCATCATATTCTGTGGCAGAAAGAGAAGGCTTTATAGGGTACAATAAAGATGGCAATCGTCAATATACTAAGAGGGTAATATCTTTATTCATGCTTCATGCTTGTTGCTTCATGCTTATTTATGCTTTTGTGTGGATTTTGATTATCTTTCCTGTCTTTGCTCTCTTTTGAGTTAGTCCTAAACATGACTGGTTATATTTGTCACTCTATCCCAAAGTGAGATGCTACATATCCCTTACAGTAAACGATTAAATATATTACACATTCCGAAGCCTAGGATAGACTTATACAAAACAAGCTTAACGTACTCTGCAGCTCAGCCGTGGGACAATCTTCCACATGAAATAAAAGACATCGCCAATCCTTATTCATATAATCGCAAATTATCTGAACACTATCTCAGTACGGATTACCTTCCCCCTTAATAATAGAAGTAATAATAATAATAATAATAATAAAACCCTTGTATAACAGCCAGTCCCCTTTTGGTAGGCCAGTATATTCCACATAGCTAATAACAAGTGCCACACCAGTTATTACTATTACTGAGTCGTGTAGTATTGATTTTTCATTTTCCACATGCCTTTATAATGCATATCTTTTATATTGTTGCTGTTTTCAGTTAGCCTTGAATGATGCGTGAATGGTATAATGTATGAAAGAGAGTGATAAAAGGGCAGAATGTTAGACGGGCCTGCGTGCCCAATTCTTAACCCTTTCAAAATAAAGTTTTGTTGTTGTTGTTGTTGTTGTTGTTGTTGTTGTTGTTGTTGTTGTTGTTTGTATGCAACTCAATGGCCTTAACTTTTCTCCCATGTCTGTGAGTGAAATACCACACCAAAGCCTCCCAGCATATTATCATTTCTCTTTATTTCCAGTTTATGATTTTCATTCTATGATAACATCACATCTTGAGTGCCTCTGGTCGTTGATAGGCATCTTTGTTGATGGTTCATGTTTCAGGCCAATAAATGCCCACTGTGTATATAGTCAGATATGATTGAGCTACCGTATAACAGTAGACGGTACTACCTGCTTTCTGTTAGCGCCGAACGTTGGGCGGCGCTTACCAAACCCGACACCCCACATTGTGCCAACGGCTTCGGGCGGAAGAGCGCAACTGGGAGGGTACAAGCCTTACCCTGGTGCGAGGAAATGCAACCTAAAGACAAAGTCTCATGGCAGGGCAGACCAGGCCCTAAGCCTTGGTTGGCGGTTGGTCTAGGATCGAAGCTCCGACAGGTGGACAATTAAAGCATTGCTTTGCTGATCCGGCAGCTTCTGCAGCTTGTCTTGTTCCAGATGTAGAGGTGGTACCTTTTCTTTGGAGTGAACTAGGCAGGCCGAGAGAGGGATCATGCTGCATGGGCAACACATGATCTCTATATTTTAGCCCAGGCTTTGTGCTATGGAGAGGCAATAACTCCATCCCTGGTCTTAACCGGTCTCGGAATCAAAGCGAGAGGCAACTGTTACGGGTTATAAGTCCCTGTCAATTGGCGTAGACATGGGGCGCCACGCGTTGCCTCTGACGGTTGGAGACACCTACAGGTGTCACTGATCAGCTACCGCCCGCCTCAAGCTGGGCAGCCCCCGGCCAACTGGGTGCTGATCCGCCACAGCCTGCCTGCTTCAATGGGTGCTTGGGGCTAGGACAAAATCGGAATCACAGGCTGTAAAACCAATGCACAGGTACAAACAAAAATAAAAATAGAAACTTCAAGCTACAGCTTGCAACCTGGAACGTGAGAACCATGTGTCCAGGATTTTCCACTGATTTGACCAATATTGACGATGTGAGAAAACTGGCTGTGATTGATGCCGAACTCAACCGTCTTAACAGTGATATTACTGGCCTGCAGAAGACTCGCCTCGCTGAGGAAAGGTCACTCAAGGAAATCAATTACACCTTTTTTGGAAGGGTAGAGGGCAGACAGAAAAAGGCAACACGGTGTGGGCTTTGCAATAAAGAATTCGCTACTGGGAATGATTGAAATTCCAGCAGGAGGAAATGAAAGACTATTATCCCTGCGCTTGGCAACATCTTGTGGTTTTGCCACCATTATTACTGCATATGCACCGACACTCGATTCCTCTGATGATGTGAAGGATTCGTTCTATGAGGAGCTAGACTCTGTGATCAAGGTAGTTCCAAAATCTGACTACATTTATAAGCTCGGTGATTTCAATGCTCGTGTGGGCAAGGACTCGAGTTCATGGCCAGTGTGCCTTGGAAAATACAACATCGGTCGCATGAATGAAAATGGGCAACGGCTGCTGGAGAATTGTACCAGAAATGACCTATGTATTACAAACTCCTTTTTTAAAAACAAAAGAGCTGCATAAGGTCACATGCACATATCCAAGATCCGGCCATTGGCACCAGCTGGACTTCATCATCACACGGAGACAACATCTGAACCATATATCATTGACTCGTAGTTACCACAGTGCTGACTGTGATACGGATCACTCTATGGTTGTTGCAAGGGTTAGACTGAGACCAAAGAGAATCTACACAGCTAAACACAAATCTAACCCCAGGATTAATATTATTAACACTCACGATCCTGAAAAGTGCTTTCAGTTTCAACAGCAACTTGAAGACGCTTTCACTGATACACCAGAAAATTGTACAGTAAGTGAAAAGTGGGGTCAACTTAAGGACACTCTTTATAAAACTGTCGTAGAGGTTTACGGCACTGTGGATCATAAGAGACAGAACTGGTTTGCGGCAAACAGCCAGACTCTACAGCCCTTGATTGATAAGAAGAAGATAGCTCTCTTAAGAAACAAGGAAATACCAACGCGTAACACTCTGAGTGAGCTATAGCAAGCTAGGAAGGATGTGCAAAAGGCTGCCAGGCAGTGTGCAAATGATTATTGGATTAAGTTATGTGAGTCCATTCAAATCTCAAGTGATAAGGGAAACATCAGAAGCATGTATGAAGGAGTAAAGAAAGCCTGTGGTCCAATGATCAAAAGAAGTACACCATTGAAAACCTTGACTGGAGAAATCATCACTGATAAGAAACAGCAGATGGATAGATGGGTAGAGCACTATTTGGAGCTTTCCTCAAGTGAGACCAAACTAGCTGATGATTCCCTCAACGCCATAGAGGCTCTACCACCTCTTGACCACCTGGACACACTTCCCACTATAACAGAAGTTAAGTGTGCTATAAATGAACTTGCATCTGGCAAGGCTCCAGGTAAGGATGGGATTCCAATAGAGGTTATCAGGAGTGGGAAAGACACACTCACTCTACAGATCCACCAGCTAATAGAGCTATGCTGGCGAGAAGGACAAGTCCCACAGGATTTCAAAGATTCAAGCATCATATCACTGTACAAGAACAAGGGCGATCGGAGCGACTGCAACAACTATAGGGTGTCTCAATTCTGTGTATTGTTGGAAAAGTATTTGCCAGAATTGTTCTGCGCAGACTTCAAGTCCTAGGAGATCAAGTCTACCCCGAATCACAGTGTGGTTTTCGACAGAACCGGTCTACCATTGATATAATATTCTCATTGCGACAAATGCAAGAAAAATGCCGTGAACAGAATCAACCACTGTTTATTGCCTTCATCGACCTCACAAAGGTATTTGATTTGGTCAGCCGTGAGTCTGTCCATTGTGGAATCGTTCCACACAGGCATGAAGGGTATAATCAAGTTTGATGGTGCAACTTCTGAAGAGTTTGAAATCAAGAGTGGAGTTCAGCAAGGCTGTGTACTATCTCCCATCCTCTTTGGAATATACTTTTCACTTCTACTGAAATATGCCTTTCGTGATCAGGATGGTGGTATATACATTCACTCACGCTCAGATGGTGGTCTCTATAATGCTCATAGATTGAAGGCCAAGACCAATATTAGGAGGGTACTGATCAGAGAGTTGCTTTTTGCAGATAATGCTGCAGTTACGACCCACTCTGAGGAAGAATTACAATGTCTACTATCTGCATTCTCCAATGCTTGTTCTGAATTTGGTTTAACAATTAGCAAAAAGAAGACACAAATTATGTCACAAGGTGCAAATGGGGTACCATCAATCTTTATTGACGACGCCGAACTAGAGATAGTAGACCATTTTACATATCTAGGATCAGTGGTAAATAGCAAATTATCTCTACATCAGGAAATGGACATCCGGATTGGTAAGGCAGCAACAAAAATGAACAGGATGAAGCTTACTGCCAAAACAAAAGTCCTTGTCTATCAAGCCTGTATCCTTAGTACTCTTCTTTATGGCAGTGAAACCTGGACAACTTACTCACACCAAGAGAAACGTTTAAACAGCTTTCATATGCGGTGTCTGCGAAGAATTCTTAGTATTAAGTGGCAAGCCAAAATCACAAATACTGAAGTATTGGAAAGATCAGGTTGTGTGACGGTTTATTCCATGCTCAGTCTTCGTAGACTTAGATGGTTAGGACATCTTAGGAGGATGGATGATGTTAGAATACCAAAGGACATCTTTTGGTGAATTACAGATGGGTAAGAGATCTCAGATCGGCCTCAACTAGGATACAAAGATGTGTGTAAGCGGGACATGATTGATACAGGTATTGATAATGTACATTGGGAGCAAGTCGCCACTGAACGTGTTGCTTGGAGGGCAAACATCAGAAATGGAATAAAGACAAAGGAGAAAATTATTGCAGATAAGTCACACACCGAGCGTGTGAGACGTAAGATGTTTCATGATGGTGGAAATGACCACGTGTTCACATGCACCCATTGTGAACGAACATTTACAGCGCAAATTGGCCTTATCAGTCACATTCGCTACCGCCATAGGTAAAAGTTATTATGACGTTTTGAAGCACAAACTATCGTCTGTCAAAACGGCAAGGTGCCAATATATAATATGTTTATTCAGTGCATATGTTATTATTATTATTATTATTATTATTATTATTATTATTATTATTATTATTATTATTATTATTATTATTATTATTATCACTGTTCTTGTTCCTTTCCTTTTCAGCAATTTATCAACTTTACCATCTTTACGGTCATCATCATCATTATTCTTCTTCTTCCTCCTCTTTCCGTTACTTTCTCGTCTCTCCTGTCTGTTTTCCATCCTTCACCTTCGTCTCGATTATCATCTTCCTGTTCCTGCCAGTCACTTGCGTATTTTTACATTCTGTTCCGATATTTGAATGTTACAACACAGTTTCACTCAGTCAGTTTGTATGTTATTTATATCACTGTGCTCGAGACTTCCGGTTTCAAGATGGCGACGGACGGTCGTGTTGTTTTGTGTTCGTTAACTTTTTCGCGCAGGGGATGGATTTATTCATTTCTTGCGTGTAATTGGTGTGCCAGGATGTAAAACCAGGAGTTTCTACTCAAGATCTACGCGGGTGCTACGGAGTTCGTGCATCGAGCGAAGCCATCCTTGAGTGAATTTTCAGCAGCGTGTGTGGTTCTCAAAAGTCTGTGTTTACGTTTTTTCAACATGGCGGAACAACGTGTGTGTTCCAAGCGATCAGCAGTCAACATACCGAAGCGGCGTGGTAGCCGCGCAGGGAAAAAGAAGCCAGGTAAGCGCGGTGGCTTGAGACGTTTTAGACTCAAGTGTCACCGTCTAGGACTCAGGAACATCCGTATTCTATATTGGAACTGTGCCAGTGTAAAACAACGGGGCTCTATTTTAGAAACCCTAGTTTACAGGAACGACATTGTAGCACTCCAGGAGACGAGACTGGGCGATCAGCTACTCCGAATTGCCGGCTTCAAATGTTTCTACAACAGACGACATCTGGGAACGGCGATTCTCGTTCGCGACAGCATGGTGGCGTCAGAGCTAGACATGTCCAGTTGGAACAGTGACGATATACAAATACAGGCGTTGAGAGTTCATTCCAGTATACCATTCGTGTTGGTTAATGTTTATGCCCGCAATGCGAGTGTGGACGCCCAGAAGTGGCAGTGCTTAAGTGGCATATTAGGCCACGAGAGAAATGTTATTTTCTGTGGTGACTTCAACGCTAAAGGCATATCATGGGGAAACACTTCCTCCAATACACAAGGGGAGGAGCTCGGGACTGCACTGGAAACCATCGACCTGGTTTGTATCAACAGCGGCTGTGTCACCAGGACAGCAAGCCGTCCAGGCGATGAGGACAGTGCTATTGATCTGGCGCTAGTTTCACCTTCACTCACTACAGTGTGTAGATGGGGTGTCCTAGGACACCATGGCAGCGACCACCACCCATGCAGCATATTGGTGGAGAAAGGCAGAACCAGGCAGCACAAGCTAAAGGTAAAGATGTTCCAGTATGACAGTACAGGGCAAGATGTGGTGAGTAAAATAAGACGTGACAAGCGCAGAACGTTTCAGGGCAGGAAAAAAAGCTGGGAGCAGCCACCGTGGTGGAGTTTCGAGGTGGAGAAGGCTTGGGTGGATAAGCGTAGTGCTGTAAGGAGATGGCAAAATGCCAAGAAGAACAGAGCTGGTCATCCTAGTCCCTGCTTGCACTTAGAAAGAGAGATGCACACAAAAGTAAGCTATTTCAAAAAACTGGTCAAGGTGGTTAAAAGCGAAAAATGGGCAGAGGTGTGTCAAAGAGTAAGCACAGACAAGTCACTGAAATTGTTCTGGCGACTACATAAAAGCATGAGTGGTGTAGTCAAGAATAAGAGCATTTCTGACTTCCAAGGTGCTGACCTCATCTGGCAGAGGACTGACGAGGACAAGGGCAAAGCCCTCTTTGAACGCTACCTTGAGCAGAGCAACCAGACAGACATGGGAGGCCGGAATCTGGCCAAGGAGGTCACCTCAGACAGATGCAAGGCCCAGAACACTTCGGATGAAGACACAGTGACAGTGAAAGAAATCAAGGCTGTGCTTCGACGATCAAAAAACAGTGCTCCAGGTCCTGATGGCATAAGATACGACGACATAAATAGGTGTACCGACAATGAGCTAGAGAAACTAGCAGACATGTACAACAACAGTATAGGGAGTGCTAGCATCAAGGAGGAATGGTTACACAGCTATCTGATTCCCTTGCCGAAGCCTGACAAAGACCACAAAAAAATTCAGGGATATCGAATTATAACCATGCAGAATACAATAGGCAAGCTGCTGGAGAAGGTAATTGCCAGGAAAATATCAAGCCAACTAGAGAGGCAAGGTGTTTTCCCACCTACCCTGGGTGGGTACCGTCCAAAAAGAGAAACCTGGACCAATGCAGCAGTCTTTGCCCACGATGTCTATGAAGGTTTCCACTCAGGCACTGAAACCGTTGCTGCAGCGATTGATCTTGAGGACGCATACAACAGAGTACCACTGGATTTTTTAATGTTTCAGCTTCTTGAACTAAACGTAAGTCCATTCCTCCTTAGTTGGATCGCTGCAGCCCTCTTCCAACGGAAAGTAGTTTTTAGATGTGGCAGTTGGACTTCGGAACCAACAACAATATATCCTGGCCTACCACAGGGATCACCATTATCTCCGGTACTGTTCAACGCCTACACAGTGAGAATCACCAGTGAGCAGATCACTGGACCTGGCAGGACATTGTCATATGCCGATGATGTTTTAGTGTATCGTCAGGGTAAGGATAGAGAGGAGGTTGCTGTGGAACTACAAACCGAACTCAATCGCATAAGTACTTGGTGTGATGAAGCTGGGGCAATGGTCAACCCAACAAAGGCAACAGTGACTTGGTTCTCGTTGAATAATCATATTGTCAACAATCCAACACCAACTGTAATGCTGTGTTCAGAGACGGTGGAAAGAACGCAGGCAATGAATTACATGGGGATACGGTTTGATCGAAGCCTTGCTTATAATGTGCACATAGACCAGGTGATAACAAAGGCCAAGCGGGGTTTGGCAGCGATGCGGGTGATGGCGGCAGCAAACTGTGAGCAGCGCCATCTATGTCTTCTGTACGAGGGGCTGGTCATGTCTGTTTTGGAGTATGCAATGGCAATCCTGACTCTCAGCCATAAGCAGATAGAAAGGATGGAAAGGATACAGAATGAAGCTATGCGCATTATTCTTGGATGTACAAGAGATACAGCATGCAGGGCGATGCGCTACCTTCTTGATTTTCCAACCATTGAAGAGAGAATGCAAGTTTGCAGGGCACGCGCCTACCTCAGAATTAACGCAAACACACAGCATCCACTGCATAGTGAAATTAGGAAGGTGAAGGGCAGCAGGTTAAAAAGAGGACGGTCGTGGATGGGTCAAGCCGAAGACATTCTTCAACAGGTGTGTTCACTTGAGGACTTAGAACCTGGCGAGGAGTGGGTGCAAGTGCCAACAGACTTCTGCACATCCTTTTCAGTTTGCATCCAACTAGATAGAAAATGCAGACAAGAAAATCCGGCTGCTGTGGAGGCTGAAGTACAAGCGTTGATTTTCGAGAATTCGCTAGACAGTGACGCGGTCATCTACACAGATGGGTCGGTCGTCCGACATGTGAGAAGCTCATGGGCCTTTACAGCTCGGGCCGGAGGGAGAATTGTGAAGGAGGACTCTGGTGCTTTCACTGAAACCACAAGTAGCCTGACCATGGAAGTCATGGCAGTAAGTAAAGCAATAACATGGCTCGAGACACAGACATTCACTAGGGCTTGTTTCCTTAGCGACTCAATGAACATGATCAAGAGGATAGAGGAGGGGTCGATCCGAAGAGAATGGTTGCTGCCTCTGAAGCGGTCTCGGCTGGCAAAGATTAGTTTCATCTTCGTGCCAGGGCATGCGGGAGTACAAGGAAATGAGCGGGCTGACAAGCTCGCAGGTGAGGCTACTGTGGAGGGCGGACGCGCCATGGACCAGGCTGATATTCTGAATGCTCTACGAGAAGTGAGACTTTTGCAAGAACCAAGTGATGACTGTGAATCTACAACAATGGCCAGACTGCGAGAGCAGCAAATTAAAAGAGGGGTGGCCAAACAAGAACACTACGCAGGAAGCCAAAGAAGATTGATAAACCAACACAGAACTGGCGTCGTTAGCCGCTACACGCTGCGGGATTTGCTGAGGAGGGGATCCGAGCACTTATGGACTGAATGGTCCGATGTGCAACGAGGATGATCTGTCGACTAACTAACTAACTAACTAACTGTGCTCGTTTTAAAACTGGAATTACATTATAATTAATATTATTTAAGTTTAGATTATTGTTTTTGTGAAATGAAGATGCTGTTGTGAAATGTAAGAGGTAAGAACAATCCTTGTTGTATTTCACCAATTGTCGATACTTGATGACGTGCACAGAAAGAACTCCCCTTGAATATCAAGAAAACAGTCACAATGTGTGATATCAAAGGAAATGATGACACCAAAATGTGACATAGAAATAGAAGGGAAAATTCTTATCCAAGTTTATAATTTTAAATACCTAGGGACATTTATAACATCAGATATAAGATGTGCAACAGAGATTAAGAGCAAAATAGAGCAAGCTAAAGCCTTATTTCATAAAATGGAGAGTATTTTATGCAATAAGACACTATCACTAAATTTAAGAGAGTGCTGAAATGCTATATAGAACCAGTTTTGCTGTATGGCAGTGACTCTTGGAATGTAAATGAACAGATTAAGAAGAAATTAGAAGTAACGGAAATGTGGTTCCTGAGACGAATGTTGCTAATATCTTAGACTGCCAGAGCTAACTAACGACGACTTCCTGAGACAGGCTAATGAAATTAGAACAATACATACAACAATACGAAAGAGTCAAACAACTTTCTTTGCTCATTTGATAGAAAGAGAGGCATTAGAGAACATCGTGACAACTGGAAAGATCAAATGAAAGAGAGGCATACCAAGAGAGAAATGATGCTGGATGGATTGAGACGGTGGCATAGGGGAATATCATCAGCAGAGTTGATCAAGAACACCAAAGACCGAGATCTAGCTGGCAGGGCACTTGATGATGATGATGATGATGATGATAACGTGAGATTTAGCCTTGCGAGAGGTAAACCGCCAAACACGTTGAACAGAACAGGCTTACCACCACTAGTGATGCCCACATGTCTGATACAATGACTTCCGGCTTGCATTCAACAACCCTGTCTAATCATTACCTCCACTAGTGACGCCCAACTGTCTGATACAATGACTTGCTGCTTGCATTCAACTATCCTGTCTAATAACTATCTCTACTGACATCTTGCGGTTTTGACAGATGATCGTTATTGTGCATCACAAAAAAGGCACGAGAACATCTCCATAGCACAAAGTCTGGGTTGAATTATAGAGACCATATGTTGCCCATGTAGTATGATCTCTCTCTCAGCCCTATTGTATTTCATAGGGAAGGGAATACCGATACACCAAAACATGACATGCTGCGGAAACTGTGGGATCAGCAAGGAAATGGTCTAACTGGCCGCCTATCGGAGCTTCGTTCCTAGACCAGTTGCCAATCAAGGTTTAAGGCCTCGTCTACCCTCCATTATTGCATCTATTTTCGATCTCGTCTTCTGATTTGTCATTAGATTATATTATACTTGAGTTCAGAAATCAACGGCAAACTACTGAATGTAAATTTGCCAAGAGATCACAGCGGCAGAAATGCTGGTGTTGACTGCGATGTCCTGTAAAAAGGAAATGGAAATAAAACGTACTTGAGACTCGTTACTTATTCACTGGGTGTTCTTGTTTAGACGAACCTTTGTTGTTGTTTTTTTTTTTCTTCTTTGGTTATAATAATTACTTCGATTTTACTTATGCTAATTTTCATGTTATATTCCTTGCAAACTTCGTTTAGACTATTTATGTCTTCTTGTAATTCTGCTTCTGATTATACTACAAATGCTCGATCGTGCGCAAATGTGAGTTCTTTAATGGTGTGATTTGCCGTTGATTCTTCTTCTATATTCTGTTTGTCATGCAGTGTTCTTGCTGTCACTGTTTGGCTAGTTTCTGTACATATGCCCTCAATATAGGTTATGACAAGTGGAGGCACAGGATATAACCTTGTCGTGCTCCATATCTTATGGTGAAGGGTTATGAGCGTCCTCCATTTGTTCATACCGTGCATTGACTTTTGTTGTATAAGCTTCTACAAAAGTTTGTTAGATGTGTACTCACTCCATATCGCTTAAGGATTTCTTACAGCTTGTTTCTATCTACTCAAAGATGGCGGCAGACAAAATCTACAGGGAACATCGCCTCAGCTTCCGAATCGTTCCAAATTTACAACTCCAACATCAACCATGTCAGCACCAACTTCAACCAATGAACAAGAAGGCACTGAACACCAACTGGAAAAAAATACAAAATTATTCAATAGTCAAAATTTTATAATCTTACCAATGCATGGGGATCACACCACTTGCAAACACTCCTTGTTCGACAGAACCACACAGTCCAAATCCTTCCCTCCGAGGCCACCTGCTGGTGGAAGAAACTAGCTTTCCCACGGTCAGTCACGGCGCAGTGTTATCGCTGGTAGACGCACCGGGTGCTCAATATTCTCTCCCCCTCCCCCCTACCCTCCTTCTCCCGTTTCCTTTGGGGGGGGGGGGGCAGACACAGCGATGTCGATATGGGAAATGCACGATAACAAACGTCTCGAAGGTGGAATCTTGGGACGGGAGAAAAGCGTCCGGGAGACATGGCAAACTTTTTCCTTTTTTTTTTTAAAACAAAACAAAAAACAAAAAATGACAAACTACTGAATGTAAATTTGCACAGGAATCACGAACATTCGAAAAATGCTAAAGTTGACTTCTACGTTCTGTAAAGGATAAGCAACTATCTTAAAAAAGTTAGAAAGTAGTATGATGGCAAAGAACATCAAATATCCCGAACGAGCATCAGAAAACAACAATCAGCATCGTGTACATGAGTACACAGCGCTTCATCTCTGGCAGTAGCCATCTCTCAGTGTACAACAAATACTACCTCTCTACACCACCCTTGCCTGTAAACAAATACTACCCCTCTACACCACCCTTGCCTGTAAACAAATACTACCTCTCTACACCACCCTTGCCTGTATAACAAATACTACCTCTGTACACCACACTTACCTGTACAACAAATACTACCTCTCTACACCACACTTGCCTGTACAACAAATACTACCTCTGTACACCACACTTACCTGTACAACAAATACTACCTCTCTACACCACACTTGCCTGTACAACAAATACTACCTCTCTACGCCACACTTGCCTGTACAACAAATACTACCTCTCTACACCACACTTACCTGTACAACAAATACTACCTCTCTACACCACACTTGCCTGTACAACAAATACTACCTCTCTACACCACACTTGCCTGTACAACAAATACTACCTCTCTACACCACACTTGCCTGTACAACAAATACTACCTCTCTACACCACACTTGCCTGTACAACAAATACTACCTCTCTACACCACACTTGCCTGTACAACAAATACTACCTCTCTACACCACACTTACCTGTACAACAAATACTACCTCTCTACACCACACTTGCCTGTACAACAAATACTACCTCTCTACACCACACTTGCCTGTACAACAAATACTACCTCTCTACACCACACTTGCCTGTACAACAAATACTACCTCTCTGCACCACCCTTGCCTGTACAACAAATACTTCCTCTCTATACCACCTTTGCCTGTACAACAAATACTACCTCTCTATACCACCCTTGCTTGCACAACAAATACTACCTCTCTATACCACCCTTGCCTGTACAACAAATACTACCTTCAATACCACCCTTGCCTGTACAACAAATACTACCTCTCTACACCACTCTTGCCTGTACAACAAATATTACCTCTCTACACCACCCTTGTCTGTACAACAAATACTACCTCTCTACACCACCCTTGCCTGTACAACAAATACTACCTCTCTACACCACCCTTGTCTGTACAACAAATACTACCTCTCTACACCACCTTGCCTGTACAACAAATACTACCTCTCTACACCACCCTTGCCTGTACAACAAATACTACCTCTCTACACCACCCTTGCCTGTACAACAAATACTACCTCTCTACACCACCCATGCCTGTACCTCAAGCAAACAATGTTATGAACATACCCATGCTGCAGTCCCGATTTTGATAACTACGATGTTTTCTGTTCTCCCTTTCTAGCAAAGCATTCGTTCCTTATTAAGTCCAAGGACGGCTGTGGGCGATTTGGCAGCAGACAGCCTTAAGTTAGTTTTTATGAAATATTTTGGGTGCAGGTTGTTCAAAAAGCGATGACAAACTACTGAACGTAAACTTGCCAGGAATCACGTACAGCCAAAAACTGCTGGGGTTGACTGCTACGTCCTGTAAAGGACACACAACTAACTAACGTGCTGTCGATGTGTTCTTGAACCCGGCTGTGCATCAAAGTAGTCGACCAGCAATCATTTTTCACTCGTTACCTATATCAAAATCCTTGTTACAGCTGGTGTGATGATGCACCACAATGACGCGTCGATTATTGAATGCAGATAAAGACATGAAACTCCTTGCAGATGTTAGTACAGATATGCGTACATATAAACAGACATAGGAAGATATCATTTTATCCTACAATTTTAAACGAGAGAGAGAGAGAGAGAGAGAGAGAGAGAGAGAGAGTGAGAGAGAGAGAGAGAGAGAGAGAGAGTATGTATATCTGAGTGAATGTTTGTAAGTGGGTATGTGATGTGTGTTTCTAAGTGTGTATGAGTGTTTGCAAGTGTCTGAGTTCATGTATGTATGTGTGTGTGTGTGTGGGGGGGGGTGTAGGTAGGTAGGTAGTTTAGATAGGTATTACGTAAGTACGTATGTGTGATGGAACGCTGCAGATAACAACAAATAACATCAGAACAAATCTCTTATTCACCAACAAAGACAAATTAAGGAGGAATGATAAGATAGAAGAATAACAACTTTATCCCGCTTCTCATTGTCTTCAAATCTGTGCTTCAAAATTGCGCAGTAGATTGCCGTCACACAAAGCGAACGCAGTCTGGTTTCTTTTTTTTTCCCCCGCGTTTTCATCCTGTTTCAGGATATTGCGGTCAACATCAGCATCTTTCAGCTGTATGTTGATTCCTAGGCTAGATTACGTTCATCAGCACGCCACGACTTTCTGAACGACCGGCTCCATACTCTCATAAGTCACTTTTGCAATTCAAACCACTGCTAATTCTCGTCGCGACACGTGACGAGAGTATTCGGGGTTAGCGGAAAAAGCTGCTAACCCCTCGGCCATGGATACGAACGAGGCCACCCTTCCACCAGAGACGCTATTAAGTTTAATAACTTGAGAGTTGTTGGCATCAAACAAAATGGCGAAATGAATCCCCTAGTTCACCCAAGTCGCCGCGACATTTCACATTGCGGGGAAACTTTCAACCGGACCAATGTGTGAACTTACCAAACGGCGGTCGTAGGAGACCACACGCGACACATATTTGCAACACGGCGATAAAGAAAGTTAAAAGGCCGGCCAACAGGAAAGGGCGATAATCTAACGTGGATATAAATATAATACAATGGCTTGGGAATTCTCCATTGCATTGTCAATCTAGTCCATTATCCCATATGGACAACAATCACCTCCGGATTAATAGGACTGTGAGGGTCAAACCATGGGCAGCTGCATCTGACTCAGTCACAGGACTCTCATTCTGAGCCGGCGATGGACTCTACTATAACTTCTTCTTGAGGTTGAATGGGATATGGGCAATGGTGAAATCGAATCGAATTCTCCATTAATTTGCTTCTGGATGAATCAGAGGGCCAGGTTACACGATCGTAGTCATTGACAACGAGGATAAACTTGGTGGAGAAAATACTTGCATTCGCAAAGAACACTGTCTCAGCAGATCCAAGGCGAAATCTCATTCTAAGACCTGTATTCCTGGCACAGGTAACATTTTAAGTTACGCATTTTATTGTAGATGTTGGTGTAGACTCAACTTATTTACATCATTTCATACGACTATCATTTCACACCACTACCTAATATATGTGAATGTTTTATTTCTCGAAATCACCAGTCCACTATCATCATACCGCAAACCATCATGGTTTAAATTATTGAGGTGAATCCGCACTCGCTACAACGAAAATGAGCAATAACTCAATAAGCTAACAAAGTTGAGCGTACAAAACTCTACACAAATTAGCAACGTATGACAGTCTGTCCGTCCGTGCGTCCCTACGTCTGTCCCTCCATCCGTCCGTCCCTGCATCTGTCCGTCCGTCCATCCCTCCCTCCGTCCGTCCGTCCGTCTGCATACTTGTCTCATAACATTGTGATACGTATTGTTTATGTTCACAGCATTCATTTCACAAGTATTTTTCTATGTGAATGTAGCATGCACAATAGATAATTCATGGGCGAATGATGAGTGACTGGAAGCGCCGTATGTAAGACGGGTCTGCGTGCCCAATTTGCGATCCTTTGAAAATATAGTGCATATGTTTGTTCTCATTCTCTTTCTTCTCGTGCTGCCTCTTCTTCTTGTTCACTGCTGTATTGCCAGTCATCAAAAGGTTGACAAGAGACCTCTATCATGGCTTCTTGTCTGTGCTTCATGTAAAAAGAAAGTATGTAGTCTCAGATGTTGTTGATTTTTAGCTCACTCGTTTTGAAAACAAGCGTAGTCCATACACACGCTAATACTTCTTAGTAGAATTTTACTTGCATGACTGATCAGGGCAACAGTTCTATAGTTGGTGCATAATTTCAGGTTGCCCTTTTTGGTATTGGAATGAAGATAGTTCTCTTCCAATCTTTTGGCCATATACCATATTTCCAAATCTTTGTACATAATGCATGATATATGTGTATGCTTTCTTCTCCTCCCGCTTTAATTAGTTCAGCTGGTGTCTCATCACATCCAGGTGATTTACCATTCTTCAGGTTCTTTATAGCCCAAGCAATTTCATCTAATGAGGGTTCAGGTTCTGTCTCTGCTGCCATTGGTTCATGTATCTCATTCATATCCTCACTGTCACTCATATCATACATTCCACTGCAGTACTCCTGCCATCTTTCTAGAATTTGTCTAGGTTCTGTTAAGGTATTTCCATCTTGTCACAGATAACATTCAATTGAGGTTGAACATTTCTTGTCAATAACTTCATTTCTTTGAACATTTCATAATCTCTTCCAGTCTTATGATATTGCTCTATTCTGGTACAGCAATCTTGTATATATATTGATTTTTGTCCTTTCTTGTGTTCTTTATTATTTCTCGAGTTAAAGATTTATACTTCATCCTGCTGTTATCGGATTCACCTCATATCTGTTTAAGTTCCCTTCGTTGTTTTATTCGAACATCCGTCTTCAAAATTGATTGTCCTTCATTACTATATCGAATATCATACTGTTCATCTCTGTTATCATCATAAAGGTTTTTCACATAGTCTGACCATACATTTAGAATCTGATCTTTTTCTATTATGATTTTGCCATCTTTAGTTTCTAGACAGCCTGCTGGTGTACTTGTTCTTTTATTAGTAAGTTCCTGAATTCTTTTGTGCACTAATTTGGTATCTTGATTGTTGTGTTGTTTTTTCAATTTCTAAGCAATTTTTCTCATGCCATGCTTCTTTTTCCTCCTTACATAATATTCTGACTTGAATGTTAATTTCTTTATATTTGGCAGAATTATTTTTCTTGTTTCCATTAATTGTTAGGTCCCATTGTGGTGACGCTAATAACATCTTTTCTGTCAAACAGAAAGCAAGTACTATCATACAATAAATCTCTGTCCCAAACCACTACCTTCAATACTGGAGTACCGCAAGGCTCTATTCTTGGCTCTCTATTATTTGCCGTATATATTAACGATCTACCTTTGCATCTTTCGTCGTTCTGTGATCTATTTGCAGACGACTGTACAGTGTATACAAACGCTGAAAGCAGTAATTTGCTGGAGTCGTCTTTGCAACAAGAATTAAATAATAGTTAGGTGGAGCTATGCAAACCGTATGCAAATTAACATCACTAAAACAAAATCTATGTTATTAACAACCAGACAAAGACTTCAAACTCTAAACTCACACACATCACTTCAACTTCACATCGATAACATGCCAGTAGAAAATGTAACTGAGCACAAAACATTATGTCTAATCATTGATAGAAACCTAACCTTTAATTCCCACGTTCAAGCGCTCACTAAACAAACAGCTAAAAAAGTCTACCAACTCACTAAAATTAAAAATTTCCTTGATGAGGTCACAAGGAAAATATTCTATACGTCTCACATACAGACACATTTTGACTACTGCTATACAATCTGGGACGGTTGTTCCAATTCAAGCACCAAGCGACTTTACTCACTCCAGAAACGGGCCATGAGTTTAATTAATACCAAACATTTAACTGACAATCCTAGCCTGCATAAACGCCTTCAGTTACAACCACTCCGCAAACGTCTGCTTTTCAATAAGGCCAAACTAATTCACAAAATCCTACATCGGAATGCGCCAAATTACCTTTGGCCATTGTTTAAATATAATGCTAGACACGGTAAACGATTAAATATATTAAACATCCCGAAGCCCAGGATTGACTTATACAAAACAAGCTTAACGTACTCTGTAACTCAACTGTGGAACAATCTTCCAAAGACATCAAAGACATCATCAATCCCTATACATATAATCGCAAATTATTAGAACACTATCTCAGTATGGATTACCTTCCCCCTTAATAATAGAAGTAATAATAATAATAATAATAAAACCCTTGTATAACAGCCAGTCCCCTTTTGGTAGGCCAGTATATTCATCATAGCTAATAACAAGTGCCGCCACGGCAGTCATTACTATTATTGAGTCGTGTAGTATTGATTTTTCATTTTCCCCATACCTTTATAATGCATATTATTTATATTGTTGCCGTTTTAAGTTAGCCTTGAATTATGTGTGAATGATATAATGTATGAAAGAGAGTGATAGAAGGGCAGAATGTAAGACGGGCCTGTGTGCCCAATTCTTAACCCTTTGGAAATAAAATGTGTTGTTGTTGTTGTAAAATTTCTTCAGTCATCCATTTCTTACGACCCACCTTCTTTAATTTTGGGATAGTTGTATCTGCAGCCAAACTGATTGAATTCTTCAACATTTCCCATTATCATCCGCTTCCTGGAATAGGATCTCTAGATCAGACAATATATCAAATCTGTTCTGTACTTCTATGTGGAATTTGTTTTGTATTTCCTTGTCGTTACTCAATGTACTCAAATCATATTTAGTGTTTCCTGTTTTATACTTGACTTTCTTTACTTTATCCTCAATGTTCCTGTAAGTAATATGTGGTCACTATAACAATCAGCACTGTTTTTGCTATTGTTAGTGCATTTCTAAATTTCTGCTAATCAAAATGTAATCAATCTGGTTTCTAATCCTGCTATCAGGACTCCTCAATGTCCATAATCTTCTAGGGTTTGCTTAAACCAGGTGTTTCCTACAATCATTTCCTGCTCTTTCGCACATTCTACAATTCTGCATCCTCTTTCATTTCTTTCTCCTAAACCATAGTTTCCTACTGTGTATCTATCACCTTGATTTCATACTTTTGCATTGAAATCCCCTAGTATGATGTTTATTTCTGAATTTTTACATTTCTTTAAAGCAGGCTCTATGTCATTATAAAATTCTCCTACACTATCTTCACTGGATTCTCCTGTTGGGGCATATACTTGAATAACATTTATGTCAAAAGGTCTGTCACTTAATTTAACTAGTAGAAATCTGTCTGACATGGCCCGATATCCTTGAACAGATTTTCATGTTTGCCGGTCAAGAATAATTGCTACCCCCCTTTTCGATTTTCTCCTCCAGAATAAATAATCTTAAAATCTTCATGTATATTGATGCCTGCTTTTGTTCATCTCGTTTCGCACATCCCTAAAATATTAATTTTATCTTTTTTCCATTTCTTGTATTCCTTATGTAGAACATATTTACAGAGGTGATTAGTGGGGACGATCATCGATCGCCGTACTAGACTATCAACGGTGATTCCATGGTGAATCATGTGGCCTACTCGTGGAAAACTGTACTTTTACCTATGCCTACCACCTTTTTATCAACGGTTGAAGGCAACTTACTGTTGCTTAACGATACGAAACCTACAAGACAGCAAGAGGAAGTATCTATCGGGTGGATCTAGCCCGTCGGTGACAAAACAACACAGAGTTGTCGGAATTGTCATTGATTCAAAACAATGCATTCCCTTAGTGAATGTAAACACAGGAGTAACAAACAATATGTGACAATTCAAGATCTGCCGGCGTTTGTAGCGGAGGAGTAGCGATCGCGACTCACAATCCTGCATATCTCTTTCAAAACCAGCTGCTGGCAATTTGAAAGCAGATCACTTTGCGCTGATTTTTAACATTGTTATAAGCATCGGTGGTTCAGAAAGCAATGGCAAACTACATAACGTTAATTTGCCTTATACATCACGATCAGCAAAAGAATTCTGGGGTTGATTGTGACGTAACAGTGCATCATCATCAGTATACATAGGTGGAGATAACTAGTATAAATCTGTATGACAAAGAGATCGACTCCTGGATGACTTTAAAAGTTAGTTGCATATCCTTTGCAGGACGTAGCAGTCAACATCAGAAATGTTTACGGTTTTTTTACATTCAGTAGTTTGCCTTTGCTTTCTGGACGACTGGCACTCGTACCATGTCGTGAAAAACTCAATGCAAGGCGGTATGCTGCCAAATTGCCCGCAGGTGTGTTTAGATCGTGGATATGCGAGATTACAAACTGCCTCTGTAATCCCTTCGCTACGGAGCCGGCAGGGTGAGTGTCGGCTACAGGACTAAACTGAGAGACGATCACATCCCAACACTTGATGGGAAATGTGTAAGCGAAAGACACAGAGACTGACTCCGGGATGACTTGTCCACATAGTTTAACGGAGAGACAATTGTCAGCGTCTTGATTCACAATCACACAGGCTCGCAGTAACCAACAGATGTGATAACAAACACTGTCACAGAATGACTGTACGTGACACACGGCGAATACAATTATAACCACTTTATTCGCACTTCTAAATCGCCGCCAACATTACAGGCATCGCTTAACCATAACGGCGATGCCATTACACAATAAATATATACATTCAATGCATCTGTTCATAACTTACAACACTACGTCCCAGGCAGGCACACAGGCTTCTATACTCAAACAGGCGTTCTCTCTAATAGCGTCCACTCACACAAGCAATACGAGCACACATCTCCCATGTCTGTCCTCTACCACAGTCCGAGGCCGTCTGCCGTCCAACTGCAGTGAGTCCTCGTTGGTCGTGTTTCCTTACTACGTGGACTCCGTGCGCCACGCGTGCCACAACCGACCGTTCTCGTCACTGCTTAGTTAATGTCGCTCACAGGCGTATCTGGCCGTAATTGCCAGGCGTCGATGATGAAGACACTGCAGATCTGGTGGGGAGATTCTGACAACAATCACATACCTAAACCGAGAATGTCGTTATCGTGAGACTTAGCAAGCCATTATCGACCATTCATATTTGATATGGTACATGAAGACGGTGAGAGAAGACATAAAATAAAATACATTATTGTTTCTTGGATAAAGTGCATCTGTGTTCTATTCCTCTTCTAGGTGCAATTTATGGGGGAATAACTGCAGATGCGAGGCAACCTTAGGTTAGAATTGCCAAGATAGAAGATTGGAAAGTCAGTCGAAGTGGGAGTGAGACCACTGTGCTATTGCTTTTTTCTCTTTTAATTAAACATCCTTTTTTTATGCTTATCAAAACTGGACACTGGATAGCCAGATTACGGAGACACCGAAGTCCACACAAGTGAGTTTTCTTTGCTAAGAATAATATAGACAACTAAGAATGCTATAGACCAGGGGTGAGTCAAACTACGGCCAGCGGGCCGCATGCGGACCGGCAACCGATATTATGCAGCCCTCGACGGCATTTATAAATAAAAATTATTACTTCGTTTTTAAGTTATTTTGTTGAATTTTAAAGATTTTCATGTACCATTGTGATTGTTTTACCTTTTCTGATAAACTTTCTCTCTAATTTTCTATTTTTATAAACAGTCCCTGACCTTCGTAATATATTGCTAAAATGCTAATTTATCGATTTTAATATAGAGAAATATTTATCGACATGTAAAACTTTAATAAGGATGATTTTATGAAAAACATATATTTTTCCGGTGAATAAAATGATTTATATTGCAAGAAAATATTAAATTTAAACGTTTTTAGCTATTATAAATTATTTCCACATTTAGAATGTTCAAATTAATTTATTTGTTGTAGTAGTCTGACATTTATTCTGAGTTTACTCGGTTTTTTCCGGGCATTTTATTTTGACACACCGGAAGTAGTTTTTGTTTCATTTCCTTTTTAAAATTTTCTAACATTATGTTAAAAAAAATTTTTAAACAACGAGTGTCACTAAAAACAACGTAAGATTGAAGATAAATGTCGTGTTTTTAATGATGAATGGACAATTAAGTACTGTTTTATAAAAGTTGGTAATAAAACAGTTTGCTTGCTGTGTCGTGAGTCAGTGGCTGTCTTCAAGGAGTACAATTTTAAAAGACACAATCAAACAAAACATTCCGTTTTCTGATATAGTTTAACAACCGAAGAGAAGGAAAGGAAATGCCTATAGTTGGTGAAATATTTGGAGAAACAGCAAACTGTTTTCACTAAACAGTCTTCAAGTCAAGATGCTGCAACTGAAGCTAGTCTTGTGCTGTCACACAGAATTGTAAAACAGAACAAGCCATTTTCTTATGGCGAGTTCCTGAAGGAATGTTTGCTAGATGCAGCAAATATTATGTGTCCAGAACACACACGCAAAAAGAAATTTGACATTACTTTATCAAGGAGAACTATGGTCAGACGTGTTGACAAGATGCGTGACAATTTGATGCATAAACTTCAAGATGCAAGTAAACAATTTTTGTGGTACTCTCTTGCATTGGATCAGAGTATCTATGTACATGTATACTGCCCAATAATTGATATTTATACGTGGAATAAACACTTCTTTCAAACTCACTGAAGAGTTACTGAGTGTTGAGTCACTCAAAGACACAACTACATGCCATTATAGACACAACTACATGCCATTATATATTTAATGCTGTTACTAACTGTATTGAAAGAACTGGGTTGGTTTGGAACAAGATGGCAAGTGTTACAACTGACGGAGCTCGTGCTTTGACTGGAAAAAATGTAGGTCTGGTCAAGTTGATAAGTGATAAGATTAAAATATTGAATTGTGGAGCGTGTAGACAAAACTACTGGCGAAAGAACAAATTAAAACACACTTTCTAGTGCACAATCAAAGATTTTGGGGTGTACAAGGGAAATTATCGCGATACATCCTGATGTTGCTGACTTTTCCGGACAGTTGCATGCAAGGTCATACCCCAAGGTAGCTGCGGCCAAGGAATACCTTAAAAGTCTTTTTTAAAGTCTTAAATGTCGAGAGGATCGACTTAATTGCACCGGGTTTTATCCCACATGGCTGGGTCTCTTTCCGCTGGTTGGAGAACAAATTATATACGCATGTTGTGATTATAGCTGATTCACAACGCATGCTGGCAAAGGTGAAGACTGGCATGCATCGTACAGAATGGTTTGCATCGATTGAGATTCTCGGGTTGTGAGCATTAGTAGGATCTTTTCTCAAAGACACGCTGGTGTGGTTAGATATGAACAGACAGACAGATTGGCTGTTGCTGCATCATTAATGGGTGATTTTATGCATGATAGTGCAGATGTGGTGAAGGTCCTCTGGGATAATGTGATTAATGCAGAAGAACAGATAGACTATTATGGTCTAGAGAGAATGCAGCAGCGAGGGGTGGTCAGAGGATTTGTTCGACAGTCGTCACTCAAAGGTAAACTAAGATGCACATATTAGCAGATTGAAACGGGCACCATTAGTATTGGAACTCTTTGCTGGCTGTTTAAGATACGGACTGAGCGCTTATGGGAATGTCCTGAGTGCAGTGATGTCGGTTCTTGACTCAACTCCACTCCAGCATCTGTTCTGTGACAATATAACAAACTCGAAATATTAGCACGAAGCCCCAAACCTCGACTAAAGCCACACTCTGTGCCACGGAGACAAACAGACGACACACATTTTGCATGCAACAAGCACATATTTCATTGACAAGGGTTTTTTTTAAAAAGCAGAAGATATAAGAAAACATTCTGTCCAAGATGACTACAGAAAACACCATTTCCTCCCCTCCCCAATTAGTCCCACATCAGAGCAAGAGAAAGACAGAATGGCGCTGTTGACCACAGGTCAAGTCTCAAGCCGTGATCGATGTGAAGCTGTCACTGTTGCTCCCATCACCTGTTTCCAGAAGAGAAAGTGGAAACAGCGGTTTGTTTAACACAATAAGTGAAATTTATTGACAACAGACACACTACGCTAGTTTCTTCTCGTTTAGAACGAGTTTAAAAGTGATAAAAAAAATGTGCGTTTCATTTATTCATTCATCTTTCTTCTTGCTTTTTTCGTTCACGTGATTAGAAGTCGAACGTAGTGCACATACGGGCTAGCACTAGTAGTAGTTGCAACAACTGTGGAGTGCAATGCGCTGATATTTGAGGGTGAGTTAGAGCTCCCTAATGCCTAAGTCAGGACAACTCACTCCGACTTCTGGGGTGCTTGTAGTTTACGTCGCCAAGTCAAGTACGAGAAGTCAATATTTCAGTTCAGCTGACCAGTGTGTGGCATGAACCCTCTACCCTAATATCAGCGCACCGGACGTTAACACGCGAGCGTTTTGTTCCTTTGGGCCATGCCGGCTGCCAATCTGTCCGCTTGTGGCTCAGAGTGGACATGTTATTGTTTCATCATTGATTTTGTTTTCCCGATTTGTCTATAGGTGTCGGGTTAATGTTTCATGTTTAGCATGATAACACGCACGCGCTCGCGCGCCCGCGCACACACACACACACACACACACACACACACACACACACAACCACAAACACCAACAAAAATATCTTGATTTGTAGAAGCCCGAATCAAAACACAAAATATAACTGAGAGACACGGCGGGTGGACAAAACACACACACATAGAATGAGACGAATGTTTCCACCGAAATTTTTAGCAACGAAACAACACATAGAAAATACTGAAAATATAAAACAAAACGGATAAGACAAAGGAATAATGACCTGGACGATTTCCAGTCGAGGAGACTGGGAGATTGATGTCATAACAATGGCGGCCATCAAGTGACGTCAAAGAATGGGTTTGTCCTGTGCATGTATCCAATGACTGTACCTATAACGTGTGTCCATGAAACCCATTGCTTTTTTAATGTAGTTGTTGAGGTCAAAGACTCCAGAGGGAGTGGACGCTGTGGAATAGCCCAGAATGCGCCTTCCTGTCAAGACAGTGGTCAGCCTTCAACCCCAGTCAGTTTCATCATTTTTTTTTTTTTTTGTTTTTTTTTTGTATAAGTACGAATCTGCGAATGTTGCGAATATTATTGACTCCAGAGTAACTAACAACCATGCTGCAAGAGGCTGTTGAGACTAGAACATTAAATACGAAGGGACTTCACATCAAAAGATTTAAAGTGTGATAGAAATTACAATAACCATGCCATTGCCTTGTACCTATTAATATTGTTGTTATGGATGTCAACAGTGTTCAGCACGTGGCATCAAAATGCAGACGAAAACGGTGACGTCATAAGGACACTTTAAAGATGGTCGCCCCACGTTTGACGTGCACCAAAGAGGGCAGCGTTATTATATCCGTTTTTCTTTTCATCAGTAAAGGGGTGAAATCTATGGAAATTAATCGGCGAATAAAGGTCCAGTATGGTGATGCATGTCTGTCAGTCCAGCAAGTATATGGGTGCAGGATAGATGTTTCAAAACTTTTCGGTTCAATGAAGAGATATAGCAGGTGGTGCTTAAGTGGTTACACACGCGACTTAGAGCATGTTTTTTCTACAGGAATCCATGCACTTTATCGGCGCTGGAGGACTTGCACTGAACGCCTTGGTGACTACATCGAAATATGATACATTTGTTCCTTACTTTTTCAGACCATATTCACACATTCACACACAAACACACACACACACAAACACACACACACACATATATATATATATATATATATATATATATATATATATATATATATATATATATATATATAAAACATTTAAGGTTTTCATTTGAAGCCTCCCTCTCTGTCGTGTGACAACACTGGCCCGGATCTCAGTGGTTGTCATGACCTTTGGGTTCTTACTTCTGTCTACTATTACCTTGTTGACCCCGGGACGGTGCCCGGACGCTGATTTATTTTCCTATCACTATAAACAAACAGATCACCACCTGATGATAAGAGAACACTTTTCCGATAGGTAGAACCCGAGTCTTTAATCAAGATTCAGACTCCACAAAACAAACGAAGTTAAAGTTCAAGACAAACAGAAACAACACTGAGTATTTGTGCGAGTATTCTGGAGGAGCAGATCATCATTCCACCAGTAGTTTGTCAGTCATCAGTATGTGAGTGATGTAGATACCAGTGGTAGAATATCGTTCACCTGATCTCTCCTTTGGCTGCCTGGAACTCCTCTTGACCTGAGTGTCGGCATATAAAGTTCTTTGTACAAGTCTGCTTCTTCCACCAGACTGGAGTTGAGATCAGTTGCTTGAAAACGACTCTTCTCCTCCACGGCACATCAAGCACGTCAGTAGACGTCAATAATGATAACGAGGATAACGAGTGTCAAGGTCTCACATCCGAGGTTGCGACGCGTTGTCTGTACCAACGCCAGACAACATAACAACACGCAACCCTGAGTAATGGTAAACACGGCAGAGAGAACGCGGCGTCGTTACCGACGCCCGGATAGGTAGCCACGCACAGCAATTGAGTTCACCCCGTGAACCGTGCAGGGGACACCAGCTGACGTGTGCGTGTAAGCGTGTAGGAACTGGCAGACGGGCTGAGATCGTTGAAGGGACAGGTCGCAAGGGAATGCGAGTTGAGTTTGAATCTGCCTTGAGAGCTAGCCTGTACGACAGTGGGAGACTGAGCCGAATGCTTGTATAGTTTAACTGTAAGTGAGATGTTTATTGCTTGCATGTATTATTATGTATTGTAGTGATCTTGTTCATGTTGAAATGATTGCTATAGATTGTCAGTGCGCGATGTTTGTACGATAATTAATGCAACGCGTCAATAAAGCGTGTGAATAATACTTTCGGATATTCACTTCGTGTGATTTGATAGTTTGATATTACTTCACACTTGCCAGAAAACGAGCTACTTGTCTTGTGTTATGCAAGACTCTGACAAGTGCGAATGTGGTGGCTTTCGTCCGGGTTTTGAATCAAATGCGAACGTATAATTTTTTTTTTGTCCGAGTTTGAAGCGAATGTGAACATGCCGATAGAAGTGCGCAAGTCATAGATTAAGGTAAAGTAACGAATTAATAGAGTTGAGTTAATTAAATTATAAGTGTGAAGATATTATTTGAAGCCAACCGAGGCGTCTTCAGACTTAGCACTAAATTCAACAAATTTTGTACCTAAAATCCAAAATGGCGGCCGTGCCCTTGAATGTCATTGAGTAGAGGTAGTGTGAGCGTGAAAGTTGTTGAAAGTGGTAACGACTAACAATAATACTTAACAGCATACAAACCTTTACAGACTTTAGTGACATTACACACACCATACATTTACAAACGTTCTAAATTTCGTTTAGTTTAAAAAGTACAGGGTTTTTGTGACAACTTTACCTGAGTCTGGTGAACTTCAAAAATTTTTTTGTGCGTCAACCCGAAAGACGTTCCAGTGTGATTTCGAGCACCACTGAACAGCACAGTACCCAAGGATTACTTGAGTATAAAATTTTTTTTCCCAGCTTTCTTTATACTTTCGTTAGTCTGGCTTTGGACATTAACTGTGCTATAAATATTTGTAACTTACTAACATCATAAGTAATTTTGTTTATATTTATTCCATCATACCTATTGTTCATCATGTCTTCTTTGAACGAGTGCATTGAAATGGGTTTAAAATTGAATATGTCTGGTGAGGTATTGAGAGCCTGGAGTGAAAATAAATATGCAGAATATCTTTTGAAACAAGAGCAAATTAGTGAGAGGGATGGGAGAGCGGCCGAAAGGGCATTAAAGCAATCAGAAGTTGCTCTGAAAAGTAAAGAGGCAGACTCAGAAGCTGCTTTAAAGCTTCAACAGGCACAAGCAGAAGCTGCTCTAAAGCAATCAGAAGCTGCTCTGAAAAATAAAGAGGCAGACTCAGAAGCTGCTTTAAAGCTTCAACGGGCACAATCAGAAGCTGCTCTAAAGCTTCAACAAGCACAGTCAGAAGCGGCAGTGAGGCAAGCTGAGATCTTAGCCCAAAGTAAGAAAGAAGAGCAAGAAACACAACTGAAAATTGAACAGCTAAAAGCTGAACGTTCTAAAGAGAAAGGGAATAGAGAAACAGACAAAGATCAACCTCATAAGAAGTACCAAGGTCTGATCAGAAGTTACAATACAGGTGATTGCATAGCAGCATTCACCCAAAATTTTGAATTTGTTATGGATCATTACAAAATCCCAAAACCTGAATGGGGGATAGTATATGTAAGAAGTCTTTCTGGGGAACCTCTTAAAGTCATAGAGTCGATCCCAAATGACCTGAAAGAAGATTATCTTTACATTAAAGCAAAAATTATGTCACATTTTTTGCTAGATGAATCAGGTTATAGGGAACAGTTTAGGAAGTTGTCTCCTAAGCCAACACACACGTTCTCTGATTACATCTCAGAAATTCAAAATATTTTTTCTAAATGGCTGTCAGCAGCTAAAGTAAATGGAAGTTATGACAAATTGGTTGACCTTATGTTGAGAGATAAGATTATTGCATCTCTCCCAGCCCCCTTTTCTAAATTTTTGTTGGAATGTCAGTGTGAAAGTGTTCAACAGATTGAAAGTCGTGGCTCTGGTTATTTTGCAGCCAATAAGCATAGTTTCTCTAGTGGTCTGACCAGCACAGACTTTGTAGCAGCAGCTACATATGGCAAATATCAGGCAGGGTCAAATAGCAAACAAAGACCTTATAGGCAAACTGCAGAGAAATTATATCAGTGTAAATATTGCAACTATGCACACAATGAGCATGATATGTGCGACCAACATCCTGGGTACACTGCTTACTTGCATAATTACATTTCTAAGCAAGAGAAAGAGAGGAAGAACTACAAAAAACTTACAAAATGTTACCTTTGTAAGGCTTTTGGTCACTGGCGTAAAGATTGTAAAGCCAAGTCAATGACAAAAAGGGCTAATGCAGCCATGTTTGACATTTCTTCGTCAGAAGATGAAAGTGTACAAAATCACCCAGTAAACTCGGCACATTCCATTGAGGTATTCCATCAGGAAAAATGTACCATTTGTGATCAATTTCATGAGGATGGCGTGTTAACATGCGGCCATTCTATACCTATTACCAGTGAGGAGGCCAATTCTGTAGTAAACTCCAAAGGTAGACTGAACATCCACCAGGGGTATGTTAATGGTAAACCTGCCACAGTTTTACGTGATAGCGGAAGTACTCTCATTGGTGTAAAGAGAGATTATATTTTACCAACACAATATAGTGGTAAATATGTCACATGCAGGACATTCTCAGGTTACATAGAGAAATATCCACTTGCGTGGGCATATATAACTACACCATTCCTTACAGGAAAGGTGAAATGCGCAGCATTAACAAATCCTTGCTGTGATATTATTATTGGAAACCTTCCTGAAGTGAATGATATACCACATGACATCAATACATCATCTGTCAGTTGTAGTATTGATACTACCACTTCACCTTCATTAGAAACTCTAAACAGAGGTCTGATGGAGGAGTCATCTCAGAGGGAGATGCTCACGGCTTGACCTGATTATTTTAGTATTTTTGTTCTTGGTTGTGAGGTAGGGGCCAGTTTAGCCGATACCTACCGGACTAGCTGGGTCACAGTGAGGTAATGGCCATTAAATAGATTGTACTTGACTGTTGTACTTCATAGTGCAACATAAGTGGTGTATACATATTGTTGACTATTCACCTGTATATATTTATTATAATTGTTAATGTATAATGTTCGACTTTGACATGTTTAATAACACCTAGATATATATTGTACATGAAAGGAAATCCTTTCATGAAAAAGGGGTGTGGAGAGTGTCAAGGTCTCACATCCGAGGTTGCGACGCGTTGTCTGTACCAACGCCAGACAACATAACAACACGCAACCCTGAGTAATGGTAAACACGGCAGAGAGAACGCGGCGTCGTTACCGACGCCCGGATAGGTAGCCACGCACAGCAATTGAGTTCACCCCGTGAACCGTGCAGGGGACACCAGCTGACGTGTGCGTGTAAGCGTGTAGGAACTGGCAGACGGGCTGAGATCGTTGAAGGGACAGGTCGCAAGGGAATGCGAGTTGAGTTTGAATCTGCCTTGAGAGCTAGCCTGTACGACAGTGGGAGACTGAGCCGAATGCTTGTATAGTTTAACTGTAAGTGAGATGTTTATTGCTTGCATGTATTATTATGTATTGTAGTGATCTTGTTCATGTTGAAATGATTGCTATAGATTGTCAGTGCGCGATGTTTGTACGATAATTAATGCAACGCGTCAATAAAGCGTGTGAATAATACTTTCGGATATTCACTTCGTGTGATTTGATAGTTTGATATTACTTCACACTTGCCAGAAAACGAGCTACTTGTCTTGTGTTATGCAAGACTCTGACAGAGGGTTCCTGCAAGTAAGAAGAAGATGCCTGATGTACATATCCATTTCACCTGTTATTAATACATCACAACCAGATTCAGACTGATACTAGTTATGTGGTCAGTTTTCACCCTCAGACCAATTCCATAGGTCTGACTTCAGACATCTCGCCACTAGATCTGTGTAGAGCAGCAGGTACTAGACTTCAATGTCCCTGATTAACCTCACTCATGGCAAGGATAGCCTCTCGGGAAACACAATCCATTACCATTCGAGAGAGAGGATATAAGGTTCAAGACTTCAGGTAGAAATATTTCCCCTATACTGGCCAAGGGTGTTGGTCTACGTTTCAGCTGCGCTGGTAAACCTTTCCTGAAATATTGATTACAGACAGACAAAGAAAGAAGAGTGTCATCTTGAGTCTGTCGCTTTTTCTCCTCCTCTCCTCGGGCATATGGAAAGTTTGGAATTTATATGCACTGAACCCCATTGGTTTGGCTTCTCTTGGCAGCCCAACCAAGTGTAAAAATCATGTGCAGAACATCCTGTTCCCATTATACAACAGGCAGTATATTCATTAGACACGAATAATAATATTATTATTCTCTGAGCAAAAGATGTAATCTATTAATCAAACTAGAAGTTAGAAAGCAAACATTGTATGTGTGTGCCTCGTGTTTATGTACATGTGTCAGGGCGAGTTTACCCTAATAGGTATGGAGATATCGGTACCCCTCTTCCACAACCCAAGTTAGATACAGCTCGACCGAGGTTGATATCCCTTCATAGTTTACAATTCCTCTATCCTCCTCAGCGGTGAAATACGCGTCATGGCTCTGGTGCGCCACCTGATGATGATAATAATATATGTCGCTAGTGCCCCCCCCCCCTCCTTTAGGGTAGTTAAATTAGAGCTCTATGCAAAAGGAAGACACAGCAGGCTCATCACAAACTGGCTTGGCCACTAGTTGACCGACCTCACAAGACACTCAAATAGATCAGTACAACGGGAGAGACCAATTACCTTTTCTGTAGGAATAAATCAGCCACAGAATGTGCTACCCTAGCATCTAGAGAGCCACCACTGTCCCTCTTTATCTGGATCCCCAGACGTTGAAACACTTGACAGTAGACACGACTTCATTTTGACATTAGAATAGGATTCACGGGATCATCAGGGTAGCTCCCCGCCCTTCAATAGACTGGCCTTGTGTCTTCAGTATGAGGTCAATAATTCCCCAACACAAGACATGACCGTTAGTCCATTAGAGATCAACGGTGAATGCCGTTGCCAGCGCTCTCCGGAAGTGTCGTCAAATCGAATGACGCGATATTCTGGATAGACTAGAATGGATACTACGCAACAAGGGTTAGAGAGTATCTCCCGATATCTTTCTCAGGACAGTGAATTTCACCAAAGCTGGACTACAAGCGTTGCGTGAACCCAAAGATAGTCGAAGCTGGTCCTGGATACCAAATAATAGACCCACACACACTATCATACTGTACACCCATGAAAATGGGGTACCGCAGAGTGTGGATTCGGTTGCCCCATCCTGAGGTGCAATTCTGTTTTGTCACATAAGCCGATTCCCAGACCAAAGTACGGTATCACCGAACTATGGTTCCGAATTGCACTCAGATGGGCAACCCCCCTACTCCGTTCCATGTGAAGATATCCCCTATGGGATCATTCTTCTGTTGTACGCCAATCCCTGTGAAAACATGAGATGTGTTATTGGACCTGAAGAATAGACAGTCTCTTACCACTACCTTAAGGATGTGTACTGTCCCTACGGTCTCCCCTCTGCCTTAACAGAGCTGTTGCGTATTTCCTATCGCCGTTACTAGCTTCAAAGAACCATTTCCCCTCAAATCCTTCGGAGAACTAAGCTTAGCATTAGGCTGGAAACATATCTGAAATTCACTATCTCGGTTGGGTTGACAGCCATCAACCCACCGACTAGGTTTTCTCCTTCGAGGTGTACTGGAGATGTCAGAGGCAACCCCTAACATATTAGACGGAGAATTACTTCCCTCTAGTATAACTCCATTCCTCTCTTTCTTGTGCGCTTCCCCTTCCGGAACTGACGTACAATCTTTCTTTTGCTTCCAAATACCTTGGAAATCGGGCGTTTTTGTTAAGCTCGCTATTGCCTTATCGTCTAGGTGATGCCTAGGCCTACGGTGTTTCCGTCTATAGTAAGGCCTCCTCGTAGAGGGCTCACTAATCTTGCGCATCTGGTTATGACAAGTGGGCAAGGTCGCCTCTTGTCGTTGAAAGTCTCTCCTCTGAGGGGTTAGAGTGCTGGAACTATTACCGGGCTGCTGATACGAACATCCTTTGGATCTGGGTGGTTTTTCCCTTGCTACCATGGGCGTTATGGGTTCACCCAGGACCACAAATTTATTTCCCAAAATTAGGGGAAAAAATGGATCACTCAAGACAGCTGCCTTTATAGTTCCCCGGACATATCTACAATTAATGTCTACTAAGGCTATCGGTACAGATATAGCAACTGAACTTTTTGTCGCCATTTGTATCTCCATCATCTCCCCTGTAAGAGACTCTGGACTAACCAGGTGTTCTGCTATGACGGCTTCCTCAAACAGCCCTGACTCATATAAACACTCCACTGGTTGTCCATTAACTTTAATAACCTCGACCACAGCTGGTCGGTTATCTTTAGGAGCTTCCTCTTTCTTAGTTTTTCTCCCAGTCCTAGCTATGCAAGCTATGTACTTGGGTTCTGTTGGCCTGCTCCTACAATCCACTGTGTTATGCGTAGTTGTTCTGCAATGTTTGCAGTAAATTTTTGACCACTTGTTTTGGCAGGTCGTTGTTCCGTGGACTTTCCCGAATACTTGTCCGGATTATGTGAAAAGGAACCCTCTTTTTGTTTCTTTGCATTTTTATCCTCCGGTGGTTCCGTAGTAACTTTTCCAGGTTTTGGTGGTGTTGGAGCTGGAGTGACAGGGTCCTTGTGTGCTGTCGCATAGCGTTCTGCCAAAGTAACCACGGTCTCCAATCGTTCTGCTCCATTTTCCGCCAAGAAAGTTTGGAGTGGCTTAGCCATTTGGGATTTCATTTGGTCGACAACTACCAACTCTTCAAGACTTTCGTATTCCTTTTTGAATCCAGCCAGAGACATCCATTTTAATAGGTACGACTTAAGGCGTACAGCATAAGCTGAATATAATTCACCGGTCTCTTGTCGGGACGAGTGGAACAGCGTCCGATATTTATCTGCGGTCATCTCGAAGTGTTTCAGTAACGCCCTTTCCAACTCTGAAAAATCATTCTCCAGACCTGGAGGTAGTCTGGAATATATTTCGAAGGCGCTACCGCGGAGTCCCAGTGAGATCTTCAAACACCATTTTCCCCTTTCCAATCCCATTGCAGTAGCGATCGCAGTAAATGTTTGAAGATACTGGTCTATCCTTTCTTTGTCTTCCTCGAAGGGAGGTAAAGGAAATTCCATTGCTTGATAGGCGATGCTTCCGGCAGTTGGTGTACCAGGGAGTGTCGCTTCCCCCATAGCTCCCTCGGTTTCCCTAGCAACTTGTGCCTTAACTTCCAATTCCTTCATCCGGAACTCATGGTCTCTAGCCGCTTGTTCGGCCTCGAATTTCTTGTCTTCGCGCTCTGCCTCAAGTTTCCTGGCTTCGCGCTCTGCCTCAAGTTTCCTGGCTTCGCGCTCTGCCTCAATTTTCCTGGCTTCTCTCTCGTCTTGTCGGAATTCTCTTTCAACCTCCTGAACATATTTTCGTAACTCCACCCCTTCTAGACCAATTTCTCGACCTTTAGCCTTCACCTCCTCAAGATTCAGTTGTGGTGAGGCCATTTCTTGTGCTGTTATGCCCCGGAAGTCAAATGCAATCTCTATCAAGGTATATACAACAATGTACCATTCAATAGACAATGACAAGGTGTTGCGGTGTTTGCAAGTGGTGTGTTCGTCCAAGTCAGTCAACAGGATAGTCAGTCGCCGTTTCCCTGACAACCAATAGTTCAGACAGAAAAGGTTATACCGACCTGCACCAGACAGGGCAGATTATCACAATAGACATAATCTAACTAGACTGTACCCGAACCTATAGCACAGATCTTATAGGACTATAATCTTCGATAGGACTAGAATCTATCTAGTCCCCATACTGGCCACCATTTTGTGTCGTGTGACAACACTGGCCCGGATCTCAGTAGTTGTCATGACCTTTGGGTTCTTACTTCTGTCTACTATTACCTTGTTGACCCCGGGACGGTGCCCGGACGCTGACTTATTTTCCTATCACTATAGACAAACAGATCACCACCTGGTGATAAGATAACACTTTTCCGATAGGTAGAACCCGAGTCTTTAATCAAGATTCAGACTCCACAAAACAAACGAAGTTAAAGTTCAAGACAAACAGAAACAACACTGAGTATTTGTGCGAGGATTCTGGAGGAGCAGATCATCATTCCACCAGTAGTTTCTCAGTCATCAGTATGTGAGTGATGTAGATACCAGTGGTAGAATATCGTTCACCTGATCTCTCCTTTGGCTGCCTGGAACTCCTCTTGACCTGAGTGTCGGCATATAAAGTTCTTTGTACAAGTCTGCTTCTTCCACCAGACTGGAGTTGAGATCAGTTGCTTGAAAACGACTCTTCTCCTCCACGGCACATCAAGCACGTCAGTAGACGTCAATAATAATAACGAGGATAATGAGGGTTCCTGCAAGTAAGAAGAAGATGCCTGATGTACATATCCATTTCACCTGTTATTAATACATCACAACCAGATTCAGACTGATACTAGTTATGTGGTCAGTTTTCACCCTCAGACCAATTCCATAGGTCTGACTTCAGACATCTCGCCACTAGATCTGTGTAGAGCAGCAGGTACTAGACTTCAATGTCCCTGATTAACCTCACTCATGGCAAGGATAGCCTCTCGGGAAACACAATCCATTACCATTCGAGAGAGAGGATATAAGGTTCAAGACTTCAGGTAGAAATATTTCCCCTATACTGGCCAAGGGTGTTGGTCTACGTTCCAGCTGCGCTGGTAAACCTTTCCTGAAATATTGATTACAGACAGACAAAGAAAGAAGAGTGTCATCTTGAGTCTGTCGCTTTTTCTCCTCCTCTCCTCGGGCATATGGAAAGTTTGGAATTTATATGCACTGAACCCCATTGGTTTGGCTTCTCTTGGCAGCCCAACCAAGTGTAAAAATCATGTGCAGAACATCCTGTTCCCATTATACAACAGGCAGTATATTCATTAGACACGCATAATAATATTATTATTCTCTGAGCAAATGATGTAATCTATTAATCAAACTAGAAGTTAGAAAGCAAACATTGTATGTGTGTGCCTCGTGTTTATGTACATGTGTCAGGGCGAGTTTACCCTAATAGGTATGGAGATATTGGTACCCCTCTTCCACAACCCAAGTTAGATACAGCTCGACCAAGGTTGATATCCCTTCATAGCTTACAATTCCTCTATCCTCCTCAGCGGTGAAATACGCGTCATGGCTCTGGTGCGCCACCTGATGATGATAATAATCTATGTCGCTAGTGCCCCCCCCCTCCTTTAGGGTAGTTAAATTAAAGCTCTATGCAAAAGGAAGACACAGCAGGCTCATCACAAACTGGCTTGGCCACTATTTGACCGACCTCACAAGACACTCAAATAGATCAGTACAACGGGAGAGACCAATTACCTTTTCTGTGGGAATAAATCAGCCACAGAATGTGCTATCCTAGCATCTAGAGAGCCACCACTGTCCCTCTTTATCTGGATCCCCAGACGTTGAAACACTTGACAGTAGACACGACTTCATTTTGACATTAGAATAGGATTCACGGGATCATCAGGGTAGCTCCCCGCCCTTCAATAGACTGGCCTTGTGTCTTCAGTATAAGGTCAATAATTCCCCAACACAAGACATGACCGTTAGTCCATTAGAGATCAACGGTGAATGCCGTTGCCAGCGCTCTCCGGAAGTGTCGTCAAATCGAATGACGCGATATTCTGGATAGACTAGAATGGATACTACGCAACAAGGGTTAGAGAGTATCTCCCGATATCTTTCTCAGGACAGTGAATTTCACCAAAGCTGGACTACAAGCGTTGCGTGAACCCAAAGATAGTCGAAGCTGGTCCTGGATACCAAATAATAGACCCACACACACTATCATACTGTAAATGTTTTGCGTATCCTTTTACGGGACTTAGCTGTCAACAGCAGCATCTTTCAGCTGTCTGTTGATCTCTTGGCAAGATTACGCTCAGTAGTTTTCCATTGCTTTCTGAGCGGCCGGCTCAGTATCCGCAAGTCACGAGCGGGGGTCGAACCACCTCAGTTCTCGCTCCGCTGCGAGACTCTGCGTGATAAACGGGATTACAGAGAGAAAGTGTTGTAACCCCACAGCCAGAGAGACCGGCCTATCATACTGTACACCCATGAAAATGGGGTACCGCAGAGTGTGGATTCGGTTGCCCCATCCTGAGGTGCAATTCTGTTTTGTCACATAAGCCGATTCCTAGACCAAAGTACGGTACCACCGAACTATGGTTCCGAATTGCACTCAGATGGGCAACCCCCCTACTCCGTTCCATGTGAAGATATCCCCTATGGGATCATTCTTCTGTTGTACGCCAATCCCTGTGAAAACATGAGATGTGTTATTGGACCTGAAGAATAGACAGTCTCTTACCACTACCTTAAGGATGTGTACTGTCCCTACGGTCTCCCCTCTGCCTTAACAGAGCTGTTGCGTATTTCCTATTGCCGTTACTAGCTTCAAAGAACCATTTCCCCTCAAATCCTTCGGAGAACTAAGCTTAGCATTAGGCTGGAAACATATCTGAAATTCACTATCTCGGTTGGGTTGACAGCCGTCAACCCACCGACTAGGTTTTCTCCTTCGAGGTGTACTGGAGATGTCAGAGGCAACCCCTAACATATTAGACGGAGAATTACTTCCCTCTAGTATAACTCCATTCCTCTCTTTCTTGTGCGCTTCCCCTTCCGGAACTGACGTACAATCTTTCTTTTGCTTCTAAATACCTTGGAAATCGGGCGTTTTTGTTAAGCTCGCTATTGCCTTATCGTCTAGGTGATGCCTAGGCCTACGGTGTTTCCGTCTATAGTAAGGCCTCCTCGTAGAGGGCTCACTAATCTTGCGCATCTGGTTATGACAAGTGGGCAAGGTCGCCTCTTGTCGTTGAAAGTCTCTCCTCTGAGGGGTTAGAGTGCTGGAACTATTACCGGGCTGCTGATACGAACATCCTTTGGATCTGGGTGGTTTTTCCCTTGCTACCATGGGCGTGATGGGTTCACCCAGGACCACAAATTTATTTCCCAAAATTAGGGGAAAAAGTGGATCACTCAAGACAGCTGCCTTTATAGTTCCCCGGACATATCTACAATTAATGTCTACTAAGGCTATCGGTACAGATATAGCAACTGAACTTTTTGTCGCCATTTGTATCTCCATCATCTCCCCTGTAAGAGACTCTGGACTAACCAGGTGTTCTGCTATGACGGCTTCCTCAAACAGCCCTGAGTCATATAAACACTCCACTGGTTGTCCATTAACTTTAATAACCTCGACCACAGCTGGTCGGTTATCTTTAGGAGCTTCCTCTTTCTTAGTTTTTCTCCCAGTCCTAGCTATGCAAGCTATGTACTTGGGTTCTGTTGGCCTGCTCCTACAATCCACTGTGTTATGCGTAGTTGTTCTGCAATGTTTGCAGTAAATTTTTGACCACTTGTTGTGGCAGGTCGTTGTTCCGTGGACTTTCCCGAAGACTTGTCCGGATTATGTGAAAAGGAACCCTCTTTTTGTTTCTTTGCATTTTTATCCTCCGGTGGTTCCGTAGTAATTTTTCCAGGTTTTGGTGGTGTTGGAGCTGGAGTGACAGGGTCCTTGTGTGCTGTCGCATAGCGTTCTGCCAAAGTAACCACGGTCTCCAATCGTTCTGCTCCATTTTCCGCCAAGAAAGTTTGGAGTGGCTTAGCCATTTGGGATTTCATTTGGTCGACAACTACCAACTCTTCAAGACTTTCGTATTCCTTTTTGAATCCAGCCAGAGACATCCATTTTAATAGGTAAGACTTAAGGCGTACAGCATAAGCTGAATATAATTCACCGGTCTCTTGTCGGGACGAGTGGAACAGCGTCCGATATTTATCTGCGGTCATCTCGAAGTGTTTCAGTAACGCCCTTTCCAACTCTGAAAAATCATTCTCCAGACCTGGAGGTAGTCTGGAATATATTTCGAAGGCGCTACCGCGGAGTCCCAGTGAGATCTTCAAACACCATTTTCCCCTTTCCAATCCCATTGCAGTAGCGATCGCAGTAAATGTTTGAAGATACTGGTCTATCCTTTCTTTGTCTTCCTCGAAGGGAGGTAAAGGAAATTCCATTGCTTGATAGGCGATGCTTCCGGCAGTTGGTGTACCAGGGAGTGTCGCTTCCCCCATAGCTCCCTCGGTTTCCCTAGCAACTTGTGCCTTAACTTCCAATTCCTTCATCCGGAACTCATGGTCTCTAGCCGCTTGTTCGGCCTCGAATTTCTGTCTACTATTACCTTGTTGACCCCGGGACGGTGCCCGGACGCTGACTTATTTTCCTATCACTATAGACAAACAGATCACCACCTGGTGATAAAATAACACTTTTCCGATAGGTAGAACCCGAGTCTTTAATCAAGATTCAGACTCCACAAAACAAACGAAGTTAAAGTTCAAGACAAACAGAAACAACACTGAGTATTTGTGCGAGGATTCTGGAGGAGCAGATCATCATTCCACCAGTAGTTTCTCAGTCATCAGTATGTGAGTGATGTAGATACCAGTGGTAGAATATCGTTCACCTGATCTCTCCTTTGGCTGCCTGGAACTCCTCTTGACCTGAGTGTCGGCATATAAAGTTCTTTGTACAAGTCTGCTTCTTCCACCAGACTGGAGTTGAGATCAGTTGCTTGAAAACGACTCTTCTCCTCCACGGCACATCAAGCACGTCAGTAGACGTCAATAATAATAACGAGGATAATGAGGGTTCCTGCAAGTAAGAAGAAGATGCCTGATGTACATATCCATTTCACCTGTTATTAATACATCACAACCAGATTCAGACTGATACTAGTTATGTGGTCAGTTTCCACCCTCAGACCAATTCCATAGGTCTGACTTCAGACATCTCGCCACTAGATCTGTGTAGAGCAGCAGGTACTAGACTTCAATGTCCCTGATTAACCTCACTCATGGCAAGGATAGCCTCTCGGGAAACACAATCCATTACCATTCGAGAGAGAGGATATAAGATTCAAGACTTCAGGTAGAAATATTTCCCCTATACTGGCCAAGGGTGTTGGTCTACGTTCCAGCTGCGCTGGTAAACCTTTCCTGAAATATTGATTACAGACAGACAAAGAAAGAAGAGTGTCATCTTGAGTCTGTCGCTTTTTCTCCTCCTCTCCTCGGGCATATGGAAAGTTTGGAATTTATATGCACTGAACCCCATTGGTTTGGCTTTTCTTGGCAGCCCAACCAAGTGTAAAGTTCATGTGCAGAACATCCTGTTCCCATTATACAACAGGCAGTATATTCATTAGACACGCATAATAATATTATTATTCTCTGAGCAAAAGATGTAATCTATTAATCAAACTAGAAGTTAGAAAGCAAACATTGTATGTGTGTGCCTCGTGTTTATGTACATGTGTCAGGGCGAGTTTACCCTAATAGGTATGGAGATATCGGTACCCCTCTTCCACAACCCAAGTCAGATACAGCTCGACCAAGGTTGATATCCCTTCATAGCTTACAATTCCTCTATCCTCCTCAGCGGTGAAATACGCGTCATGGCTCTGGTGCGCCACCTGATGATGATAATAATATATGTCGCTAGTGCCCCCCCCCCCTCCTTTAGGGTAGTTAAATTAAAGCTCTATGCAAAAGGAAGACACAGCAGGCTCATCACAAACTGGCTTGGCCACTAGTTGACCGACCTCACAAGACACTCAAATAGATCAGTACAGCGGGAGAGACCAATTACCTTTTCTGTAGGAATAAATCAGCCACAGAATGTGCTATCCTAGCATCTAGAGAGCCACCACTGTCCCTCTTTATCTGGATCCCCAGACGTTGAAACACTTGACAGTAGACACGACTTCATTTTGACATTAGAATAGGATTCACGGGATCATCAGGGTAGCTCCCCGCCCTTCAATAGACTGTCCTTGGGTCTTCAGTATGAGGTCAATAATTCCCCAACACAAGACATGACCGTTAGTCCATTAGAGATCAACGGTGAATGCCGTTGCCAGCGCTCTCCGGAAGTGTCGTCAAATCGAATGACGCGATATTCTGGATAGACTAGAATGGATACTACGCAACAAGGGTTAGAGAGTATCTCCCGATATCTTTCTCAGGACAGTGAATTTCACCAAAGCTGGACTACAAGCATTGCGTGAATCCAAAGATAGTCGAAGCTGGTCCTGGATACCAAATAATAGACCCACACACACTATCATACTGTACACCCATGAAAATGGGGTACCGCAGAGTGTGGATTCGGTTGCCCCATCCTGAGGTGCAATTCTGTTTTGTCACACCCTCCCTCCCCCCCCCCCCCCTTGTACATCTGTAAAAACGAAGCGTTTGGAATCTTGCAAGCCTTATCCTTGTGCCAGGACATGCACCCAAAGACTAAATGAAATGGTTGAGCAGACCAGGCCCTAAGCCTTAATCGGTAACTGGACTAGGAACGAAGCTCCGACAGGCAGATGAAGTATTGCTTTGCTTATCCGTCAGTTTCTGCAGCTTCTTGGTGGGCAACTTGTCTGGAATCGAAGCGTCGATAGGTGGACTGGTAGAGTATTGCTTTGCTGATCCGGTATCTTCTGCGGCTTATCTTGTTCCAGGCTTATTGGTGTTACCTCTCCCTTTCCTCTGCAGTAACCGGGGCAGGCCGAGAGAGGGATCATCCTGCATAGGAAACACATGGTCTTTAAGTTCAGCCCAAGATTTATGCTATAACAGGCTATCGTCTGTCAAGACAGCAACGTGCCAGTCAAGAAAGAGGCATGCAGCATTCTTTGGTCATGTAATGAGAAGAGAGGCATTGGCAACGCGACGACTGGAGAGATAAGTTGAAAATGTGTCATAGGTAGACAAAGAGAAACATATCACACTTCTACAGATAATGTTACCAAGCCATATAAGGCAATGACCCGTAACAGAACAGAAGACAAACCAGAATTACAAACACTTAATGAAACATCAAGCACCGCTGTCACACCTTAGAAACAAAAGAGGATACACTTATTACATATTGCATCTACCTTTTCGCTAACTTACACAACACAGAGAACACACCAAACGTCGAAATCACAGAGACTAGTTATCAACATGACCCCAACCACATAAATCACAGAGACTACTTATCAATATCATCTCAACTACATTAATCACAAAGACTACTTAACATGACCCCAACCACAGAAACTACTGAGACTACTTATCAACATGACACCAACCACATAAATTACAGAGACTACTTATCAACATGACAAAAATCACAGAGACTACTTATCACTATGACATAAATCACAAAGACTACTTATCACTATGACATAAATCACAGAGACTACTTATCAACATGACCCCTACCATATAAATCACAGAGACTACTTATGAACATGACACCAACCACAGAAATCACAGAGACTACTCATCAACATGGCACCAACCACATAAATCACAGAGATTACTTATCAACATGATAGAAATCAAAGATACTACTTATCAATATGCCATAAATTACAGAGACAACATATCAATATGACACCAACCACAGAAATAACAGAGACTACTCATCAACATGACAACAACCACAGAAATCACAGAGACTACTTATCAATATGACAGAAATCACAGAGACTACATATCATCATGACACCAACCACAGAATTCACAAAGACTACTTACCAACATAACTCCAAACACAATTAAGTTACAGAGACTACTCATCAACAAACACCAACCACATAAATGACATAGACTATTTTTTAACATGACAGAAATCACAGAGACATGACACCAACCACATAAATCACATAGACTATTTTTTAACATGACAGAAATCACAGAGACTGTTCATCAACATGACAACAACCACATAAATCACAGAGACTACTTATCAAGATGATGTAATCACCACTGCATTCAATGCAGGTCCCCCAACGCCGATAAGGTGCTTGGATTCCGCCAGAAAAAAATTCTCTGGGGTTACCACTCGGTGATCCTGACCTGGTTGTGAACAGTCTGTCACAGAAGTCTGGGGTTACCACTCGGTGATCCTGACCCGGTTGTGAACAGTCTGTCACAGAAGTCTGGGGTTACCACTCGGTGATCCTGACCCGGTTGTGAACAGTCTGTCACAGAAGTCTGGGGTTACCACTCGGTGTTCCTGACCTGGTTGTGAACAGTCTGTCACAGAAGTCTGGGGTTACCACTCGGTGATCCTGACCCGGTTGTGAACAGTTGTCACAGAAGTCTGGGGTTACCACTCGGTGTTCCTGACCTGGTTGTGAACAGTCTGTCACAGAAGTCTGGGGTTACCACTCGGTGATCCTGACCCGGTTGTGAACAGTCTGTCACAGAAGTCTGGGGTTACCACTCGGTGTTCCTGACCAGTTTGTGAACAGTCTGTCACAGAAGTCTGGGGTTACCACTCGGTGATCCTGACCTGGTTGTGAACAGTCTGTCACAGAAGTCTGGGGTTACCACTCGGTGATCCTGACCTGGTTGTGAACAGTCTGTCACAGAAGTCTGGGGTTACCACTCGGTGATCCTGACCTGGTTGTGAACAGTCTGTCACAGAAGTCTGGGGTTACCACTCGGTGATCCTGACCTGGTTGTGAACAGTCTGTCACAGAAGTCACGCCGATTTGAAACTTCCTACTCCACTCATACACTTGCTGCCCTGACAGGCATGCATCACCATATATGACCTTCCGATGAATTTCTATAAGTTTCACCAATCGACTGATCTAACAACGGATAACAGAACGCTGCTCCACTTTAGTGCATGTCAAAAGTGGAAAAGCCATCTTTAAACGGTCCTTATGACGTCACCGTGTTTGTCTGGACCGTGATGTCACGTACTTAACGGTCTTGATATCCGTAACGACAATATTGACATATTACAAGGCATGGTTATTGTAATTTACATCAAGCTTTCAAGATTTTCATATGAATCCCCTTCGTATAAAGCAATCTTCCTACAACCACTGAAGACAACACAAAACCACCAGTAGCATTAGCAGAATACAGACACAAAATAAGAACATACAGAAAAGTCTGCCACATACACACATAACACATATAACACATTTGTTATTTATTATACACGTCTCAACACACAATTTCACACGTAATCCCAGATTTACATGAGCCATTTCCTTCTATTGTATTATTAGTTCAATGTCGTCATTTATTTTAAAGCGGTGTCGTTGTTAGTACTTTTGTTTCGTTTTTCTTGTATGTATAAGCTATTGTACAATGTAAATGTAAATCTCGGTATAAATGGATGTAAGCCAAAATGGAAGATATTAAACAGTGAAAGGGTGAATACAAGTGACTGAATGAGCGTACAGGTCCAACTGATACAAAGGTTTACCATCATTATGTGAAACCTGGACTGTTTATCAGCGACACGCTAGGAAATTAAACCACTTCCACACAGTCTGCCTTAGGAAGTTACTGAAGATTAAATGGCAAGACAAGATCCCAGACACTGAAGTCCTAGAAAGAGCGTCCATGCCCAGTATCCACATTCTACTAATGAAGAATCAGATACGCTGGGCTGGTCACTTGACTCGCATGCCAGATCACAGGCTCCCTAAACGAATTTTTTACGGCGAACTGCGTTGTGGTAAACGCTCCCAAGGCGGCCAGAGTAAACGCTTTAAAGACACTCTGAAAATTTCACTGAATGCTTTTGGAATTAATCATGACACCTGGGAGACTGCAGCCAGAGACCGAAATTCGTGGCGTACATCATTACGCAAGGGTGCAGTCGCTTGTGAGGCAACCAGGACTGCAAGAGCTGTGAAGAAAAGACAGAACAGAAAATCCACTGCAGAGAATCCTCCTTCAGAAACGTCAAGCATTCTTTGTCTACATTGTCAAAGAACATTTCGAGCCAAAATAGGCCTTATCAGCCATCTTAGAACTCACGGCTCCATACTTTCAACCCCACTGGATGAAATGAATGGTCATCATCATTCTTGATGGACAAACAACAACAAACAACCATGCTGGTGAGCGTCGGCGGTCATGTTTCGCCATCTCACACGATCACCAGAGTCGTGGATCAACTGTGTTTTTATCTCGACAACTGTTGTTTACGAAATGGTATGAGTGCCGGTCGTTCAGAAAGCAATGGCAAACTACTGAACTTAAACGTGCCAAGATATCACAACAGCAAGAAATGCTGGTGTTGACTACAACGTCCTGTAAAGCAGTGCTTCCCAAAGTGGTGGTCCGCGGACCGGTGCCGGTCCGCGAGACCTTCTTTGCAGGTCCGCACGAGCCTCAATTTGATAAGCTTGTAAATAATAAACAGGCCCACCCCTCGCATTAAATAGTTACTGTTAGCAGCTGATCGTTAAATTATTTTTATTACAGCTTACTGTAATTTAGTCAGCTTGTTTAAAATCTGAATTGGTATTGTTTTTCAAAATATATTTTGTATTTATTTTATATTGGTGTTCATTGCTGTCGGTGTATACGAGTATATACACCTTTACAAGAAGACCTAAATATAATTTTGACATTTGAAAATTTTTTTTATTTGTAAATCTCTACAATAAAATTTTTACTCATGAAAATGGGACCACCATTAAATAAATCACCGTCATCCAATAATATTATGGGGCAGTATTTAGCGCAGCGGTACAACACCTCAATTACGTTAAATCTTATATTTATATTAAAATGTATATTGAGGTCATATAACATTCCAAATTACAAGGAAAACATTTTTTATTAAATGGCACCGGCCCCTGGTTCAAACGGAAAATTGTATGTCGGTCCGCGAAAGTGAACAGTTTGGGAAGCACTGCTGTAAAGGATATGCCACTAATTTTAACTTTACGTTTACAACATTCATTTGACATTGTTTTTTTTTTTTTTTTTTTTTTTTTTTTTCAATGTGAATGTAACATGCATAATGATGAACGAAAGATGAGTGATTAGAAGGGCCGAATGTAAGACGCGCCTGCATACCCAATTTGTGGCCCTTTGAAAATAAAGTTTGTTCATTTGTTCGTTCGTTCGTTCGTTCGATCGTTTGATGGTTCGTTCATTCGGTAGTTCAATTGTTTGTTCGGTTGTTCAATTGTTAGTTCAGTTGTTCGATTGTTTGTTCGTTCGTTCATTCGTTCGGTCACTCAATTGTTCGTTCGATCGATCGATCATTTGATCGTTCGTTCTTTCGATCATTTTCGGGGAAATACGGTATTGATTCTCTCCTCGTTGACTTCCCGCCTTGGTTCTAACAAATGTCAAGCCAACTAGATAAAGAGAGATAACCAAATGTTCCTAGAATATACTGAGTTCATTCCCTTAATATCAATCCTTGTTATCTTTTTCTGTCGGTTTGTGTGTAAGGTACAGGAAGTGTACTGTCTGTAACGTGTTTAGTTTTCATTATGCAGCAAGCCTATACCGATATCAATAGACAATAAGATAGCACAAACGGTTGGTGCTTATACGATAAATAAATTACGTTATTCTGATGACACTGTCTTGACATCAACAAAACAGAAGGAACTACAGAAAGTGTTACATAAACTGGTTGTTGGCAGAAAAAATAATGGGACTCGGCTTGAATAATATAAATTCAGAAGTCATTGCAATATCATGTGACTAAGTGTACAGTAAATAAGTGTTAAAGTAAATATTGCTAATTTGGGACAATTGCACAAAGATAAATATCTAAGCACATGGATAACATCAGATGGAAGTTCAGTGCAGCCATAAGGAGCAAAATAGGACAAGCAAAGGAATCTCAGTCTATCATAATACGATCGTAATAATATCATTGTGAGACAGAAACCGGAAGCTGATAGTTTGACGTGTACTGATGACTGGTAATTCCACCACATATCAACGCACAGATTACCAGAGCCGATCTGTAGAGATACCGAAATAGAGTGACATCCATGTATTCATCATGTGTCCTGCCAACTGATGTGGACGTCCATTGTCTCTCCACAGACCTCGGTCTCTGGTGTTCGGGATCACTCTACAGCTGATATTCCTGCATGCCACCATCTCACTTCATCTATGCATTATTTTGTCTTGGTCTGCCTCTGCCTCTTTACCCACTGATCTTTCCATTGTCACGGAGTTCTCCAGTGCCTCTCTTCTTACCACAAGACCAAAGAATGCTATTTGTCTCTGTCTTATAGTTGTATTTAATCATCAACACATTCCACTTTTGCCTTCAAGCGTCGTGGATAGGTATAATTTTCGTTCCGGCGCCGAAGGATGGCACTGGCTAGTGTCATTCCGTATGATTGTACAGTTGTATTTAATGTTATAGCTTCATTAGCCTCTTCCAGGCAATGGTCGTTGGTTGTTCTGGCAGTCCCTTGTGTTGGCAACATTCTCTACGATTCTATGAGTCATACACCTGACAGAATCTGGACTTGACGCGCATTGTTTAGCGAAGTGCAGTTTGGTCAATGTCGAGCAATCTTCCCCCACCTGATGTTTCAACAACAACAATAACAACAACAACAACATCATCAACAATAACAACAACCACATCAATAACAACAACAGTAAGGGACTCTTTTTCACGTCACGAGCATATTGGTACATGGTGCTATCCTCATATGTTTGCTGTACCAGTACTCCATGGCTGGTATAGTTAATATCACCCGTGCGGGCTTTATTTCCAAGAACGGTTCATTGTGCTTATTTTAGACTGGGTCTTCCTGAGAGCCCAGGTCATTGACAAAAATCAAGGCCTGGAGTGGGATTTAAACGCAAGACAAACGTTTTATAGCTATGACACTGCTGGGCTCCTCGCGCAAAGTATAATAATCATCATAAGATCATCATCATCTGATCATCATCTGATCATCATCTGATCATCATCATCTGATCATCATCATCATCATCATCCCACCATCATGATTATCATTATCACCATCATCATCATCATCCGTATCAACATCTCATCATCATAATCGTCTACAGGCGATACATCGCCCATTTTTCCACACACAAACTGCATCTAGTCTGTCAGACACAAATACTTCGACCACTCTTCCATACACAGACTGGATCTAGTCTGTCAGACACACATACATCGCCCAATCTTCCATACACAGACAGGCTGCTAGTCTATCAGACACACATACATCGACCACTCTTCCATACACAGACAGGTTGCTAGTCTATCAGACACACATACATCGACCACTCTTCCATACACAAACTGGATCTAGTTTGTCAGGCACAAATACATCGACCACACTTCCATACACAGACTGGATCTAGTCTGTCAGACACACATACATCGACCACTCTTCCATACACAGACAGGTTGCTAGTCTGTCAGACACACATAGATCGACCGCTCTTTCATACACAGACAAGGTGCTAGTCTGTCAGACACACATACATCGACCACTCTTCCAAACACAGACATGTTGCTAGTTTGTCAGACAAATATACATCGACCACTCTTCCATACACAGACAGGTTGCTAGTCTGTCAGACAAACATACATTGACCACTCTTCCATACACAGACAGGTTGCTAGTCTGTCAGACACACATACATCGACCACTCTTCCATACACAGACAAGTTGCTAGTCTGTAAGACAAACATACATTGACTACTCTTCCATACACAAACATTGATCTAGTCTGTCAGACACACATACATCGACCACTCTTCCATACACAGACAGGTTGCTAGTCTGTCAGACAAACATACATCGACCACTCTTCCATACACAGACAGGTTGCTTGTCTGTCTGACAAACATACATTGACCACTCTTCCATACACAGACAAGTTGCTAGTCTGTCAGACACACATACATCGACCACTCTTCCATACACAGACAGGTTGCTAGTCTGTCAGACAAACATACATTGACCACTTGACCACTCTTCCATACACAGACTGGATCTAGTCTGTCAGACACACATACGTCGACCCCTCTTCCATACACAGACAGATTTCTAGTCTGTCAGACACACATACATCGCCCAATCTTCCATACACAGACTGGATCTAGTCTGTCAGACACACATACATCGCCCAAACTTCCATACACAGACAGGCTGCTAGTCTATCAGACACATACATCGCCCACTCTTCCATACACAAACTGGATCTAGTCTGTCAGACACACATACATCGACCACTCTTCCATACACAGACAGGTTGCTAGTCTATCAGACACACATACATCGACCACTCTTCCATACACAAATTGGATCTAGTCTGTCAGACACAAATACATCGACTACACTTCCATACACAGACTGGATCTAGTCTGTCAGACACACATACTTCGACCACTCTTCCATACACAGACAGGTTGCTAGTCTGTCAGACACACATAGATCGACCGCTCTTTCATACACAGACAAGGTGCTAGTCTGTCAGACACAAATACATCGACCACACTTCCATACACAGACTGGATCTAGTCTGTCAGACACACATACATCGACCACTCTTCCATACACAGATAGGTTGCTAGTCTGTCAGACACACATAGATCGACCGCTCTTTCATATACAGACAAGGTGCTAGTCTGTCAGACACACATACATCGACCACTCTTCCAAACACAGACAGGTTGCTAGTTTGTCAGACACACATACATCGACCACTCTTCCATACACAGACAGGTTGCTAGTCTGTCAGACAAACATACATTGACCACTCTTCCATACACAGACAGATTGCTAGTCTGTCAGACACACATACATCGCCCACTCTTCCATACACAGACAGGTTGCTAGTCTGTCAGACACACATACATCGACCACTCTTCCATACACAGACAGGTTGCTAGTCTATCAGACACACATACATCGACCACTCTTCCATACAGAAACTGGATTTAGTCTGTCAGACACACATACATCGACCACTCTTCCATACACAGACAGGTTGCTAGTCTATCAGACACACACACATTGACCACTTTTCGATACACAGATTGGATCTAGTCTGTCGGAGACACATACATCGACCATTCTTCCATACACAATCTGGATCTAGTCTTTCAGACACACATACATCGACCACTCTTCCATACACAGACAGGTTGCTAGTCTGTCAGACAAACATACATTTACCACTCTTCCATACACAGACAGGTTACTAGTCTGTCAGACACACATACATTGACCACTCTTCCATACACAGACTGGATCTAGTCTGTCAGACACACATACATCGACCACTCTTCCATACACAGACTGGATCTAGTCTGTCAGACACACGTACATAGCCCACTCTTCCATACACAGACTGTATCTAGTCTGTCAGACACACATACATCAACCACTCTTCCATACACAGACTGGATCTAGTCTGTCAGACACACATACATCGACCACTCTTCCATACACAGACTGTATCTAGTCTGTCAGACAAACATATATCAACCACTCTTCCATACACAGACAGATTTCTAGTCTATCAGACACACATACCTCAACCACTCTTACATACACAGACTGTATCTAGTCTGTCAGACAAACATACATCAACCACTATTCCATACACACACAGATTTCTAGTCTGCCAGACACACATACATCAACAACTCTTTCATACACAGACTGTATCTAGTCTGTCAGACACATATTTATCAACACTCTTCCATACACAGACTGTATCTAGTCTGTCAGACACACATAATCGCCCACTCTTCCATACACAGACAGATTTCTAGTCTGTCAGACACACATACAGCGACCACTCTTCCATACACAGACTGTATCTAGTCTGTCAGACAAACATACATCAACCTCTCTTCCATACACAGACAGATGTCTAGTCTGTCAGACACACATACATCAACCACTCTTCCATACACAGACTGTATCTAGTCTGTCAGACACACATATATCGCCCACTCTTCCATACACAGACTGTATCTAGTCTGTCAGACAAACATATATCAACCACTCTTCCATACACAGACAGATTTCTAGTCTATCAGACACACATACCTCAACCACTCTTCCATACACAGACTGTATCTAGTCTGTCAGACAAACATACATCAACCACTATTCCATACACAGACAGATTTCTAGTCTGCCAGACACACATACATCAACAACTCTTTCATACACAGACTGTATCTAGTCTGTCAGACACATATTTATCACCACTCTTCCATACACAGACTGTATCTAGTCTGTCAGACACACATAATCGCCCACTCTTCAATACACAGACACATTTCTAGTCTGTCAGACACACATACAGCGACCACTCTTCCATACACAGACTGTATCTAGTCTGTCAGACAAACATACATCAACCACTATTCCATACACAGACAGATTTCTAGTCTGTCAGACACACATACATCAACCACTCTTCCATACACAGACTGTATCTAGTCTGTCAGACACACATACATCGCCCACTTTTCCATACACAGACTGGATCTAGTCTGTCAGACACACATACATCGCCCACTCTTCCATACACAGACAGATTTCTTGTCTGTCAGACATACATACATCGACCACTCTTCCATACACAGACTGTATCTAGTCTGTCAGACACACATACATCAACCACTCTTCCATACACAGACTGTATCTAGTCTGTCAGACACACATACATCGCCCACTCTTCCATACACAGACTGGATCTAGTCTGTCAGACACACATACATCGCCCACTCTTCCATACACAGACAGATTTCATGTCTGTCAGACATACATACATCAACCACTCTTCCATACACAGACTGGATCTAGTCTGTCAGACACACATACATCAACCACTCTTCCATACACAGACTGGATCTAGTCTGTCAGACACACATACATCAACCACTCTTCCATACACAGACAGATTTCTAGTCTGTCAGACACACATACATCAACCACTCTTCCATACACAGACTGGATCTAGTCTGTCAGACACACATACATCGACCACTCTTCCATACACAGACATATTTCTAGTCTGTCAGACACACATACATCGCCCAATCTTCCATACACAGACTGTATCTAGTCTGTCAGACACACATACATCGACCACTCTTCCATACACAGACTGTATCTAGTCTGTCAGACACACATACATCGCCCACTCTTCCATACACAGACATATTTCTAATCTGTCAGACACTCATACATCGACCACTCTTCCATACACAAACAGATTTCTAGTCTGTCAGACACACATACATCTACCACTCTTCCATACACAGACAGATTTCTAGTCTGTCAGACACACATACATCGACCACTCTTCCATACACAGACAGATTTCTAGTCTGTCAGACACACATACATCGACCACTCTTCCATACACAGACTGGATCTAGTCTGTCAGACACACGTACATCGCCCACTCTTCCATACACAGACTGTATCTAGTCTGTCAGACACACATACATCAACCACTCTTCCATACACAGACTGTATCTAGTCTGTCAGACAAACATATATCAACCACTCTTCCATACACAGAGAGATTTCTAGTCTATCAGACACACATACCTCAACCACTATTCCATACACAGACTGTATCTAGTCTGTCAGACAAACATACATCAACCACTATTCCATACACAGACAGATTTCTAGTCTGCCAGACACACATACATCAACAACTCTTTCATACACAGACTGTATCTAGTCTGTCAGACACATATTTATCACCACTCTTCCATACACAGACTGTATCTAGTCTGTCAGACACACATAATCGCCCACTCTTCCATACACAGACACATTTCTAGTCTGTCAGACACACATGCAGCGACCACTCTTCCATACACAGACTGTATCTAGTCTGTCAGACAAACATACATCAACCACTCTTCCATACACAGACAGATTTGTAGTCTGTCAGACACACATACATCAACCACTCTTCCATACACAGACTGTATCTAGTCTGTCAGACACACATACATCGCCCACTCTTCCATACACAGACTGGATCTAGTCTGTCAGACACACATACATCGCCCACTCTTCCATACACAGACAGATTTCTTGTCTGTCAGACATACATACATCGACCACTCTTCCATACACAGACTGTATCTAGTCTGTCAGAGACACATACATCAACCACTCTTCCATACACAGACTGTATCTAGTCTGTCAGACACACATACATCGCCCACTCTTCCGTACACAGACTGGATCTAGTCTGTCAGACACACATACATCGCCCACTCTTCCATACACAGACTGGATCTAGTCTGTCAGACACATATACATCGCCCACTCTTCCATACACAGACTGGATCTAGTCTGTCAGACACACATACATCGACCACTCTTCCATACACAGACTGTATCTAGTCTGTCAGACACACATACATCGCCCACTCTTCCATACACAGACTGGATCTAGTCTGTCAGACACACATACATCAACCACTCTTCCATACACAGACTGGATCTAGTCTGTCAGACACACATACATCAACCACTCTTCCATACAGAGACAGATTTCTAGTCTGTCAGACACACATACATCAACCACTCTTCCATACACAGACTGGATCTAGTCTGTCAGACACACATACATCGACCACTCTTCCATACACAGACATATTTCTAGTCTGTCAGACACACATACATCGCCCAATCTTCCTCACACAGACTGTATCTAGTCTGTCAGACACACATACATCGACCACTCTTCCATACACAGACTGTATCTAGTCTGTCAGACACACATACATCGCCCACTCTTCCATACACAGACATATTTCTAATCTGTCAGACACTCATACATCGACCACTCTTCCATACACAAACAGATTTCTAGTCTGTCAGACACACATACATCGACCACTCTTCCATACACAGACAGATTTCTAGTCTGTCAGACACACATACATTGTCAAAGACTCGACCGCATCCCCTCCGCCAGGGAGAGCGGTCAACCCTGAAGAGACCAGGAGGAGATACGGTGCCCGAGGCAAGGGCAGGGGGAGATGAGGTAATAGGAGAGGGTTAGCCACTCCCTCATGAGACACGCAGGCGGTGTTCAGAGAGTTAGCACTCTAATCACGATAGTACCACACCTCGTGAAGCCATAGCACAGTTGAGTAGACACTCAACAGGCCACGTTTGCCAGCAGAGTGCGATGTGAGGTAACACGCACGAAGGTGAAGGTCACCCCGCGTGGTGGGTAACCACGGGAGAGAGGTTAGGCAGACGGGAGACTGGACTTGAGGCGTTCACATCGTTTAGAATAGCGTTAGGAGTTTTGTGTTCACTAATAGATAGAACTAGCATAGGGTTAGCAGTTTGTGTTAGATAATTCTGTGGCTGTATATTGTGTATTGCATTAGCGACTGTTTACCGCTTGTAAGCGAGCCAACGGCAATAAAATGGACCATGCATTTTGCCTCCCACACGACTTGCAAGTTGTCTTGTATGGGTGTGTGAGAAGTACCCGATGAGGCCTGTCAGTTGAGTTGTTGACAGGCCAGGGTAATTGTGGTGTCAGAAAGTGGTGCTTGGACGAAAGCGCCAAGCTAATACCCACAGTAAAAGGGTAATTGTGGTGTCAAGAAGTGAAGCTTGAACGAAAAGTTCAAGCTAATCCACTCATCCACGGGCTCGAGACTAGGGTTTCATTTTTGTAGTAACGATAATTTGTGCAGACAGGAGAATTTGCGAGCTAGAAATATGCCTATCGTGACAAAATAGTGTTTAATTGTGTTTATGATATATTTATTCAATGAAATCATGTATTCTTCGAAGCTGTAAGTATTAATATTCTTATTTTCTTATATTTATTCATATATTTACCAATTTATTCTTGAATAAGCACCAAACATGATTCACGGCGCAGGAATACACAGGCAGCCGACAATATTGATTTTTGAGATCTAAAAATAGCGCTGCACGATGACGTAAAGTGATTGACAGACAGTTGTTCTGCGTCATTAGCATAAAGCAGTCGAGTGTTTACAAGATCGCTTAGCGGCGGCCCGCCTGAATCTGTGCTGTATATTGTTTATTATTTACTTATTTAAGTTACTAAATGAATAGATTTATTTATTGACACATTATTATGTTATTTTGATTTCTTTACAAGCATTTATTCATTTTTGGGTCTATTTTCTCTTTGCTTATCGTCACGATGGAACTATTTTCGGGCTAAGCATCTGATACTTAGCTGCACAACGTTTACAGAAATTAACTAGGTTAGTAACGAAAGGCAATTATTGTTTAAAACAAAGACAGGACATTGACATTAAAATTAATTAATACATATTCTAGGTGTTCGTAAGTCTGTCATTGTCTAAGTCATTGTCCTTAGTTGTCGAGTAAATCATATCGTTTAGTAGGCGTGTTTACTGCTGCCCTATATATCAGAGGGCAAACAACAGCTGTGCACATACACCTGTGGGCCAAATACCGTGTGCTACGTACGAAACGTGTCGCCACCCCAGTGTACCAAACAAGGTGACCTGTGTCAAAGGAGCTTCGTTCCCACATTAAGCTGAGTACACTTATATATTTTGTCATGCAATTTGATTAATAGTGCATCTCTTGTTCAGCTTGTAACGCGTTGACATATTTGTATACTCTGTTTTTCTGCAAGATAAATCTGGGCAGGGTATAAACAGAAAGCACAACTGATAGTGATCAGATAAGAACAAACATAACATATCAAAGATAAATAACTGATTAAAGTCATCATTGCCTATCACTGTTAGCCAAGTACTAAAGTAAGATGGCAACTTTATCAGATTTCATAAAAGCAGGCAAAGAACTGGAATTAACAGGAAAAGAACTACAACAATATGCTGATCAGAAATTTAAAGAAACAAAAGAGGAACAAACACGAAAAGAGAATGCGGAGAGGGACGAACGCGCACGAGAAAGAGAACATGATAAGGAGATGAAACAAAAACAATTAGATCAAGAGAAAGAATTAAAACAAAAGGAATTAGATCTAAAGCAAAAAGAGATAGATGAAATGGCAAGAGTTAAAGAAAAACAAATTCAGGTAGAATCAGAGACACAATTAAAGATGAAAAGCATGGATGTAGACTCACACGCAGAGATCTCTGCCACTAAACTAAGAAGTCAACAAGAGGAAAATAAGTTCAACAAATACAAAAATATTATCAAACCATATTGTAAAGAGGACTCCATATCTGCCTGGACAGAGAATGTAGAGTATCAGTTTAAATATCACCAAGTTCCTTTAGATATGTGGGCTCCGATTTACATGAAGAATCTAAGTGGTGAGCCCCTTAAAGTAATAGAGTCTATTCCTATTGAACTTAGATCTAGCTATCAATACATCCATGATAGGATTATGCAGCACTTTTTACTTGATGCCCCTGGGTATCAGGTTCAGTTCTCAAATTTAAAACCTAAACCTAGTGAAACTTTTATAGATTATTTTTCAAATGTGCAGAGTGTACTAAACAGGTGGCTTAAAGCAGCTAACATAGGAAAAGACTTTGATAGATTAAAAAACCTAATAGCTATGGACAAGTGTATATCTACTATACCTTCTCCTTTTGCTAAGTTTTTGCAGCAGTCAGACATTGAAAACATCGAGCAGTTCGAAAAAAAAGGCTCAGCATATTTTTCTTCTAACAGAGAGATTTTTAAGACCTCAAGTGACTCTGAGATAGTTTCCTTTGTCAAAGACCAATCAAAAAACTATCAGGGTAACAGAAAACCTTTTCAGAAGTATGATAAGAAAGACAGAAAAGTTTCCATATGCATGTACTGTCAACTAATGCACGACACTTATGCTATGTGCGACAAATCGCCGAATTATCCGGCGCATCTTGAAAATGTGATCAAGAAGCAGCAAAGCAAACGGTCTGCATACAGGCGTGCAATCAAATGTTTTTTTTGTTCCTCTTATGGCCATTATTCTAATAAGTGCCTTGGCCGCCAACGTTTGAAAGCTAACAACGCTATGTTGATTGACACCTCTTCAGATAGTGGTAGTGAGAATGAGTGTGAGATTGAAAGTGACTTACCAACTAACCAAGCAGAGGATGTGTGTGCTGCTAACGATATGTTAAGCTTTGACGGCTGTGAACGATGTCACCAATTCCATGCAGACGGAAGACTAGAATGTGGACATACAGTACCATGCTCATCTGAGAGTGTGAATGCAGCATTAGCCTCCAGAGGCAAGTTAGTGTTCCACAATGCAATGGTCAATGATGTACCATGCCAATGTTTGCTGGATAGCGGCAGCACCCTTATTGGTCTTCGAAAAGAACTAGCGAGTCCGGGTGATTACACAGGTGACACTGTGAAATGCCGAACCTTTTCGGGTAACGTTGAAATTTACCCTTTGGCAAAAGCCCGTATTGATTCTCCTTTTCTTTCCGGTACCTTTACTTGTGCAATACTTAACAACCCTTGTACAGATTTAATTTTGGGGTGCTTACCTCAACTGAAACAATGTACTAGTGAAGAAATAGTTGCATGGGAGAAATTAAATGCAGCTAAGGCAACAACCAGAGTTGACACTTCAAAACATCATGACCCATTGCAAAATGAGGCACTACTAATGCTTTTTCCAACCAGCACAGATGACAAAAACACACAAAAACTTATACACCAGCAGAAATCTGATTTTAATGTGTCTCCATACTTAAAATTGTCAAGAGGCAAAGCCAAAATGACCAAGAATGCATCTTGGTTCGTTAGACGTAATAATGGCATTTCAACTACATGTCATATTACTAGTAACCATGAACAGGTGTTACTTGAACAACATCAGTTAGGTGTGCTAAACAATGCACACAAAACACCATGTGCGGGTCATCGTGCATACAGCAATGCCAGGCCAAGTTTTTTCAATAACAAATTATTTTGTCATGATCTATTTGCTGGTAATGGCTGTCATCAATTGATACAAAAGTTGAAGGGTAAACATCCTACAGCTGAAATACAACCCTTTACACTGGCACCCAAGCCATTTGATAGAGGAAGGGTCAGTTCTACCACAAGCACACAAACAAATGTGCGAAAACAAGTAATCTGGAACTTGATCAAGACAGATTTAGGCTACTTCCATACAAACGAAATGGCAAGGACCATTCAAAGTAGCACATAACCATGGTACATGTTGACTATGAAATATCGATAAACAGACACTTAGAGATATTCCATGTCAACATGCGGAAACCTCACTTTTCAAGACAAGAGACAGAGGTAGTGACAGACGAACAGATTGCACCAACACCAAGTGATCAGACGACAGACATACACAACGCAACTACACTAGTTAGTGAGACTGGCAAATCCGACGAGGGGCATACATGTAGTGAACTTATAGAATACACATGAATAAATCAGAATACTGATGACTGGACAATACACCTACTGAAACTGAGACATGCCTTTGACAGAGTGCGACGCTTCGGTCTCACTGTCAAACCAGCAAAGTCAAATTATGCCTAAAATAAATTCATTTTTGGGTCATGTCATTTCTCAAGTCCAACTGTAGACTGACCTGAAAAGTAGTACCAAAATTATGAATCTGACCATGTCTAACAGAAAGAAACAGGTCAGAAACCTTTTGGGATTAGTAAATTACTCAGAAATTACAAATATATTTTCCAATGTCTTAAAATCTTCTGGAAATGAAATGTGAAAGATGCATTATTAATTCCTGCATTGTCAAAATTGAAGATCCTTTTTTGTAAATATTCCAATCCCTCCGCTTGCCTAATCCTAGGCTCATTTATTATCTTAGGTCATATGCCAGCAGAATCTCCATCACTGCAGTACTAGGCCAATTTTTTTTTAGGGCATCTTCCATCCGCTTTGCTACGTGAGCAGTAAGATCACACATGCTGAGTCCAAAGATTCCATATCACAGTTGCAACCCTAGGCTTCATCTATACGGTGAGAAGGCTCCATCGAGTTCTGACGGATGTTCACTGCTTTGTCCAGACCGACAACTCCCTGATCACGGTCATACATAGTGGTGTGCATCAAAATGACCGGATATTCAGGTGGTCACTAGTTTTACCATCTGGGGTAAAAATACCTGAAATCCAACAGTTAAATGTAGACTGATGGTTGGTACATGAATATCTGATAATATAAGATCTAAAATAGCTTACATACATATCCACATTGTTGGTGTAGTCATGTACCAAAACAATGAACTATCATGTGTCCGTGGACATCAGATTAAGAACTGTGCTGCTATACTTAGATACCACCGTGTGAACTAGGACAGCTCATTTCCAACTAAGCTCCATTCCGGTGTATCATATATATGAACCGCAGAAAACAGTGTCAGAACAGTGCTTAATTACAGACACGAAAAGACAGAGCTACAACACCAGCGAACTCTACACGTGCACTACCGAGAGAACATTAAGATGACTGTGTAATGTATTTCAGATACCCAGGCAAAGTGTGTGGTTATATTATGCCTATACAACCATTGCACATACATGAAGGCAACTACTAACCTGTGTAAACCAAATACTATGTATATAAACTTATTGTGATATGTAATATAATATTTTAAGATAGTGATAAATTAGATGTAGGTTAGGAACTATAACAGTTCTCATTTATTTTAATAATGTAGTTAGTACAGTAATTAACCCATTAAAATTAGATTAGAATATTAGTTTAGACATAAGAATAGTTTATTACAAGTTAAATTAAATTTATGATATGAATAGTACCATTTAGATTGTTATATTTCACTTAGTTTCATTGTAGTTAGTTTATTCCATCTTAATGAAACCATACCATCTTTCAAATATTACCATTTATTAGTATCATCATTTTACATCATAATAGATTAAAAAGAGTAGATAAGGTAACATACAGCATTTACACCAGTTAGATTAAGAACATCACTCATATAATTCCTTTGTGCATTTAAAAACATTATTTAGCATAGTATTTAGAAAAGTACATAAATTGTGGTCACATAATCCATTTAATTAAGGTACATAACTCACATCACAACAATTGCATTTAAATAGTTAGATTACATCACTTAGATTAGGAAAAAATAAGAAGTAATATAATCATATCATATAATTAACATAACAAATTTAATAAATTTAGGTAACACATTAAATACTTAGTTATAGAATTAGAATGGTATGTTAGAATGTAAAGTTTTCGTTAGTGAAATTGTGTTAGTGTGAATGTGTTGTCTGTAATATAGTTTAGAACTTAGATTACAGTATTTTGGGTTTCATAACAAGTGAATGTAGTCACGAATTAGTGTTATACACCTGTTTGTGGCCACATTGAACCAAATTATGACACTCAAAAAACTAACATACATACACATAGAATTTATAAATAGAGGATAGAAATTAGATTAGTAGATTTATTACATCCAAACACACAAACAAACAGAAAAACAAACATATAAATTGCATACACTATTTGTAAATCAAAGACAGATAACTATGGGGCCAGGGGACATAATAGACAACGAAGAACTAAATTAACAGTGAAATAAAGTCTTACGCGCGGAAGCGAAGGAGGTAAAGCCTGTCGCACACACTCTTGTAGAATGGTTGTTAAATATTATATGGGGGACATGAAATAATTCATGTGTTGACCCTAAGAAAGTCAACTTTGTATGGGTAGTAAGTTAATTTACTATGTGAGGGCAGGTCTTATAAGACAACGGTCCGGTTCAGACATACCTCTGATAAATATAATATAGCATGTGAGAAGGGGCTCACGCCAACCAGTCAAGTTTGTGGCGATTGCCAGTAGCCAAGTAAGGCTTTGCTACATTGTGACAATAGTTATTAATAGTCTATTGGAATGCCCAAAGCCAGGTTATCTAGAGTCTTTGACAAAAATTAGAGACACTAATTTTTTGTTTAGGAACCTCTTGCGTCACAACCAATGAGTGAAAGTTGATGACGCAACACAAGAGGGGTGGGTGTGTGTCAAAGACTCGACCGCATCCCCTCCGCCAGGGAGAGCGGTCAACCCTGAAGAGACCAGGAGGAGATACGGTGCCCGAGGCAAGGGCAGGGGGAGATGAGGTAATAGGAGAGGGTTAGCCACTCCCTCATGAGACACGCAGGCGGTGTTCAGAGAGTTAGCACTCTAATCACGATAGTACCACACCTCGTGAAGCCATAGCACAGTTGAGTAGACACTCAACAGGCCACGTTTGCCAGCAGAGTGCGATGTGAGGTAACACGCACGAAGGTGAAGGTCACCCCGCGTGGTGGGTAACCACGGGAGAGAGGTTAGGCAGACGGGAGACTGGACTTGAGGCGTTCACATCGTTTAGAATAGCGTTAGGAGTTTTGTGTTCACTAATAGATAGAACTCGCATAGGGTTAGCAGTTTGTGTTAGATAATTCTGTGGCTGTATATTGTGTATTGCATTAGCGACTGTTTACCGCTTGTAAGCGAGCCAACGGCAATAAAATGGACCATGCATTTTGCCTCCCACACGACTTGCAAGTTGTCTTGTATGGGTGTGTGAGAAGTACCCGTTGATGCCTGTCAGTTAAGTTGTTGACATACATCGACCACTCTTCCATACACAGACAGATTTCTAGTCTATCAGACACACATACATCGACCACTCTTCCATACACAGACAGATTTCTAGTCTGTCATACACACATACATTGACCACTCTTCCATACACAGACTGGATCTAGTCTGTCAGACACACATACATCGACCACTCTTCCATACACAGACTGGATCTAGTCTGTCAGACACACGTACATCGCCCACTCTTCCATACACAGACTGTATCTAGTCTGTCAGACACACATACATCAACCACTCTTCCATACACAGACTGGATCTAGTCTGTCAGACACACATACATCGACCACTCTTCCATACACAGACTGTATCTAGTCTGTCAGACACACATACATCGACCACTCTTCCATACACAGACAGATTTCTAGTCTGTCAGACACACATACATCAACCACTCTTCCATACACAGACTGGATCTAGTCTGTCAGACACACATACATCGACCACTCTTCCATACACAGACATATTTCTAGTCTGTCAGACACACATACATCGCCCAATCTTCCATACACAGACTGTATCTAGTCTGTCAGACACACATACATCGACCACTCTTCCATACACAGACTGTATCTAGTCTGTCAGACACACATACATCGCCCACTCTTCCATACACAGACATATTTCTAATCTGTCAGACACTCATACATCGACCACTCTTCCATACACAAACAGATTTCTAGTCTGTCAGACACACATACATCTACCACTCTTCCATACACAGACAGATTTCTAGTCTGTCAGACACACATACATCGACCACTCTTCCATACACAGACAGATTTCTAGTCTGTCAGACACACATACATCGACCACTCTTCCATACACAGACTGGATCTAGTCTGTCAGACACACGTACATCGCCCACTCTTCCATACACAGACTGTATCTAGTCTGTCAGACACACATACATCAACCACTCTTCCATACACAGACTGTATCTAGTCTGTCAGACAAACATATATCAACCACTCTTCCATACACAGACAGATTTCTAGTCTATCAGACACACATACCTCAACCACTATTCCATACACAGACTGTATCTAGTCTGTCAGACAAACATACATCAACCACTATTCCATACACAGACAGATTTCTAGTCTGCCAGACACACATACATCAACAACTCTTTCATACACAGACTGTATCTAGTCTGTCAGACACATATTTATCACCACTCTTCCATACACAGACTGTATCTAGTCTGTCAGACACACATAATCGCCCACTCTTCCATACACAGACACATTTCTAGTCTGTCAGACACACATGCAGCGACCACTCTTCCATACACAGACTGTATCTAGTCTGTCAGACAAACATACATCAACCACTCTTCCATACACAGACAGATTTGTAGTCTGTCAGACACACATACATCAACCACTCTTCCATACACAGACTGTATCTAGTCTGTCAGACACACATACATCGCCCACTCTTCCATACACAGACTGGATCTAGTCTGTCAGACACACATACATCGCCCACTCTTCCATACACAGACAGATTTCTTGTCTGTCAGACATACATACATCGACCACTCTTCCATACACAGACTGTATCTAGTCTGTCAGAGACACATACATCAACCACTCTTCCATACACAGACTGTATCTAGTCTGTCAGACACACATACATCGCCCACTCTTCCGTACACAGACTGGATCTAGTCTGTCAGACACACATACATCGCCCACTCTTCCATACACAGACTGGATCTAGTCTGTCAGACACATATACATCGCCCACTCTTCCATACACAGACTGGATCTAGTCTGTCAGACACACATACATCGACCACTCTTCCATACACAGACTGTATCTAGTCTGTCAGACACACATACATCGCCCACTCTTCCATACACAGACTGGATCTAGTCTGTCAGACACACATACATCAACCACTCTTCCATACACAGACTGGATCTAGTCTGTCAGACACACATACATCAACCACTCTTCCATACAGAGACAGATTTCTAGTCTGTCAGACACACATACATCAACCACTCTTCCATACACAGACTGGATCTAGTCTGTCAGACACACATACATCGACCACTCTTCCATACACAGACATATTTCTAGTCTGTCAGACACACATACATCGCCCAATCTTCCATACACAGACTGTATCTAGTCTGTCAGACACACATACATCGACCACTCTTCCATACACAGACTGTATCTAGTCTGTCAGACACACATACATCGCCCACTCTTCCATACACAGACATATTTCTAATCTGTCAGACACTCATACATCGACCACTCTTCCATACACAAACAGATTTCTAGTCTGTCAGACACACATACATCGACCACTCTTCCATACACAGACAGATTTCTAGTCTGTCAGACACACATACATCGACCACTCTTCCATACACAGACAGATTTCTAGTCTATCAGACACACATACATCGACCACTCTTCCATACACAGACAGATTTCTAGTCTGTCATACACACATACATTGACCACTCTTCCATACACAGACTGGATCTAGTCTGTCAGACACACATACATCGACCACTCTTCCATACACAGACTGGATCTAGTCTGTCAGACACACGTACATCGCCCACTCTTCCATACACAGACTGTATCTAGTCTGTCAGACACACATACATCAACCACTCTTCCATACACAGACAGATTTCTAGTCTGTCAGACACACATACATCGACCACTCTTCCATACACAGACTGTATCTAGTCTGTCAGACAAACATATATCAACCACTCTTCCATACACAGACAGATTTCTAGTCTATCAGACACACATACCTCAACCACTCTTCCATACACAGACTGTATCTAGTCTGTCAGACAAACATATATCAACCACTCTTCCATACACAGACAGATTTCTAGTCTATCAGACACACATACCTCAACCACTATTCCATACACAGACTGTATCTAGTCTGTCAGACAAACATACATCAACCACTATTCCATACACAGACAGATTTCTAGTCTGCCAGACACACATACATCAACAACTCTTTCATACACAGACTGTATCTAGTCTGTCAGACACATATTTATCACCACTCTTCCATACACAGACTGTATTTAGTCTGTCAGACACACATAATCGCCCACTCTTCCATACACAGACACATTTCTAGTCTGTCAGACACACATGCAGCGACCACTCTTCCATACACAGACTGTATCTAGTCTGTCAGACAAACATACATCAACCACTCTTCCATACACAGACAGATTTGTAGTCTGTCAGACACACATACATCAACCACTCTTCCATACACAGACTGTATCTAGTCTGTCAGACACACATACATCGCCCACTCTTCCATACACAGACTGGATCTAGTCTGTCAGACACACATACATCGCCCACTCTTCCATACACAGACAGATTTCTTGTCTGTCAGACATACATACATCGACCACTCTTCCATACACAGACTGTATCTAGTCTGTCAGAGACACATACATCAACCACTCTTCCATACACAGACTGTATCTAGTCTGTCAGACACACATACATCGCCCACTCTTCCGTACACAGACTGGATCTAGTCTGTCAGACACACATACATCGCCCACTCTTCCATACACAGACTGGATCTAGTCTGTCAGACACATATACATCGCCCACTCTTCCATACACAGACAGATTTCTAGTCTGTCAGACACACATACATCGACCACTCTTCCATACACAGACAGATTTCTAGTCTATCAGACACACATACATCGACCACTCTTCCATACACAGACAGATTTCTAGTCTGTCATACACACATACATTGACCACTCTTCCATACACAGACTGGATCTAGTCTGTCAGACACACATACATCGACCACTCTTCCATACACAGACTGGATCTAGTCTGTCAGACACACGTACATCGCCCACTCTTCCATACACAGACTGTATCTAGTCTGTCAGACACACATACATCAACCACTCTTCCATACACAGACTGGATCTAGTCTGTCAGACACACATACATCGACCACTCTTCCATACACAGACTGTATCTAGTCTGTCAGACACACATACATCGACCACTCTTCCATACACAGACAGATTTCTAGTCTGTCAGACACACATACATCAACCACTCTTCCATACACAGACTGGATCTAGTCTGTCAGACACACATACATCGACCACTCTTCCATACACAGACATATTTCTAGTCTGTCAGACACACATACATCGCCCAATCTTCCATACACAGACTGTATCTAGTCTGTCAGACACACATACATCGACCACTCTTCCATACACAGACTGTATCTAGTCTGTCAGACACACATACATCGCCCACTCTTCCATACACAGACATATTTCTAATCTGTCAGACACTCATACATCGACCACTCTTCCATACACAAACAGATTTCTAGTCTGTCAGACACACATACATCTACCACTCTTCCATACACAGATAGATTTCTAGTCTGTCAGACACACATACATCGACCACTCTTCCATACACAGACAGATTTCTAGTCTGTCAGACACACATACATCGACCACTCTTCCATAAACAGACTGGATCTAGTCTGTCAGACACACGTACATCGCCCACTCTTCCATACACAGACTGTATCTAGTCTGTCAGACACACATACATCAACCACTCTTCCATACACAGACTGTATCTAGTCTGTCAGACAAACATATATCAACCACTCTTCCATACACAGACAGATTTCTAGTCTATCAGACACACATACATCGACCACTCTTCCATACACAGACAGATTTCTAGTCTGTCATACACACATACATTGACCACTCTTCCATACACAGACTGGATCTAGTCTGTCAGACACACATACATCGACCACTCTTCCATACACAGACTGGATCTAGTCTGTCAGACACACGTACATCGCCCACTCTTCCATACACAGACTGTATCTAGTCTGTCAGACACACATACATCAACCACTCTTCCATACACAGACTGGATCTAGTCTGTCAGACACACATACATCGACCACTCTTCCATACACAGACTGTATCTAGTCTGTCAGACACACATACATCGACCACTCTTCCATACACAGACAGATTTCTAGTCTGTCAGACACACATACATCAACCACTCTTCCATACACAGACTGGATCTAGTCTGTCAGACACACATACATCGACCACTCTTCCATACACAGACATATTTCTAGTCTGTCAGACACACATACATCGCCCAATCTTCCATACACAGACTGTATCTAGTCTGTCAGACACACATACATCGACCACTCTTCCATACACAGACTGTATCTAGTCTGTCAGACACACATACATCGCCCACTCTTCCATACACAGACATATTTCTAATCTGTCAGACACTCATACATCGACCACTCTTCCATACACAAACAGATTTCTAGTCTGTCAGACACACATACATCTACCACTCTTCCATACACAGATAGATTTCTAGTCTGTCAGACACACATACATCGACCACTCTTCCATACACAGACAGATTTCTAGTCTGTCAGACACACATACATCGACCACTCTTCCATAAACAGACTGGATCTAGTCTGTCAGACACACGTACATCGCCCACTCTTCCATACACAGACTGTATCTAGTCTGTCAGACACACATACATCAACCACTCTTCCATACACAGACTGTATCTAGTCTGTCAGACAAACATATATCAACCACTCTTCCATACACAGACAGATTTCTAGTCTATCAGACACACATACATCGACCACTCTTCCATACACAGACAGATTTCTAGTCTGTCATACACACATACATTGACCACTCTTCCATACACAGACTGGATCTAGTCTGTCAGACACACATACATCGACCACTCTTCCATACACAGACTGGATCTAGTCTGTCAGACACACGTACATCGCCCACTCTTCCATACACAGACTGTATCTAGTCTGTCAGACACACATACATCAACCACTCTTCCATACACAGACAGATTTCTAGTCTGTCAGACACACATACATCGACCACTCTTCCATACACAGACTGTATCTAGTCTGTCAGACAAACATATATCAACCACTCTTCCATACACAGACAGATTTCTAGTCTATCAGACACACATACCTCAACCACTCTTCCATACACAGACTGTATCTAGTCTGTCAGACAAACATATATCAACCACTCTTCCATACACAGACAGATTTCTAGTCTATCAGACACACATACCTCAACCACTATTCCATACACAGACTGTATCTAGTCTGTCAGACAAACATACATCAACCACTATTCCATACACAGACAGATTTCTAGTCTGCCAGACACACATACATCAACAACTCTTTCATACACAGACTGTATCTAGTCTGTCAGACACATATTTATCACCACTCTTCCATACACAGACTGTATTTAGTCTGTCAGACACACATAATCGCCCACTCTTCCATACACAGACACATTTCTAGTCTGTCAGACACACATGCAGCGACCACTCTTCCATACACAGACTGTATCTAGTCTGTCAGACAAACATACATCAACCACTCTTCCATACACAGACAGATTTGTAGTCTGTCAGACACACATACATCAACCACTCTTCCATACACAGACTGTATCTAGTCTGTCAGACACACATACATCGCCCACTCTTCCATACACAGACTGGATCTAGTCTGTCAGACACACATACATCGCCCACTCTTCCATACACAGACAGATTTCTTGTCTGTCAGACATACATACATCGACCACTCTTCCATACACAGACTGTATCTAGTCTGTCAGAGACACATACATCAACCACTCTTCCATACACAGACTGTATCTAGTCTGTCAGACACACATACATCGCCCACTCTTCCGTACACAGACTGGATCTAGTCTGTCAGACACACATACATCGCCCACTCTTCCATACACAGACTGGATCTAGTCTGTCAGACACATATACATCGCCCACTCTTCCATACACAGACAGATTTCTAGTCTGTCAGACACACATACATCGACCACTCTTCCATACACAGACAGATTTCTAGTCTATCAGACACACATACATCGACCACTCTTCCATACACAGACAGATTTCTAGTCTGTCATACACACATACATTGACCACTCTTCCATACACAGACTGGATCTAGTCTGTCAGACACACATACATCGACCACTCTTCCATACACAGACTGGATCTAGTCTGTCAGACACACGTACATCGCCCACTCTTCCATACACAGACTGTATCTAGTCTGTCAGACACACATACATCAACCACTCTTCCATACACAGACTGGATCTAGTCTGTCAGACACACATACATCGACCACTCTTCCATACACAGACTGTATCTAGTCTGTCAGACACACATACATCGACCACTCTTCCATACACAGACAGATTTCTAGTCTGTCAGACACACATACATCAACCACTCTTCCATACACAGACTGGATCTAGTCTGTCAGACACACATACATCGACCACTCTTCCATACACAGACATATTTCTAGTCTGTCAGACACACATACATCGCCCAATCTTCCATACACAGACTGTATCTAGTCTGTCAGACACACATACATCGACCACTCTTCCATACACAGACTGTATCTAGTCTGTCAGACACACATACATCGCCCACTCTTCCATACACAGACATATTTCTAATCTGTCAGACACTCATACATCGACCACTCTTCCATACACAAACAGATTTCTAGTCTGTCAGACACACATACATCTACCACTCTTCCATACACAGATAGATTTCTAGTCTGTCAGACACACATACATCGACCACTCTTCCATACACAGACAGATTTCTAGTCTGTCAGACACACATACATCGACCACTCTTCCATAAACAGACTGGATCTAGTCTGTCAGACACACGTACATCGCCCACTCTTCCATACACAGACTGTATCTAGTCTGTCAGACACACATACATCAACCACTCTTCCATACACAGACTGTATCTAGTCTGTCAGACAAACATATATCAACCACTCTTCCATACACAGACAGATTTCTAGTCTATCAGACACACATACCTCAACCACTATTCCATACACAGACTGTATCTAGTCTGTCAGACAAACATACATCAACCACTATTCCATACACAGACAGATTTCTAGTCTGCCAGACACACATACATCAACAACTCTTTCATACACAGACTGTATCTAGTCTGTCAGACACATATTTATCACCACTCTTCCATACACAGATTGTATCTAGTCTGTCAGACACACATAATCGCCCACTCTTCCATACACAGACACATTTCTAGTCTGTCAGACACACATGCAGCGACCACTCTTCCATACACAGACTGTATCTAGTCTGTCAGACAAACATACATCAACCACTCTTCCATACACAGACAGATTTGTAGTCTGTCAGACACACATACATCAACCACTCTTCCATACACAGACTGTATCTAGTCTGTCAGACACACATACATCGCCCACTCTTCCATACACAGACTGGATCTAGTCTGTCAGACACACATACATCGCCCACTCTTCCATACACAGACAGATTTCTTGTCTGTCAGACATACATACATCGACCACTCTTCCATACACAGACTGTATCTAGTCTGTCAGAGACACATACATCAACCACTCTTCCATACACAGACTGTATCTAGTCTGTCAGACACACATACATCGCCCACTCTTCCGTACACAGACTGGATCTAGTCTGTCAGACACACATACATCGCCCACTCTTCCATACACAGACTGGATCTAGTCTGTCAGACACATATACATCGCCCACTCTTCCATACACAGACTGGATCTAGTCTGTCAGACACACATACATCGACCACTCTTCCATACACAGACTGTATCTAGTCTGTCAGACACACATACATCGCCCACTCTTCCATACACAGACTGGATCTAGTCTGTCAGACACACATACATCAACCACTCTTCCATACACAGACTGGATCTAGTCTGTCAGACACACATACATCAACCACTCTTCCATACAGAGACAGATTTCTAGTCTGTCAGACACACATACATCAACCACTCTTCCATACACAGACTGGATCTAGTCTGTCAGACACACATACATCGACCACTCTTCCATACACAGACATATTTCTAGTCTGTCAGACACACATACATCGCCCAATCTTCCATACACAGACTGTATCTAGTCTGTCAGACACACATACATCGACCACTCTTCCATACACAGACTGTATCTAGTCTGTCAGACACACATACATCGCCCACTCTTCCATACACAGACATATTTCTAATCTGTCAGACACTCATACATCGACCACTCTTCCATACACAAACAGATTTCTAGTCTGTCAGACACACATACATCGACCACTCTTCCATACACAGACAGATTTCTAGTCTGTCAGACACACATACATCGACCACTCTTCCATACACAGACAGATTTCTAGTCTATCAGACACACATACATCGACCACTCTTCCATACACAGACAGATTTCTAGTCTGTCATACACACATACATTGACCACTCTTCCATACACAGACTGGATCTAGTCTGTCAGACACACATACATCGACCACTCTTCCATACACAGACTGGATCTAGTCTGTCAGACACACGTACATCGCCCACTCTTCCATACACAGACTGTATCTAGTCTGTCAGACACACATACATCAACCACTCTTCCATACACAGACAGATTTCTAGTCTGTCAGACACACATACATCGACCACTCTTCCATACACAGACTGTATCTAGTCTGTCAGACAAACATATATCAACCACTCTTCCATACACAGACAGATTTCTAGTCTATCAGACACACATACCTCAACCACTCTTCCATACACAGACTGTATCTAGTCTGTCAGACAAACATATATCAACCACTCTTCCATACACAGACAGATTTCTAGTCTATCAGACACACATACCTCAACCACTATTCCATACACAGACTGTATCTAGTCTGTCAGACAAACATACATCAACCACTATTCCATACACAGACAGATTTCTAGTCTGCCAGACACACATACATCAACAACTCTTTCATACACAGACTGTATCTAGTCTGTCAGACACATATTTATCACCACTCTTCCATACACAGACTGTATCTAGTCTGTCAGACACACATAATCGCCCACTCTTCCATACACAGACACATTTCTAGTCTGTCAGACACACATGCAGCGACCACTCTTCCATACACAGACTGTATCTAGTCTGTCAGACAAACATACATCAACCACTCTTCCATACACAGACAGATTTGTAGTCTGTCAGACACACATACATCAACCACTCTTCCATACACAGACTGTATCTAGTCTGTCAGACACACATACATCGCCCACTCTTCCATACACAGACTGGATCTAGTCTGTCAGACACACATACATCGCCCACTCTTCCATACACAGACAGATTTCTTGTCTGTCAGACATACATACATCGACCACTCTTCCATACACAGACTGTATCTAGTCTGTCAGAGACACATACATCAACCACTCTTCCATACACAGACTGTATCTAGTCTGTCAGACACACATACATCGCCCACTCTTCCGTACACAGACTGGATCTAGTCTGTCAGACACACATACATCGCCCACTCTTCCATACACAGACTGGATCTAGTCTGTCAGACACACATACATCGACCACTCTTCCATACACAGACTGTATCTAGTCTGTCAGACACACATACATCGCCCACTCTTCCATACACAGACTGGATCTAGTCTGTCAGACACACATACATCAACCACTCTTCCATACACAGACTGGATCTAGTCTGTCAGACACACATACATCAACCACTCTTCCATACAGAGACAGATTTCTAGTCTGTCAGACACACATACATCAACCACTCTTCCATACACAGACTGGATCTAGTCTGTCAGACACACATACATCGACCACTCTTCCATACACAGACATATTTCTAGTCTGTCAGACACACATACATCGCCCAATCTTCCATACACAGACTGTATCTAGTCTGTCAGACACACATACATCGACCACTCTTCCATACACAGACTGTATCTAGTCTGTCAGACACACATACATCGCCCACTCTTCCATACACAGACATATTTCTAATCTGTCAGACACTCATACATCGACCACTCTTCCATACACAAACAGATTTCTAGTCTGTCAGACACACATACATCGACCACTCTTCCATACACAGACAGATTTCTAGTCTGTCAGACACACATACATCGACCACTCTTCCATACACAGACAGATTTCTAGTCTATCAGACACACATACATCGACCACTCTTCCATACACAGACAGATTTCTAGTCTGTCATACACACATACATTGACCACTCTTCCATACACAGACTGGATCTAGTCTGTCAGACACACATACATCGACCACTCTTCCATACACAGACTGGATCTAGTCTGTCAGACACACGTACATCGCCCACTCTTCCATACACAGACTGTATCTAGTCTGTCAGACACACATACATCAACCACTCTTCCATACACAGACAGATTTCTAGTCTGTCAGACACACATACATCGACCACTCTTCCATACACAGACTGTATCTAGTCTGTCAGACAAACATATATCAACCACTCTTCCATACACAGACAGATTTCTAGTCTATCAGACACACATACCTCAACCACTCTTCCATACACAGACTGTATCTAGTCTGTCAGACAAACATATATCAACCACTCTTCCATACACAGACAGATTTCTAGTCTATCAGACACACATACCTCAACCACTATTCCATACACAGACTGTATCTAGTCTGTCAGACAAACATACATCAACCACTATTCCATACACAGACAGATTTCTAGTCTGCCAGACACACATACATCAACAACTCTTTCATACACAGACTGTATCTAGTCTGTCAGACACATATTTATCACCACTCTTCCATACACAGACTGTATCTAGTCTGTCAGACACACATAATCGCCCACTCTTCCATACACAGACACATTTCTATTCTGTCAGACACACATGCAGCGACCACTCTTCCATACACAGACTGTATCTAGTCTGTCAGACAAACATACATCAACCACTCTTCCATACACAGACAGATTTGTAGTCTGTCAGACACACATACATCAACCACTCTTCCATACACAGACTGTATCTAGTCTGTCAGACACACATACATCGCCCACTCTTCCATACACAGACTGGATCTAGTCTGTCAGACACACATACATCGCCCACTCTTCCATACACAGACAGATTTCTTGTCTGTCAGACATACATACATCGACCACTCTTCCATACACAGACTGTATCTAGTCTGTCAGAGACACATACATCAACCACTCTTCCATACACAGACTGTATCTAGTCTGTCAGACACACATACATCGCCCACTCTTCCGTACACAGACTGGATCTAGTCTGTCAGACACACATACATCGCCCACTCTTCCATACACAGACTGGATCTAGTCTGTCAGACACATATACATCGCCCACTCTTCCATACACAGACTGGTTCTAGTCTGTCAGACACACATACATCGACCACTCTTCCATACACAGACATATTTCTAATCTGTCAGACACTCATACATCGACCACTCTTCCATACACAAACAGATTTCTAGTCTGTCAGACACACATACATCGACCACTCTTCCATACACAGACAGATTTCTAGTCTGTCAGACACACATACATCGACCACTCTTCCATACACAGACAGATTTCTAGTCTATCAGACACACATACATCGACCACTCTTCCATACACAGACAGATTTCTAGTCTGTCATACACACATACATTGACCACTCTTCCATACACAGACTGGATCTAGTCTGTCAGACACACATACATCGACCACTCTTCCATACACAGACTGGATCTAGTCTGTCAGACACACGTACATCGCCCACTCTTCCATACACAGACTGTATCTAGTCTGTCAGACACACATACATCAACCACTCTTCCATACACAGACTGGATCTAGTCTGTCAGACACACATACATCGACCACTCTTCCATACACAGACTGTATCTAGTCTGTCAGACACACATACATCGACCACTCTTCCATACACAGACAGATTTCTAGTCTGTCAGACACACATACATCAACCACTCTTCCATACACAGACTGGATCTAGTCTGTCAGACACACATACATCGACCACTCTTCAATACACAGACATATTTCTAGTCTGTCAGACACACATACATCGCCCAATCTTCCATACACAGACTGTATCTAGTCTGTCAGACACACATACATCGACCCATCTTCCATACACAGACTGTATCTAGTCTGTCAGACACACATACATCGCCCACTCTTCCATACACAGACATATTTCTAATCTGTCAGACACTCATACATCGACCACTCTTCCATACACAAACAGATTTCTAGTCTGTCAGACACACATACATCTACCACTCTTCCATACACAGATAGATTTCTAGTCTGTCAGACACACATACATCGACCACTCTTCCATACACAGACAGATTTCTAGTCTGTCAGACACACATACATCGACCACTCTTCCATACACAGACTGGATCTAGTCTGTCAGACACACGTACATCGCCCACTCTTCCATACACAGACTGTATCTAGTCTGTCAGACACACATACATCAACCACTCTTCCATACACAGACTGTATCTAGTCTGTCAGACAAACATATATCAACCACTCTTCCATACACAGACAGATTTCTAGTCTATCAGACACACATACCTCAACCACTATTCCATACACAGACTGTATCTAGTCTGTCAGACAAACATACATCAACCACTATTCCATACACAGACAGATTTCTAGTCTGCCAGACACACATACATCAACAACTCTTTCATACACAGACTGTATCTAGTCTGTCAGACACATATTTATCACCACTCTTCCATACACAGACTGTATCTAGTCTGTCAGACACACATAATCGCCCACTCTTCCATACACAGACACATTTCTAGTCTGTCAGACACACATGCAGCGACCACTATTCCATACACAGACTGTATCTAGTCTGTCAGACAAACATACATCAACCACTCTTCCATACACAGACAGATTTGTAGTCTGTCAGACACACATACATCAACCACTCTTCCATACACAGACTGTATCTAGTCTGTCAGACACACATACATCGCCCACTCTTCCATACACAGACTGGATCTAGTCTGTCAGACACACATACATCGCCCACTCTTCCATACACAGACAGATTTCTTGTCTGTCAGACATACATACATCGACCACTCTTCCATACACAGACTGTATCTAGTCTGTCAGAGACACATACATCAACCACTCTTCCATACACAGACTGTATCTAGTCTGTCAGACACACATACATCGCCCACTCTTCCGTACACAGACTGGATCTAGTCTGTCAGACACACATACATCGCCCACTCTTCCATACACAGACTGGATCTAGTCTTTCAGACACATATACATCGCCCACTCTTCCATACACAGACTGGATCTAGTCTGTCAGACACACATACATCGACCACTCTTCCATACACAGACTGTATCTAGTCTGTCAGACACACATACATCGCCCACTCTTCCATACACAGACTGGATCTAGTCTGTCAGACACACATACATCAACCACTCTTCCATACACAGACTGGATCTAGTCTGTCAGACACACATACATCAACCACTCTTCCATACAGAGACAGATTTCTAGTCTGTCAGACACACATACATCAACCACTCTTCCATACACAGACTGGATCTAGTCTGTCAGACACACATACATCGACCACTCTTCCATACACAGACATATTTCTAGTCTGTCAGACACACATACATCGCCCAATCTTCCATACACAGACTGTATCTAGTCTGTCAGACACACATACATCGACCACTCTTCCATACACAGACTGTATCTAGTCTGTCAGACACACATACATCGCCCACTCTTCCATACACAGACATATTTCTAATCTGTCAGACACTCATACATCGACCACTCTTCCATACACAAACAGATTTCTAGTCTGTCAGACACACATACATCGACCACTCTTCCATACACAGACAGATTTCTAGTCTGTCAGACACACATACATCGACCACTCTTCCATACACAGACAGATTTCTAGTCTATCAGACACACATACATCGACCACTCTTCCATACACAGACAGATTTCTAGTCTGTCATACACACATACATTGACCACTCTTCCATACACAGACTGGATCTAGTCTGTCAGACACACATACATCGACCACTCTTCCATACACAGACTGGATCTAGTCTGTCAGACACACGTACATCGCCCACTCTTCCATACACAGACTGTATCTAGTCTGTCAGACACACATACATCAACCACTCTTCCATACACAGACAGATTTCTAGTCTGTCAGACACACATACATCGACCACTCTTCCATACACAGACTGTATCTAGTCTGTCAGACAAACATATATCAACCACTCTTCCATACACAGACAGATTTCTAGTCTATCAGACACACATACCTCAACCACTCTTCCATACACAGACTGTATCTAGTCTGTCAGACAAACATATATCAACCACTCTTCCATACACAGACAGATTTCTAGTCTATCAGACACACATACCTCAACCACTATTCCATACACAGACTGTATCTAGTCTGTCAGACAAACATACATCAACCACTATTCCATACACAGACAGATTTCTAGTCTGCCAGACACACATACATCAACAACTCTTTCATACACAGACTGTATCTAGTCTGTCAGACACATATTTATCACCACTCTTCCATACACAGACTGTATCTAGTCTGTCAGACACACATAATCGCCCACTCTTCCATACACAGACACATTTCTAGTCTGTCAGACACACATGCAGCGACCACTCTTCCATACACAGACTGTATCTAGTCTGTCAGACAAACATACATCAACCACTCTTCCATACACAGACAGATTTGTAGTCTGTCAGACACACATACATCAACCACTCTTCCATACACAGACTGTATCTAGTCTGTCAGACACACATACATCGCCCACTCTTCCATACACAGACTGGATCTAGTCTGTCAGACACACATACATCGCCCACTCTTCCATACACAGACAGATTTCTTGTCTGTCAGACATACATACATCGACCACTCTTCCATACACAGACTGTATCTAGTCTGTCAGAGACACATACATCAACCACTCTTCCATACACAGACTGTATCTAGTCTGTCAGACACACATACATCGCCCACTCTTCCGTACACAGACTGGATCTAGTCTGTCAGACACACATACATCGCCCACTCTTCCATACACAGACTGGATCTAGTCTGTCAGACACACATACATCGACCACTCTTCCATACACAGACTGTATCTAGTCTGTCAGACACACATACATCGCCCACTCTTCCATACACAGACTGGATCTAGTCTGTCAGACACACATACATCAACCACTCTTCCATACACAGACTGGATCTAGTCTGTCAGACACACATACATCAACCACTCTTCCATACAGAGACAGATTTCTAGTCTGTCAGACACACATACATCAACCACTCTTCCATACACAGACTGGATCTAGTCTGTCAGACACACATACATCGACCACTCTTCCATACACAGACATATTTCTAGTCTGTCAGACACACATACATCGCCCAATCTTCCATACACAGACTGTATCTAGTCTGTCAGACACACATACATCGACCACTCTTCCATACACAGACTGTATCTAGTCTGTCAGACACACATACATCGCCCACTCTTCCATACACAGACATATTTCTAATCTGTCAGACACTCATACATCGACCACTCTTCCATACACAAACAGATTTCTAGTCTGTCAGACACACATACATCGACCACTCTTCCATACACAGACAGATTTCTAGTCTGTCAGACACACATACATCGACCACTCTTCCATACACAGACAGATTTCTAGTCTATCAGACACACATACATCGACCACTCTTCCATACACAGACAGATTTCTAGTCTGTCATACACACATACATTGACCACTCTTCCATACACAGACTGGATCTAGTCTGTCAGACACACATACATCGACCACTCTTCCATACACAGACTGGATCTAGTCTGTCAGACACACGTACATCGCCCACTCTTCCATACACAGACTGTATCTAGTCTGTCAGACACACATACATCAACCACTCTTCCATACACAGACTGGATCTAGTCTGTCAGACACACATACATCGACCACTCTTCCATACACAGACTGTATCTAGTCTGTCAGACAAACATATATCAACCACTCTTCCATACACAGACAGATTTCTAGTCTATCAGACACACATACCTCAACCACTCTTCCATACACAGACTGTATCTAGTCTGTCAGACAAACATACATCAACCACTATTCCATACACACACAGATTTCTAGTCTGCCAGACACACATACATCAACAACTCTTTCATACACAGACTGTATCTAGTCTGTCAGGCACATATTTATCACCACTCTTCCATACACAGACTGTATCTAGTCTGTCAGACACACATAATCGCCCACTCTTCCATACACAGACAGATTTCTAGTCTGTCAGACACACATACAGCGACCACTCTTCCATACACAGACTGTATCTAGTCTGTCAGACAAACATACATCAACCTCTCTTCCATACACAGACAGATTTCTAGTCTGTCAGACACACATACATCAACCACTCTTCCATACACAGACTGTATCTAGTCTGTCAGACACACATACATCGCCCACTCTTCCATACACAGACTGTATCTAGTCTGTCAGACAAACATATATCAACCACTCTTCCATACACAGACAGATTTCTAGTCTATCAGACACACATACCTCAACCACTCTTCCATACACAGACTGTATCTAGTCTGTCAGACAAACATACATCAACCACTATTCCATACACAGACAGATTTCTAGTCTGTCAGACACACATACATCGACCACTCTTCCATACACAGACATATTTCTAGTCTGTCAGACACACATACATCGCCCAATCTTCCATACACAGACTGTATCTAGTCTGTCAGACACACATACATCGACCACTCTTCCATACACAGACTGTATCTAGTCTGTCAGACACACATACATCGCCCACTCTTCCATACACAGACATATTTCTAATCTGTCAGACACTCATACATCGACCACTCTTCCATACACAAACAGATTTCTAGTCTGTCAGACACACATACATCGACCACTCTTCCATACACAGACAGATTTCTAGTCTGTCAGACACACATACATCGACCACTCTTCCATACACAGACAGATTTCTAGTCTATCAGACACACATACATCGACCACTCTTCCATACACAGACAGATTTCTAGTCTGTCATACACACATACATTGACCACTCTTCCATACACAGACTGGATCTAGTCTGTCAGACACACATACATCGACCACTCTTCCATACACAGACTGGATCTAGTCTGTCAGACACACGTACATCGCCCACTCTTCCATACACAGACTGTATCTAGTCTGTCAGACACACATACATCAACCACTCTTCCATACACAGACTGGATCTAGTCTGTCAGACACACATACATCGACCACTCTTCCATACACAGACTGTATCTAGTCTGTCAGACAAACATATATCAACCACTCTTCCATACACAGACAGATTTCTAGTCTATCAGACACACATACCTCAACCACTCTTCCATACACAGACTGTATCTAGTCTGTCAGACAAACATACATCAACCACTATTCCATACACACACAGATTTCTAGTCTGCCAGACACACATACATCAACAACTCTTTCATACACAGACTGTATCTAGTCTGTCAGGCACATATTTATCACCACTCTTCCATACACAGACTGTATCTAGTCTGTCAGACACACATAATCGCCCACTCTTCCATACACAGACAGATTTCTAGTCTGTCAGACACACATACAGCGACCACTCTTCCATACACAGACTGTATCTAGTCTGTCAGACAAACATACATCAACCTCTCTTCCATACACAGACAGATTTCTAGTCTGTCAGACACACATACATCAACCACTCTTCCATACACAGACTGTATCTAGTCTGTCAGACACACATACATCGCCCACTCTTCCATACACAGACTGTATCTAGTCTGTCAGACAAACATATATCAACCACTCTTCCATACACAGACAGATTTCTAGTCTATCAGACACACATACCTCAACCACTCTTCCATACACAGACTGTATCTAGTCTGTCAGACAAACATACATCAACCACTATTCCATACACAGACAGATTTCTAGTCTGCCAGACACACATACATCAACAACTCTTTCATACACAGACTGTATCTAGTCTGTCAGACACATATTTATCACCACTCTTCCATACACAGACTGTATCTAGTCTGTCAGACACACATAATCGCCCACTCTTCCATACACAGACACATTTCTAGTCTGTCAGACACACATACAGCGACCACTCTTCCATACACAGACTGTATCTAGTCTGTCAGACAAACATACATCAACCACTCTTCCATACACAGACAGATTTCTAGTCTGTCAGACACACATACATCAACCACTCTTCCATACACAGACTGTATCTAGTCTGTCAGACACACATACATCGCCCACTCTTCCATACACAGACTGTATCTAGTCTGTCAGACAAACATATATCAACCACTCTTCCATACACAGACAGATTTCTAGTCTATCAGACACACATACCTCAACCACTCTTCCATACACAGACTGTATCTAGTCTGTCAGACAAACATACATCAACCACTATTCCATACACAGACAGATTTCTAGTCTGCCAGACACACATACATCAACAACTCTTTCATACACAGACTGTATCTAGTCTGTCAGACACATATTTATCACCACTCTTCCATACACAGACTGTATCTAGTCTGTCAGACACACATAATCGCCCACTCTTCCATACACAGACACATTTCTAGTCTGTCAGACACACATACAGCGACCACTCTTCCATACACAGACTGTATCTAGTCTGTCAGACAAACATACATCAACCACTCTTCCATACACAGACAGATTTCTAGTCTGTCAGACACACATACATCAACCACTCTTCCATACACAGACTGTATCTAGTCTGTCAGACACACATACATCGCCCACTCTTCCATACACAGACTGGATCTAGTCTGTCAGACACACATACATCGCCCACTCTTCCATACACAGACAGATTTCTTGTCTGTCAGACATACATACATCGACCACTCTTCCATACACAAACTGTATCTAGTCTGTCAGACACACATACATCAACCACTCTTCCATACACAGACTGTATCTAGTCTGTCAGACACACATACATCGCCCACTCTTCCATACACAGACTGGATCTAGTCTGTCAGACACACATACATCGCCCACTCTTCCATACACAGACAGATTTCATGTCTGTCAGACATACATACATCAACCACTCTTCCATACACAGACTGTATCTAGTCTGTCAGACACACATACATCGCCCACTCTTCCGTACACAGACTGGATCTAGTCTGTCAGACACACATACATCGCCCACTCTTCCATACACAGACTGGATCTAGTCTGTCAGACACATATACATCGCCCACTCTTCCATACACAGACTGGATCTAGTCTGTCAGACACACATACATCGACCACTCTTCCATACACAGACTGTATCTAGTCTGTCAGACACACATACATCGCCCACTCTTCCATACACAGACTGGATCTAGTCTGTCAGACACACATACATCAACCACTCTTCCATACACAGACTGGATCTAGTCTGTCAGACACACATACATCAACCACTCTTCCATACACAGACAGATTTCTAGTCTGTCAGACACACATACATCAACCACTCTTCCATACACAGACTGGATCTAGTCTGTCAGACACACATACATCGACCACTCTTCCATACACAGACATATTTCTAGTCTGTCAGACACACATACATCGCCCAATCTTCCATACACAGACTGTATCTAGTCTGTCAGACACACATACATTGACCACTCTTCCATACACAGACTGTATCTAGTCTGTCAGACACACATACATCGCCCACTCTTCCATACACAGACATATTTCTAATCTGTCAGACACTCATACATCGACCACTCTTCCATACACAAACAGATTTCTAGTCTGTCAGACACACATACATCGACCACTCTTCCATACACAGACAGATTTCTAGTCTGTCAGACACACATACATCGACCACTCTTCCATTCACAGACAGATTTCTAGTCTGTCAGACACACATACATCGACCACTCTTCCATACACAGACAGATTGCTACTTAAGCTCACGACGTTGATAGATGCACTGTTACACTGATGGAATACTTGAGACATGACGTAAACAGACTGAACATCTAAATAATATATTCATGTTGGCCAATGGAATATTTCCGCCCTTTAACTTGATACACCCTATTTATTTACATTTACGTTTCCTTGATTTTATTCTCATTTCTCGTTATATTTTCAGTATTCGTGTTCTTTTACTTTGCATTACTCTTTGAGACATTTCTCGTTAACTTCATTTCATGTCTTCTGGATTTATATATTTTATGGTGGATACTCTTTGTTGTCATTCTGTGCCAGTCTCGTAATTTTAACGAAATCTAAACTGTCTTCTGTAATTCATTTCTTATTTTCCTTTCGTCTTCTCCAGGGATATTTCTCGTATTGGTATCATAATTCATTCAGTAGCGTGTCGTTTGCATAACTTTGCACCGATAACAACCGTCTGGAAAATTTCTCGGTCATAAGCAAGATGTCCTGCGTCCGATACACCCATCTGGAGAGCATTTGCCACATTCTGCACCCATCTTCTCTTTGGCCTCCCTCTTTCTCTCTCCCCGCGCATATACCCATCCATGATTGTTCTCTCCAAACTTTCATGTCGTTTAAAGTGACCAAAATATTTCAATTTCCTTTTTTTATCGTCTTAAATAGCCAACCTTCTTCAATATTTAAATCTTGTCGTATGGATGCATTTGATCTTTTCTGTATCCAAGATATTCTTAGAACCCGCCCATAAACATTTATATTTAAAGGCATTTATGCGCTGTTCAGCTTGTTCAGTAAGCGTCCAGGTCTCGCAGGCGTAAATTGCAATGCGAAAGATGCATGCTCTTAAACATCTAACGTTTGTATGTCAATCTGTCCAACTCCGCAATTTATTCAGTTGTTTTAGTTTCTGAAGAACGATGGATATTCGTCTTTTAATTCCTTTCATTGTGTTACCATTGTTAGTAATTAATGACCAATTTTTTTTTTTATTTTTTTTTTTGGCGTATTCTTTACAGGGAGATGCCTTGAAGAGATTAGAACAAGAATCGCTATGGCGAAAGTAGCCTTTAGCAAGATGAAAAACATTCTGACCAATAAAAAGATGTCAATTGAAACGAGAAAAAGAGTGTTGAGGGGATACATAGAGCCTGTTCTTTTGTATGGATGTGAAACTTGGACAATGAGCAGTCAAGCTGAAAAGCATCTGATGGCTGCAGAAATGTGGTTTCTGAGGAAAATGCAAAGAATACCATGGACAGACAGAAAAACCAATGACCAAGTACTACAGGAGACAAATGAACATCGTAAACTGATTAGAGAAATTAGACGTAGACAGTCAAAATTTTTTGGACATGTTATGAGAAGAAATGGATTGGAGAACTTTGTGACAACTGGCAAGATCGAAGGGAACAGACCAAGAGGAAGACCGAGAGAAAAATACCTGGATGGCTTGGCCACATGGCATGGACGAGACAGGAACACTGAGCTGATCCACGACACTGGTGTTCGAGTGAAATGGCGAGTCATGACCGCCCACGCTTTCCGGCATGGCACATGATTGATTGATTTACAGGACATCGCTGTCAATATCAGCATCTTTCAGCTAATTGTTGATTTCTTGGCAAGATTACGCTCAGTAGTTTGCAATTAATGACCCAAGATATTCGTAATTCTCCCCCGATGGTGTTTCCACCTTGTCGTGGTAGGGGAACTTGAGTTTCTCAATGACCCTGAGAGCTATGCCGGCGGTAGCGTAGCTACCAGCAGGGCCTCCCAAGCCGGACAGGTCAAAGGGTAGAGAACAGACAAAGAGAAACACCCTGGTCCTCCAGGTTGGGGGTTGAAGCGTGGGGTTAACATCCCCACCTTTGTAAAAACCTTTCTTTGTTACGAAACAAATACATGAGCTTCGATATCGGACTGACTTATCTGGACAACGACCTTGGAACGTTAAAGGACTTTTGAGATTTGGAACATGGAATGTACGGACACTATATCGAGCTGGAGCGGCCGAAGAACTAACCCGGGAGCTGATTGAATATCAAATGGATATAACAGCAATTCAAGAAATAAGGTGGCCAGGAGAGGGTACTTTAGAGCAAAATGGAATGATTATAATATATGGAGGAAACACCCAAAATAAACATGAATTAGGAACAGGATTTGTCATCAAAAAAGAGTTATAGGGGAACGTTTTAAACTTTAAAGCTTTTAATGACAGGATTAGTAAATTACGAATAAAAGGTAAATGGAAAAATATAACGATGATTAATGTACATGCACCTACTGAAGAGAAAGAAGATGATATTAAAGAAGACTTTTATAATGATCTGGAAGATGTCATAGAAGAAACCCCCAAACAGGACATCCTGATTGTGCTGGGAGACTTCAATGCAAAAATAGGTAGAGAGCAAACTAATAAAAAAAAAGTGGCCGGTATGGAAAGCCTACATACAACTTCAAATGATAATGGATGGAGAGTCATCAACCTGGCAGAAGCCAAAGGACTGCAGATTAGCAGTACCAGACTACAAAGAAAGGATATACACAAACAAACTTGGAAATCATGTGACAAGAGAACCTATAATCAAATAGATCACATTTTAATTAACAACAGAAATGCATCAAACATACAGCAAGTCAGAAGTTATAGAGGAGCTGAGTGCCACAGTGACCACTTCCTCGTTGGAGCAAAATTTAAAATAAAACTTAAGAGAGCTTTCTATACTAAATTACAAAGATTACACCCAACATATAACAGAGAAAAACTACAAGACATTGCAGTCAAAGAGAAATTTACACATGAAATAAAATGTAAACTTGAAACTCTGCAAAACCCTTCGGAGGAAAGCGTTGACCAAACTTGGTTGAACATCAAGAATACAATTCAATCTACCGAGAAGAATGTCTCGGTGTGTTAACCACGCATAGAAAGAACAGATGGTTCAATCAAAAATGTGAAGAAGCAGTTATTAGGAAGAAGAATGCCAGACATGTATGGTTAAATGACATCAATAACATCCAAAAGGAAGAGCATTATAGAAATGAATGTAAAGAGGCTACAAAAATAGTCAGACAGCAGAAGCGAGAATATATGAGTAATATAATCAAAGATATGGAAACTAATCACCAGAAAAATGAATCCAGAAATTTTTTTAAAGAACTGAAGTCAATGAAACGAGGGCACCAACAAAACACATATGGTTTAAAAGACAAAAATGGGAATATGATAAATACCAATGAGGAAATGTTCAACACGTGGAAAGAATATTTTATTGAATTACTAAATTGTGAAGCTCCAAGTAACATTTTCCCACAGGAAGAGGTTCTAACATGCGAACCACAAATTGAAGAACCTACATTTGAAGAAATCCTATATGTAATCACACGACCTAAAAACAATAAGGCAACTGGGACTGATGGAATTGCTGCTGAATTTATAAAGGCAGGTGGCCATGCATTACATCTAGGGCTATACGAACTAATAATAAAAGTCTGGAGGACAGAAGAATTACCCCATGACTGGAAAGAGTCATTATTGATACCTATCTTTAAGAAAGGAGACAAGTTCCAATGTGGAAATCATAGAGGAATATCACTACTGTCTACAAGCTCTAAGATACTATCCGCAGTATTACTAAATAGACTAAAACCATATTCAGAAGACATATTAGGTGACTACCAGGCGGGTTTTAGACAAAACAGATCAACAATAGATCAGATATTTATCTTACGACAAATAGCCGAGAAACATTGGGAATATAAAAGAGATCTCCATAACATTTTTGTGGATTTTAAAAAGGCTTATGATAGTGTCCATAGGAATAGTCTATGGAATGCTATGCAGGAATTTGGAATACCAAGGAAGTTAATCAACATGACCAGACTATGCATGGAAGATACTTATAATATAGTAACATATAAAGGCAGGAAATCAGACCCCTTCCAAATAACATCTGGCTTGAAACAGGGTGATGCACTATCGCCGCTACTCTTCAATCTGGCTCTAGAGAAAGTTGTAAGAAAGATAAAGGAGGAATGTGATATTGGAGGAACATCCAAGCTGCTTGGTTATGCAGATGATATAGATATTATAGAGCAAAGTGAACAAAAGACATTGGAAATATTGACTCACTTAAAGGAAAAAGCCCAACAGATGGGGCTGGTTATCAACCAAGATAAGACAGAATATATGGTAATTTCAAGAGACGGAATGGCTAAAAACTCTGGCCACATACAAATAGATAATATGACCATTAAAAGAACGGAAACATACAAATACCTGGGTACAATCTTCAACTGCTCCAACATCATAATTGAAGAAATACAAACTAGAATCAACTCTGGAAATAAGATATACTATGCACTACAACATCTACTAAAATCAAAGGCGCTATCTCGTAACACCAAAATCACAATATACAAAACGCTGATCAGACCAGTTGTGCTGTATGGTTCTGAAACCTGGAGTACAACGAAAGGAGACGAAGCCTTGTTACAAACCTTTGAGAACAAAATTTTAAGACGCATCTTTGGACCCATTAGGGATACACAAAGTGGAGAGTGGAAAAGAAGAAGTAACAAAGACATTTATGATCTGTTTAAGTCCCCGCTAATCACTGGTATCATGAAGGCTAATAGACTACAATGGCTGGGGCATATAGAAAGAATGGAAGATAATAGGGAAACAAAACTCGCTTGCACTCAGAAAATAAATCACCGTAGACCCCGAGGTAGACCAAGAAGACGGTGGAGAGATAATACATATACAGACCTACAAGCACTTGAAATCAACGACTGGCAAGAGAAGGTCCACCAGAGAGACGAATGGAGACGGATTGTATTTGCAGCAAAGAACCGCAATGGCTCGGAAAGCTGAAGAAGAAGAAGATATTCGAAATTTTCCACCACCTCCAATTGTTCCTCATTAACATATATTTCTTTCTCAATATCAATTTTATATATATGTATTATCCTTGTCTTACTATGGTAAGATGTAAGTTGTGATTTTCACTATTCTTTTGGGTTAAGGTGATGAGTTTTTCTCTTGTATTTCATGACCACCGATATTTAGGTCATCATATTGTTCACACAACCCTGTCGGACTCCTTGCTTTATGTCAAACCAATCTGATGTCTCGCTATCTATTCTAACCGCTGCTTGTTGGTCTAGACAAAGCATTTTATGAGTTGATATCTCAATTCTGTTGAATTTTTTTATGTTAAACTTCCGGTGTGCTGATGCCGAAGTAGCGGATTAAACCCTACACCAGTCAGTTAGACTAAAATGTAGACTTCTTGTCCTTGGCTTGGGGACTAAATTACAAGTACCTCTGAGGTCGAAGTGGGTTCTCTTGATAGCGAGGGACACTGTTAATAGGGAAATATAGTAAACAGACAAAAATTAGTCCAGTGCACTAGAAGTTGTAGCAAGTGTGTGGACTATGTTTGAGCCAACGCAAAAACATAAAATATCGTAGTGGATGCCATTCCCCATCGCAGGACATCGTTTAACAATCACAGCAAGTAGCTGTGTTAAACCACATTGTTTTATTGAATAAATAAACAAACTATGATTGAACACCATGTCACTAATTAATAAACAATATATTATTTTACATCTTGTAGTTTTAAAACTATGGATAGCGTGAAGGAGAAAGAGGGAGAGAGAAAGAATGTTGGAGAGAGAGCTAGGGAGAGAAAGCTGGAGAAGGAGCTAGGGAAGGCGAGAAATAGAGAGCTAGTGAAACAAAGTTGGAGAGGGAGAGAGAGAGAGAGAACGAACAGACTTTATTTTCAAAGGGTAACAAATTGGGCACGCAGGCCCGTCTTACATTCGCCCCTTCCAATCACTCATCTTTCATTCATCAACAGTGCATAGGAAAAAAACATTGTCACATGAATTATGTAAACATAAACAATGCATATTACTATGTTATGAGACACATCCACCACAAACCCACATATCCCCCATTCACTCCAACTCCCCTACCCAACCACACACATAATCCACACACACATACATGCCCCCACCCACCCACCACTTCCCTACACCTACATATCTCCCCACCCACACTCACCTCTCCCGCACTAAACATCCCATCCACCCACACCCCAAGCACACATACATTCCCCAACCCACACATCCCCACCCACACACATCCACCCACCTACACACATCCCCCACCCACTCACATATCCTCTACCCGTCCCATTACCCACCAACAATCACTCACCCACATATCCTCCTCCACCCACACACCTCCAACCACCCAGCCAAAAACACATTCCTCGGCCACACATCCCCCACGCACACACACATCTCCCCGCCAACTCACATATTCCGCACCTACCCACACACATATTCCGCACCCACCAACATAATCTCCCATCTCCCCCAGCCCACTCACAGATCCCGAGCCCACCCATACAAACATCCCACACCATCTTCTAACCTACACACACCCACCCACCCACATATCCTCTACCCACCCATCCCCCAACCAAACATCCCTTAACCACACACCCTTACTCATATACAATCACCCACCCACACATCCTCTACCCAACCACACATCCTCCACCCACCCATCCCCCAGCCACACATCCCTTAACCACACACCCCTACTCATATACACACACATCCCCACTAATGCACAATCTCCCCACCCATACACACATCCCTCACACACATCCCCACCCACCAACACATCCTCCATTCACAAACACACACCTCCAATCCACGCACACACAACCCACACACACATTCTCAACCCATACACTCATCCCCTCACACATCCCTAGACACACGTAATTATCCCTCAACCACTAACATTCACACATCCCTCACCCACTCATCAAAACATACATCTCCTATCTACCCACCCACACTCACACACCCCAAACACCCATCTAAACACACATCCTCCACCCTCACACACATCCTTCACCCTCACACACATCCTTCACCCACCGGACACCCAACCACACCCCTCCCACACAACACCACACCCACACATCCCAAAGACACATCTCTCACGCACACACACATCTCCCAACACATCTCCTACCCACCGCACATCCCCTAACTACAATCACCCTCACTACCCACACATACATCCTCCATCCAGCCACACACACCCCAACCCAGCCAGACTTATCCCCCACCCACACACACACATCCCCAAATCCATCACCCACCCCCATCACGCACCCCTCCCCCCAACCCACACACATCCCCCACACACATTCACCCACTCATCTCCCACCCACACACACACTCCCCACCCATCCACCCAAACATCCCACACCCATACACATCCCTCACCCACACACACATCCCCAAACCCACAACCACCCCCACCTGCACACATCTCCCAACCACCACATATCCCCACCCACACATATATCCCCCACCATCAATCATCCACCAACATATCCTCCTCCACCCACTCACCCACAACTACCTAGCCAAACACACATCTCCACCCACACACACATCTTCCCGCCAACCCATACATCCCGCACGTACCCACACACAAATCCCCCACCCACCCACACAATCCCACCCCGCATACCCACACATCCTGAGCCCACCTACGCACATCACGAATCCACCCACAAACACATCCCCCCATCCCCCAACCTACTATTATGATCAATCTCTCACACTTTACAAACACATACACTGACGATTGTCGTGAGCATTGTCGCAAAATTGCAAAAAAAAATGGAGAAACATTGTACATATGCATTTTGTAACTTAAAAATTACTGATGCAATTCAACTCTCTCTCTCTCTCTCTCTCTCTCTCTCTCTCTCTCTCTCTTTCTCTCTCTCCCTCTCTCTCTCTCTCTCTCTCTCTCTCTCTTTCTCTCTCTCACTAACGCTCTCACTCATATTACAGTAATGTTATATTATACATGATAAAATCAAGTGTCATACATACAAAATGATAATGTGAAAGATGAAAATACACAAAAATATGGAATGGCATGTTACAGGACATGCGTGCACTCAACTCTCTAACTCTCTCTAACTCTCTCTCTCTCTCTCTCTCTCTCTCTCTCTCTCTCTCTCTCTCTCTCTCTCTCTCTCTTTATTACACAGACACACACACACTCATTAACTCTCTCTCTCTCTCTTTCTTTCTCTCTCTCTCTCTCTCTCTCTCTCTCTCTCTCACTCGCAATCACTATTTCACCCATTAAGTCACTCTCTCCATCTTTCATTTACTCAATATCACACTCTCTTTCACTCTCACTCACACACAGACAGACACACACTCTCTCGCTATCAAATACACACTCCCTCGCATACACACGAAAGCATATACACATACACACTAGAGCATACACACAATATACACACGCAAATACACACATATCCCCACGCACACATACATACATCCACACCCATATACACATACTTGCACACACATACACACAAATACACACTCCCTCGCATACACTGCATGCATACACACATACACACAAACATGCACATACATACACGAACATATATATATATATATACACAAACGCACATACACACATATACACACGCACATACATATATACACACGCACATACATATAAACACACGCACACATGTACGCACACATAAACACACATATAAACATACTTACACACACAAGCACCCATACAAACACACATTTACACACACTTATACATACACACCCGCACGCACATTTAGACGTGCAAACACATACACCCACATACACACACATAAACACACGCATACACACGTATGGACACACGTACACACGAACCCATCTACCCACACACTTACTCACACATACACGCTGCCTCACATAATCTCACCCTCCCACTCACTTATTTACTCTCTAAACCACACTAACTCACTCTCTTACTCGCACAGACAAGTAAACAGACAGACAGACACACACACACACACACACACACACACACACACACACACACTCTCTCTCTCTCTCTCTCACTCATTAACTTCTCATGCACTCTCTCACTCACTCACTGTCTCTCTCTTGCACACTCACTCGCTCACACACTCACTCACACACGCACATATACACATACTCACAAATTCTCCCCCTCACTCACTAACTCACTCTCCCTTACTCACTCACTCACCCGGCGGCTCTCTAATTCACACTCACTCACTCACTTTCTCACTCTCTCTCACATACATGTATACACACAACACAACCTCTCTCTCTCACTAACTCATTCTCTCACTCAATCTCTCACACATACGTGTACACAGACATTCACTTACTCTTTCACCCTCGCAGGCACACGCGCATACACACTCTCTCACTTTCTCTGCCTCATACTCACTCTCTCACTCACATTCTTTCTCATTCACTCTCTCACCCACTCTCTCACTCACACAGTGTAAAATGATATTGAAAAATGATACCAGTAGGTGACTTATGGAGTCATATAGTCGGTATAAAGTAAGTATTGAAAGAGTTTTCGGTTGAATGTGTAGGGACTCATTGGCGTTTTCAGATCTGGTGGAAGGCTATTCCACAAGTGAGCACCGGAATACGCGAGACATGTTTTGTATAAGTCCAATCTAGGCTTAGGAACCTGTAATAAATTTAAGCGCTTGCTGTTCATTGCATTAGATTTAATTAACGGTAGAAGATACTCTGGGGTATTTTCAGATATAATTTTATTCACTAATTTGGCTTTGTTAAAAAGGAATCGCTTTCGAAGTGGTAGAAGTCTTAGATGACTATATAAGTTATTACTTTCAACGTGCTTTATGCCAGAAACTAGACGTATAGCGCGGTTTTGAAGCGAACACAGTCGTTTCATATTAGATTTAGGGCAACCATCCCAGACTGTGGAACAATAGTCGAGAGGTGATTGGATATAGCATGCATAGAATATTTTTCGTGTGCTTTCATCCAAGAAGTGCTGAATTTTAGTAAGTTGGTAAACTTTTTGTGCTATTCTCTTGGTGAGGACGTGAATATGAGAGCTCCAATTTAGATGTCTGTCAATTAAAAGACCTAATGTTTTGTGTTCATTTACATTAACTATAGGTAACGTGTCCACGTGGAGATCGAGCGGTGCCCCAGTTATGGCTAGGGTCTGTAGTTTTTGTCTGGTCGTTATTAGCATGGATTTGGTTTTGTCGATGTTAATAATCATGCGGTTTTCATTGCTCCATCGACTAAGGTTATCAAGTTCGTTTTGCAAAGAGCTCTCTAAGTCACTAAGGTTTTCTTGACTAGTGTATATAGTGCGGTCGTCTGCAAATAGGTCACACGAATTATTGAGATATAAAGGGAGATCGTTAATATAAACTGCAAAAAGCAGCGGTCCTAGTATTGAGCCCTGAGGCACACCAATATTAAGCTGTGTGGGTTTTGATAGATAGTTATTGAAGGACACTACTTGATGTCTGTCGGATAGAAATGACATAATTATGTTCACCATGTTGGTGCTAGTCTTCATTTGTTTGAATTTTCTAATTAAAATATCATGATCTACCATATCAAAGGCCTTTTTAAAATCTACAAATACTGCTCCACAAATGTTGCCAGAGAGAGAGAGAGAGAGAGAGAGAGAGAGAGAGAGAGAGAGAGAGAGAGAGAGAGAGAGAGAGAGAGAGAGAACTAGGGAGCGAAATCTGGAGAAGGTGCTAGAGAGAGCGAGAAAGAGAGTTCGAGAGAAATAGTTGGAAAGCGAGAGAGAGAGAGAGAGAGAGAGAGAGAGAGAGAGAGAGAGAGAGAGAGAGAGAGAGAGAGAGAGAGAGAGAACGATCGAACGAACGAACGAACGAACAGACTTTATTTTCAAAGGGTAACAAATTGGGCACGCAGGCCCGTCTTACATTCGGCCCTTCCAATCATTCATCTTTCTTTCATCAACAGTGCATAGGAAAAAAACATTGTCACATGAATTTTGTAAACATAAACAATGCATATTACTATGTTATGAGACACATCCACCACCCACCCACACACACATCCCCCATTCACTCCAACTTCCCCACCCAACCACATACACATACAATACATTCCCCCACCCATCCACCACATCCCTACACCTACACATCTCCCCACCCACACACACCTCTCACCCACCACACATCCCATCCACCCACACCCCAAGCACACATACATTCAATAACCCACACATCCCCCACCTACACACATCTCCCCACCCACTCACATATCCTCTACCCGTCCCATTTCCCACCAACAATCACTCACCCAATATTCTCCTCCACCCACACACCTCCAACCACCCAACAAAACACACATTCCTCAGCCACACGCATGTCTCCCCGTCAACTCACATATTCCGCACCTACCCACACACAAATTCCGCACTCACCCACATAATCTCCCGTCTCCCCCAGCCCACTCACAGATCCCGAGCCCGCACCTACAAACATCCCCCATCATCTCCTAACCTGCACACACTCACCCACCCACATATCCTCTACCCACCCACACATCCTCTACCCACCCATCCCCCAACCAAACATCACTTAACCACACACCCTTACTCATATACAATCACCCACCCACACATCCTCTACCCAACCACACATCATCCACCCAACCACACATCCTCCATCCACCCATTCCCTCAGCCACACATCCCTTAACCACACACCCCTACCCATATACACACACATCCCCACCCACGCACAATCTCCCCACCCATACAAACATCCCTCACACACATCCCCACAAACCAACACATTCCCCATTCACAAACACACACCTCCCATCCACGCACACACAACCCATACATTCATCCCCTCACACATCCCTAGACACACGTACTTATCCCTCAACCACTAACACCCACACATCCCTTACCCACTCATCAACACATACATCTCCTATCTACCCACCCACACTCACACATCCCAACCACCCATCTAAGCACACATCCCCCACCCTCACACACATCCTTCACCCACCCACAAACCCAACCACACCTTCACCCACCCACACAAACATCATTTAACCACACCCAGCTCCCCTCCCACACAATACCACACCCACACACATCCCAAAGACACATCCCTCACCCACACACACATCTATCCACACATCTCCTACCCATCCACACATCCCCCAACTACAATCACCCTCACTACCCACACATACATCCTTCATTTAGCCACACACACACCCACCCAGCCAGACATATCCCCCACCCACACACACATCTCCAAATCCATCACCCACACCCATCACGCACCCCTCCCCCAACCCACACCCCCCCACACACATTCACCCACACATCTCTCACCCACACACACTCCCCACCCATCCACCCAAACATCCCACACCCATACACATCCCTCACCCACACACACATCCCCAAACCCACAACCACCCCCATCTGCACACATCTCCCACCCACCACATATCCCCACACCCACATCTCCCCACCCACACATATACCCCCACCCATCCCATAACCCACCTTCAATCATCCACCAACATATCCTCCTCCATCCACTCACCCACAACCACCTACACATACACACATCCCCACCCACAAACACATCTCCCCATACACCCATACATCTCGCACGCACCCACACACAATCCCCCACCCACCCACACACAATCCCCAAGAGAGAGAGAGCTACGGATAGCGAGAAAGATAGTTAGAAAGGGAACACAAAAGATGATAGAGATAGAGAAGTGGTTAGATAGTGAGGAGGAATGGGAATAAACTAGAGAGATGAAACAAGAGGGTGTTAATGAGAGGGAAAGAGTCGAAGTAATGAGGCTAGAAAGTGAGAGAGAGAGGGCTAGACAGTGAACCAGCTAGATTGATTGCTAGAGAGACATCAAGAGTGAGTTGGTGTCACGCCCACATTGACAAATGGTAATGCCGAAGACTTAAGCCTTGATGCTAAGACAGGAAATGCCCCAAACAAAGAGGAACATGAAATCTCACGACAAAACCGAAGTAAATAATACCAAATAATGCGGCCATCTCACCCATACTTAATATCTCTTGGTGATCATTGGCTGGAGTCACCACGTGAGTTTGGTTCACGTTTGTCGTCGGCCAAATGTCACTGAAAATACTGCAGAAGTGCCAGACGATTTGATGTCACTGAAAAAACCGCGGAAGTGCCAGATGATTTGATGTCAGCTCATAAACTGAAATCCACCCACTGGGTTAATCTGAGTTCCCGCCCGCACTCCTAGACGAGTTTTCCTTAAAGTACTTGTGATATTTAGCTCACTGGTTTTTCATCGCTGAGCTTTTCTTTCTGTTCTTTCTTTTTTTTTTTTTTTTTGCTTTTGTATTTATTTCCTTCTTTATTGCATGCTCATTGTAGGACGCTGCCTTCACATCCAGTCCTTATAGATTATTTGTGGTTTCTTAGATTATGTTACGTTCAGTAGTTTGCCATTGCTTTCTGAATGAGAAGGCAACGTTTAAGTCCACGTGACCGGTCTGTACAATGAACCCACTATGTCATCGGCACCAGAAAAAAAATGTAAGCTCGTTAAACCTCTCAGCCACGTCAGTCACTATCTCTAAGCATAGACTCCTAAACACTGCTTTTACATTCGACTCAAACGTAGGCAGAGTCCTTACCATGGATGGAATCTGTCTAGAGGAGACAAACCCTGACACAGATGTATGCCGAACTCGGACATACTGACCCTTGCCGTGCATTCCTTTGTGTGACAACACACCCCCCCCCCCCCCCCCGCGAAAGACGTTCTAAAATGACGAGGAAGAAGAAAATAATCTCACGTGTCTTTGTCGTCAAAATCATATTTCTCTTCTTCTGCTGATTATATCCAAAGATGGACCCCAGCTTCTCAAACACCCCACACCAAGCCCACCTATCAAAGCCCATCAACTATCCCACACCAAGCCCTCCTATCATAGCCTCTCAAGCAACCCACACCAAGCCCTCCTATCAAAGCCCCTCAACCATCACACATTAAGAAGCCCTTCTATCATAGCCCCTCAACCATTACACATTAAGCCCTTCTATCATAGCTCCTCAACCATCACACATTAAGTCTTTCTATCATAGCCCCTCAATCATCACACATTAAGCCTTACTATCATAGCCTCAACCATCCCCACATAGCTCCCCAATCATCACACACCAAGCCAACCTATCATAGCCCATCAACTATCCCACACCAAGCCATCCTATCATAGCCCCTCAAACATCCCACACCAAGCCCTCCTATCATAGCCTCTCAAACATCCCACACCAAGCTCTCCTATCATAGCCTCTCAAACATCCCACACCAAGCTCTCCTATCATAGCCCCTCAAACATCCCACACCAAGCTCTCCTATCATAGCCTCTCAAACATCCCACACCAAGCCAACCTATCATAGCCCATCAACTATCCCACACAAAGCCATCCTATCATAGCCCCTCAAACATCCCACACCAAGCTCTCCTATCATAGCCTCTCAAACATCCCACACCAAGCTCTCCTATCATAGCCCCTCAATCATCCCACACCAAGCTCTCCTATCATAGCCTCTCAAACATCCCACACCAAGCCAACCTATCATAGCCCATCAACTATCCCATACCAAGCCATCCTATCACAGCCTCTCAAACATCCCACACCAAGCCATCCTATCATAGCCTCTTAAACATCCCACACCAAGCCCTCCTATCATAGCCTCTCAAACACCCCACACCAAGCCCTCCTATCAAAGCCCATCAACTATCCCACACCAAGCCCTCCTATCATAGCCTCTCAAACACCCCACACCAAGCCCTCCTATCAACGCCCATCAACTATCCCACACCAAGCCCTCCTATCATAGCCTCTCAAACACCCCACACCAAGCCCTCCTATCAAAGCCCATCAACTATCCCACACCAAGCCCTCCTATCATAGTCCCTCAAACATCCCACACCAAGCCCTCCTATCATAGCCACCTCAACCATCCGACACCAAGCCCTCCTATCAAAGCCCATCAACTATCCCACATCAAGCCCTCCTATCATAGCCACCTCAACCATCCGACACCAAGCCCTCCTATCAAAGCCCATCAACTATCCCACACCAAGCCCTCCTATCATAGCCACCTCAACCATCCGACATCAAGCTCTCCTATCAAAGCCCATCAACTATCCCACACCAAGCCCTCCTATCATACCCTCTCATAGTATGTCAACATCCTAGATACCTAGGGGAATGAAACTCGGGTTCATACAGGCAACAAACTCCGTTCTGATACTATCTGACATAATTTATTTACAGTAAGCTGGCGAAGAATGGTTTTCGCAGTATCACAGGAGTTCATAACAAAGCAATCATACATGATCATTACAAAAAACTCTATCATCTATCTATCTTATGAGTAACACCCCTAAATACACTTGGGTTCAATCTATCAAGTCCCCCTTAAGGTAAGCCCTGTTGCTTCTTCGATGTCCAGTCCGCGTCTGCCCTCTGACGTGTCTCGATCGGACACGGGCTGTAACTCTCCTCGAGCTTCTCGTGGAACAGGTCCTGGCACGCGGTTAGCGGGTTCCACCTGTGTTCACGGGGCTGTAGGCAAACTGACCTATCCTTCTCGAAGGCTCTAGATTGTTCGAGCATTCGAGTGGGTCTCTTTTGTATTGGGGTTATGTCCCTTCTCTAATTCCCTTCTATCTCTATGTTCCTGTCGACTCCATGTGAGGCTCTGACAGGGTTCCCCTCCGCCGCTAAAATGGGTTAGCATCTGGTAATTAGTCTGTACTAATTCTGTCATAGGATCACATGAAGTTGGTGTAGGTAGTTTCCTGGGTGGGAACCTGACCATCTATATACTTGCACTATTAACTCATGTATTTCCCAGTACAATAATTCAGGGTGATTGCTGAAGAGCTCCTATTTCTTCCATATTCTTAAACATGCTTATCCGACCGAAGTTCCCTGACGCTTCTAGTTGTATTTGCAACCGCGCCCTTCTCAAGTATCCATATGATACCAGGATATTAAACTCTGTGTTTGAGAGTTTTAACAAGACTATTTGTCTTGGCTTATTTAAGAACACCTGCACTTCTTGTCCTGAATGTGTATTTGATGTATGTTTCATAGTGCTCAATATACATATGTACTCTTGTTTTCACCCAAGTAACTACTTATGTTCCTGTTTGCCTGTTATTCTGTTTACTGCCTTGTTAATCGCTCTAATAAAATGGGTGTGATTTAATTGTTAGTGTTTAGTTTTATGAGTATGTCCTAACTAATGTATAAAATGTGTGCTACATGTGTGTATGTGGTGTGTAGTACATCTCTAAGTGTCACGAGCTGGCTCATATTTAACTGAAAAATATCACGATTAGCTGTGAAATACGCACTACCTTTACTTTCGACTTCTTGAATAGTCTTACAGTCACTTTGTCTCAGAAATTTAGAGAAAGGAGTTGGTATTGTGTTCATGATTTTATCAATTATTATTAGCTCTTTTAGTTTATCATAGCTGTTATTTGTTTTTGCTGACGTTATCCATTTTGTACAAATATCTTGGACTGTAGACACGTAGTCTATGAACGTTTGGTTAGGTGATGGTGTTAATTTTGAAAACTGCAATTGATAACCTGCTGTGTCTAGTGAAAAATGTTGTAGTATTCTTTGTTTTAAATAGTCGTAATCTTTCCTCATGTCTTGTGGAATTGTTTCTATCACTTTTAAGGGCTCTAATGCTAAGTTTCTCATCAGAATAAATGCCCAATCGACTTTTGAAACGTTATGGTATGACATCAAACACTCGAAGTTTTCTAAGTATGCACTTATTGAATCCCCGGAACAAAATGGTTTGACTAAGCCTTTATATTTGTTGTATTTTTGTTCCTCTTCCTTACTCCTTAATTTGTTTACTGAAATTTCTAAGTTGGAGTCAATTTCCATTTGTTTCAATTTTAATTGTGTTTCTAATTCTAACTTTTTTGTTTCTGCGTTTAATTGAGCTTGTTTGCTAGCAGCTTCTATTTGCATCTTTTTCTCTTAAGCCTCTATTTGCATCTGCATCTTTTTCTCTTCCCTTTCCGCTTGCATCTGTTTGTCCTCTCTTTCCGCTTGCATCTTTTTCTCTTCTCTTTCCGCTGCCCTATCTTCTTGTGCTATGTTTTCTAAATGCGTCTTTTGTGCCCATTCTGACAGTTTATCGGCAGCATAGCCTAATTTAACTCCTAATTCTATGCACTGTTCTAGTGTTGACATCTTGTAACTTTAGCTAATGTTAAATTTATAGCAATTAAATCCCTTTGGAAATAGTTTGGGTGTACAAAACTTGGTTATCTCCCTTAATGTTTACATTCAACTTTCTAACGACCAAGTTCACATGGTCATGAAATTAGCATATATATATCATTAATAGCAATACATAGAAAAAATGTTACATCAATGAAAATTTGTGAGTATCGTTTAGGGATCCAATGAGCATGAAATGGGACTTATCTTATTTACTTGTTTCTTGGCTGTGGAGTTGTATGGTTCCCCTGTTTTATCGCCACTGCTGGAGAACAGTTTACATGCACACAATTTTTCGCGGAACAATCTGTTGTCGGAATCCAAAAAAAAATAGTCATTTGTCACCGTAATTGTCCAGTCATGTCAATGTAAAATTTTATGAACATAGTTTTTTTTAAAGTAATTTTCTAGAGGGACTACGATAGCTCATTAACAGATGATACGATAGTAGCTGCAAAGTTCAGAGTTTGTCATGTATGAATGTTGATATATTTTACTTGGCAAAAACCAAGAGCTGTCGGGAAAGTAAAGCTTGCGCTTGCCAAAACCGGCTTGGCCCCCAAATAGCCTGTCAACGTCCTAGATACCTAGGGGAATGAAACTCGGGTTCATACAGGCAACAAACTCCGTTCTGATACTTTTTTTTTCCCCGCGTTTCCATCCTGTTTCAGGATATTGCGGTCAACACCAGCATCTTTCAGCTGTATGTTGATTCCTAGGCTAGTTTACGCTCATCAGCACGCCACGACTTTCTGAGCGACCGTCTCCATACTCTCATAAGTCACTTTTGCGATTCGAACCACTGCTAATTCTCGTCGCGTCACGTGACGAGAGTATTCGGGGTTAGCGGAGAAAGCTGCTAACTCCTCGGCCATGGAGCCGGCTCCGTTCTGATACTATCTGACATAATTTATTTACAGTAAGCTGGCGAAGAATGGTTTTCGCAGCCAGCTACACTTGAGTAGCATATCACAGGAGTTCATAACAAAGCAATCATACGTGATCATTACAACAAACTCTATCATCTATCTATCTTATGAGTAACACCCCTAAATACACTTGGGTTCAATCTATCAAGTCCCCCTTAAGGTAAGCCCTGTTGCTTCTTCGATGTCCAGTCCGCGTCTGCCCTCTGACGTGTCTCGATCGGACACGTGCTGTAACTCTCCTCGAGCTTCTCGTGGAACAGGTCCTGGCACGCGGTTAGCGGGTTCCACCTGTGTCTACGGGGCTGTAGGCGAACTGACCTATCCTTCTCGAAGGCTCTAGATTGTTCGAGCATTCGAGTGGGTCTCTTTTGTATTGGGGTTATGTCCCTTCTCTAATTCCCTTCTATCTCTATGTTCCTACCGACTCCATGTGAGACTCTGACAGCCCTCCTATCAAAGCCCATCAACTATCCCACACCAAGCCCTCCTATCATGGCCTCTCAAACATCCCACACCAAGCCCTCCTATCATAGTCTCTCAAACACCTCACACCAAGCCCTCCTATCATAGCCTCTCAAACACCCCACACCAAGCCCTTCTATCATAGCCCCTAAAACATCCCACACCAAGCCCTCCTATCATAGCCACCTCAACCATCCGACACCAAGCCCTCCTATCAAAGGCCATCAACTATCCCACACCAAGCCCTCCTATCATAGCCTCTCAAACACCCCACACCAAGCCCTCCTATCATAGCCCCCTCATACATCCCACACCAAGCCCTCCTATCAAAGCCCATCAACTATCCCACACCAAGCCCTCCTATCATAGCCTCTCAAACACCCCACACCAAGCCCTCCTATCATAGCCCCCTCAAACATCCCACACCAAGCCCTCCTATCATAGCCTCTCAAACACCCCACACCAAGCCCTCCTATCATAGCCCCCTCATACATCCCACACCAAGCCCTCCTATCATAGCCTCCCAAACACCCCACACCAAGCCCTCCTATCAAAGCCCATCAACTATCCCACACCAAGCCCTCCTATCATAGCATCTCAAACACCCCACACCAAGCCCTCCTATCATAGCCCCCTCATACATCCCACACCAAGCCCTCCTATCAAAGCCCATCAACTATCCCACACCAAGCCCTCCTATCATAGCCTCTCAAACACCCCACACCAAGCCCTCCTATCATAGCCCCCTCAAACATCCCACACCAAGCCCTCCTATCATAGCCTCCCAAACACCCCACACCAAGCCCTCCTATCATAGCCCCTCAAACATCCCACACCAAGCCCTCCTATCATAGCCACCTCAACCATCCGACACCAAGCCCTCCTATCATAGCCCCCTCAAACATCACACACCAAGCCCTCCTATCATAGCCACCTCAAACATCCCACACCAAGCCCTCCTATCATAGCCCCTCAAACATCCCACACCAAGCCCTCCTGTCATAGTCACCTCAGCCATCCGACACCAAGCCCTCCTATCATAGCCCCCTCAAACATCACACACCAAGCCCTCCTATCAAAGCCCATCAACTATCCCACACCAAGCCCTCCTATCATAGCCCCTCAATCATCCCACACCAAGCCCTCCTATCATAGTCACCTCAGCCATCCGACACCAAGCCCTCCTATCATAGCCTCTCAAACATCCCACACCAAGCCCTCCTATCATAGTCACCTCAGCCATCTCACACCAAGCCCTCCTATCATAGTCACCTCAGCCATCCGACACCAAGCCCTCCTATCATAGCCTCTCAAACATCCCACACCAAGCCCTCCTATCATAGTCACCTCAGCCATCCCACACCAAGCCCTCCTATCATAGTCACCTCAGCCATCCCACACCAAGCCCTCCTATCATAGTCACCTCAGCCATCCGACACCAAGCCCTCGTTTTTTTTTTTTCATATAAAATATATCTCCTAAAGCTCCTTCTATTCTACACATTGTATTCATCCCTATCTCTAATTCTCTTGTCCTTGTGCTTTTATGTTTCCGTCCGTATCTTTTGCCTTGCGTTTATGTTTCACTCCGTGTCTTTTGCCTTGCTTGTTTTTATATTTCCGTCCGTATCTTTTGCCTTGCGTTTAAGTTTCACTCCGTGTCTTTTGCCCTGCGTGTTTTTATGATTCCTTCCGTATCTTTTGCCTGGCGTTTATGTTTCACTCCGTGTCTTTTACCCTGCGTGTTTTTATGTTTCCCTCCGTATCTTTTGCCTTGCGTTGATGTTTCACTCCGTGTCTTTTGTCCTGCGTTGATGTTTCACTCCGTGTCTTTTGCCCTGCGTATTTTTATGTTTCCCTCCGTGTCTTTTGTCCTGCATTTATGTTTCACTCCGTGTCTTTTGCCCTGCGTGTTTTTATGTTTCCCTCCGTGTCTTTTGTCCTGCGTTTATGTTTCACTCCGTGTCTTTTGTCATGCGTGTTTTTATGTTTCCCTCCGTGTCTTTTGTCCTGCGTTTATGTTTCACTCCGTGTCTTTTGTTCTGCGTTTATGTTTCACTCCGTGTCTTTTGCCCTGCGTGTTTTCATGTTTCCCTCCGTGTCTTTTGCCCTGCGTTTATGTTTCCCTCCGTGTCTTTTGCCCTGCGTTTATGTTTCCCTCCGTGTCTTTTGCCCTGCGTTTGTGTTTCCCTCCGTGTCTTTTGCCCTGCGTTTATGTTTCCCTCCATGTCTTTTGCCCTGCGTTTATGTTTCCCTCCGTGTCTTTTGCCCTGCGTTTATGTTTCCCTCCGTGTCTTTTGCCCTTCGTTTATGTTTCCCTCCGTGTCTTTTGCCCTGCGTGTTTTTATGTTTCAATCCGGGCCTTTAGCGGCGTGTTTTTGTTTCCCTCCGGGCCTTTAGCGGCGTGTTTTTATGTTTCCCTCCGGGCCTTTGGTGGTGTGTTTTTATGTTTCCCTCCGGGCCTTTGGTGGTGTGTTTTTATGTTTCCCTCCGGGCCTTTGGTGGTGTGTTTTTATGTTTCCCTCCGGGCCTTTGGTGGTGTGTTTTTATGTTTCCCTCCGGGCCTTTGGTGGTGTGTTTTTATGTTTCCCTCCGGGCCTTTGGTGGTGTGTTTTTATGTTTCCCTCCGGGCCTTTGGTGGTGTGTTTTTTTGTTTCCCTCCGGGCCTTTGTTGATGTGTTTTTATGTTTCCGTCCGGGCCTTTAGCGGTGTGGGTTCCAGAGAGGAGCCGTCTAGTTCTACTATGAACAGGTTTTCTCAGTATGTGCAATCCAGCGCCAGTCCGTTCACTCATCTCTTGATTCCCTTGAATGCGTTTACTTGTCTCCATAAGCTTGGCTTTAGGGATTCTGTCAGACCACTATAGCCTTCTATTCTGGGCAGGTCCCAGGTCATGGATGTTATGCCATTGTTTTAGTCCTCCTTCGTGTTTCTGCCCCATTCAGCGGTGCCGGTTTAAGGTTAACTATTATAAATTTAATAGGCATAATTGCAACACAGTGTCACAAGGAACGACGTAGTCTGAACAAGACAAGTAATGGTTATTAGAAAAAAAACAAAAGTGTACATACACAAATGTGACATCAAAGTGAACAGAACCATTCTGAAAAATAAAGTCAATGAATTTAACTACTTGGGTATTTTAATAACGGCATTAGAAGGGTATTAAAGAAGATAAATGTAGAATAGCCGAAAAAAGGCAGCATTTTACACAATAAAGAATATTCTCTGAATTGTATCTTTGTCACTATAGGCGGGGAACAGTGTTCTCAAGAGCTATATTCAGTTAGTCCTGATGTATGGAAGTGAATCATTGACAATTAACAGATGGGAACACTGTAGGCAGACAGAAAGAGCAATGGAGATATTGAAAGAAGTTAACTCACAGAGAGAATTGGTTACTCGCATAAGAAGAAGATAATCCTCATTTTGGGGGCTTGTCATGAGATGGGTTAAATAGGATTATGTCGTCACAACGGGAAAGGGAATGAGGGATGGGGAGTCCAAAACAGAAGGTGTTGTACAGTGTGTAATCATGGTATGAGGGAATGTCGGTGTAAGAAATGATTGGGACAGCTAGA
>OY992886.1:110006399-110035230 GCA_963921405.1 Cepaea hortensis
GTGACCTTCTCACCGCACGGTGTTTCCCGGTTGAATCTAGGTTAAGACATGTCTGACGAAACAGGTCATTATCTTATTAAAATGCAACCGAAAAGTTTAGCTAACCGACACAAGTGACTTCAAGCTGAAATATACACATATTTGCACAGTAGTTGCAATTGTCTACCACGGTAATTTTAAACTGCCTATCATGTCTTTTTGTTTGACAAATTTGGCCTATGCAGATTAATCATGATGGCTTCTGCGACCTTTAAAAGGCGACCATTGTGTGTGTTAAACAAAACACGAAACGCATTGTCTCTATCAATCACGTGACCGGTGTCCAAAATGCGCCATCCAATCGATGAAGTAGGATGTTTGTAGTGTGTCGGTTCCCATAATCTTTGTGTATTATTCTGTCTATCCAATTGGGTATGTGTTCGACCATCCCGTTGTTTAACTGCCTATGTTCTGCCGATGTAGGTAGACCAGCACCTGCATGTGAATTTGTAAATGCAATTGGATTTGGCGTACAGAGGGGCATGTTCTTTTACTGTTGCGGTGGAAATAGGCGTGGTTAGGTATCCAACAAAGAGACATGATAGTCAGTTTAAACTTACCACGGTAAGCAGTTAAAATTACTATGTGAATATGGGTCTATTTCGTCTTGAAGGATATAACTAATTACTTTACTTTAAGTTGTGTGATTTCTGCAGTATGTACTTGACGAGATGCAGTGAAATATGCCAGGCAATAAATCGTGCCATTGTTTGTATCTTCGTTATTCAAATTCACTACGAGAAAACATTGTCTTGATTTCACTAATTCCTTCTATACAGAATTCCCGAGAGAAAAAGAAACTGTCTTAGCGCGTCACAGATCAGTACAACTCCACACCCAAAACATGCAGATGTGGTAAAGCCACTTTAAAGGGGGAAGTTAAGGTTGGGAATACGTAGTACCGACTGAGATACGCTTGAGTTTCGTACATATAAGAAGATTTGAAGCACAAGAGACCGAAGGCTGTGGGCTGACAAGATAATAACGACAAACAGCATGGACTATAAGAAGAATACAGTGGTACACCGGGTTACGAACGCCTCAGGTCAAGAAAAATTCGGGTTACGAACAACAACTTCGAAAATTGTTTGTCTCGGGTAAGGAACAGTGTCTCGGGTTACGAACGAAGACGAGAGAGAGAGACAAACGATCGCGTACAGTACAAACGAAGGCCACGAGGTATTAACATAGCTTAGCGCTGGCCTAATAGCCTAGTGTTGCATGCGTGCACAGCCTCGCTTTCATTGGCCTTACTACACAGCAGTAACAGATTTCTTAGCAGTGGCACTGTGTTAAGTTTATCTCTTTCATTATTTTCCTTGTTAACCCCAGCAATTATGAGTTCGAAGAACGGTAGTGGTGCTGCTAGGAAGCAGAAACAGTGGAGGTAAAGAAGGAAATAATTATGAAACATGAAAATGGCGTTCGTTTGTGTGACATCGCTAATGAGTAAAGCATGGCAAAATCACCGTCTTCACCATCTTAAAGAACAAAGAGTTAATCACATCAGTCGATGTCGCTAAAGGCGTAACTAAGCTGCAGAAGCAAAGACCTCAAATTTTTGAGAAAGTTGAAAATCTTCTTTTGATCTTGATCAATGAAAAGCAACTTGCATGAGACAGTGTTAGTGAGGCAATAATATGTGAAAAGGCGAAGCTGTTGAACAGTGATTTATTGCTTGGTGACTGACGATTTTAAAACTAGCAGACTCTGGTTTGAAAAGATTTTTTTTAAAAGTGGTATTCATTGTGTAATTAGGCACGGAGAGGCTGCAAGTTCTAACGAGAAAGAAGCAGAAGCGTTCAAGGTGGAATTTGATAAGATCATCAAAGAGGAAGACTACGTTCCACAAGTCTTTAATTGCGATGAAACGGCCCTCTTCTGGAAGAAAGTGCCAAAGAGGACCTTTATCACCTAGGAGGAGAAAGCACTGCCGGGCACAAACCAATGAAGGACAGGCTAATTCTGCTGTTCTGTGCCAATGTAGTTGATGAGATTGTGTCCTTGGGCAAAGATATGGGCCTGGAAGTCGATGGCAACGACTTGGAGGAGCTGACTGAGGACCACAGTGGAGAGCTCCCTAAAGATGAGCTTGTGGATCTTCAGAATGAACAGCTAAAGACATTAAAGGAGGAGCAGTCGTCCTATGATGAGGAGCCAGTAACCGATTCAGCTGCCAGGATTAAAGAAATTTGCAGCAAGTGGGCAGACGTCGAAGACTTCATTGTGAACCATCATTAAAACAAACTTGTTGCAAACAGGGCAGTAAATCTTATGAATGATAACGCAATGGTCCACTTCAAAAAGATTCTCCAGCAAAAGAAGCAAACAATTTCACTTGATAGTTGAGTTGAGTTGAGTTAAGTACCGACATCACTGCACTCAGGACATTCCCATACGTGCTCCGTCCCCTCGTTCAACAGCCAGCGAAGAATCATACAACTAATCGTTCCCACCGCTATCTGATTAATAAGTTCTCCTGGTCTTCCCTCTCAGTTTTGAGATTCTTCCAGAACCCCTGCCGATCCCCCGCAATCTCACTCTTTCCACATATGGGTTCTCAATCTGCTCCTCCGCCATCTCCACCTGGTCCCACAAGCGCATGACCACCTCCCACTTGTCCATAGGCAAGATATAACCAAGAGGTGCATTCCCTGCTAGCCTATCAGCCTGTTCATTCCCCGTACACCCGCATTGCCAGGGCAAAATATCCATACAATTCTCACAATCTGGGACCTCTGAAGCGACGAAAGCCATTCCACACGAAACATTCCTTTCTCCACCTTGCTAAGCTCACTTTATAGTTTCTTGGTGCAGAAAAAAATCCCATTCGGCTGACAAGAAACGGCGGCAGGAAACTCTTGAATAAAATGATTCAGAATAGCAAAAAAAGTGACACATTTCCCATGATCGTTTTCTTGGTACCACATATACCAACTACTGTATTGTTACACACACGAACTGTTGTATTATGACATATTCCAACAGCGGTATTGTTACACACACACGAACTGTTGTATTATCACATATATCAACAGCTGTTAATTAGTTAGTTGGTTAGTTGGTTGGTTCGTTGGTTGGTTGATTGGCTAGTTTGTTGGTTGTTTAGTTGGTTGGTTAGTTGATTTGTTGGTTGATTGGTTTGTTGGTTGGTTAATTATTTTGTTAATTGGTTAGTTGGTTGTTTGGTTGGTTGGTTGGTTGGTTGGTTGGTCGGTCGGTCGGTCGGTCGGTCGGTCGGTCAGTCAGTCAGTCAGTAAGTTAGGTAGTTAGTTAGTTAGTTATTTAGTTAGTTAGTTAGTTAGTTAGTTAGTTAGTTAGTTAGTTAGTTAGTTAGTTAGTCAGTCAGTTGGTCAGTCAGGTAGTTAGTCAGTCAGTCAGTCAATCAGTTAGTCAGTCAGTCAGTCAGTCAGTCAGTCAGTCAGTCGGTCGGTCGGCCGGTCGGTCGGTCGGTCGGTCGGTCGGTCGGTCGGTCGGTTGGTCGGTTGGTCGGTTGGTTGGTTGGTTAGTTAGTTAGTCAGTCAGTCGACAAATCATCCTCATTGCACATCGAACCACACAGTCCATTTGTGCTCGGGTCCCCTCCTCAGCAAATCCCGCAGCGTTTGGCGGCTCACGACACCAGTTCTGCGTTGGTTTATTAATCTTCTTTGGCTTTCTGCAAAGCGTTCTAGTCTGGCCACACCTCTTTTAGCTTAGCTGTATTGCTACATTCAAGAACCACATATACCACTTGAGGTTTGACCACAAACCCTCCGTGGTGTTCTACCACAGACACATCGCCAAGCTCAGACATTGTTTACTTTAGACGCAGAAAACAAAATCTCAAAGCAGATAAGCCTTCTTCCTCATTGGGACCAGCAAGGACCACCCCCAGTCGATCCATGAGCTCTTGCACGCTACAGCGACCCCGCATCCACATTTATCATGTATTTATGACGTCAGCGTTCATCCACTTTTATAAATGGAAATACAGAAGAAGACTAATGGACGTCTGTCTGCGTGGCAACTGCTGTTAATTAGTTGGTGATGGTCTGTGGAAGCGGAGTACCTTTGGCCATTGGCAAGTGAATATCATTGGGTTGATGTGTTGGTAGGTGGGTTGCGTGGCTTGGACGATATGGTGTCCGTCTAGTGCAAAGAATTTACCTAATAGATGACTGGGAATTTTCATAAATTGCTTTGATTTTTAATGATATCACACATTCCCATGATCTCTTGAGTATTGATATAAAATACATAAACTTCAGGGATCGTCTTCTCTCATCTATTTCTCTCCACCGAAGACCCTAAACAACTCATTCCACACCGTCCCAGATGTGTCCATGCCCTGCCAATAGTATTCATTTCTGGCTCTAAATTTCTTCTCCGTGTGTCTGTGGACCATCTTATATTTCTTCTGCCCCTTGGATTCCATACAAAGGCTTTTCTAGTTATACTGTTATCAGGTTCTCTCATTGCACGTTCTATCTAGTGCCTTTTCTTCACTGCTTGACTCACTAGTATTTGTCTTTTTCTCTCCATGGGTTCCACATTGATAGTTTTTTCATACTATGTTAGTCATTCTGTTATGCACTGGCATCAGATAATGAATATTTGAAGTGTTTTTGTCATCGCTTCAGTCGTTATCAATGTTTTGGTCCAAACAGCAGTGCTGATTTAAGGTTAGAGTCCAGTATTCTAAGTTTGGTGCTGAGGGGAGGGGGGGGGCGCTGAGTGGTATTGTGTCCGCCTCGAGTCCTGGAGGTCCCGGGTTCAAGCCCCGATGAGGGCCGGGATTTTTTCACATGGAATTTTCTAGTAACAACATTTACCTTGGTCTCTTGTTAGTGAGATCGGACGCCCGTGTGTATTGTTGCGCACGTAAAATATCCCTTAGCAGTTGGAAATCGAAAAATAGTAGCCTAACGGCGATGCCCGGGCAAAATTTCGAGTTAAAAATCTACCCAAAGTATTTCAGGATCCTCACCGGTGCTACGGGGTTCGTGCAGTAAGCTGAGATTCTCCAGACTCAGTCTTGAGTTAGGAGTAGAACGGAGCACTTATGGGTTGCACCCGTGTGCCATGATGTTGATCCGTCGACTAAACTAAACTAACTAAACTAAACTAAGTTTCATTCTATTGACTTCCACAAATCTGTAAGTGCTATGAAAGCTCCTCTTCCCCTTTGCGTTCTCATTTTAAGGAAAACGGAGCACTTATGGGTTAAACCGTGTGCCGTGATGTTGATCCAACGTTATTTCTTTATCTGTTCCCCGAGCTGTGTCTGTATGTGTGTGTATGTGCGTGCGTGCGTGCGTGCGTGCGCGCGTGAGTGCGTGTGTGTGTGTGCGTGTGTGCGTGCGTGCGTGCGTGCGTGTGTGTGTGTGTGTGTGTGTGTGTGTGTATAAAATATGATATGGAAGGCAATTAACACCTTGACAAACAAGTAAAACTTCTCAAATTCATTACCATCAAATCCTATTTCATGCGACCAATTCGGTAATTTTTGTCAAACTGACATAGATCAGTTTGGGATATTCTTTCCGACATACCGCTAATGACAGTCACTGAAGTATTCATTTACCTCAGTAATCTAAAAATCATAAACTCATCTGGGTTAGATGGAATCAGCAATCGAATTCTCCGCTGTGCTGCGCCAGTGATCTGTGTATCACTAGCCTATGTATATAATCAGTGTCTCATCAAAGGTCACTTTCCATAAGCTCTCAAAATCGCTAGTGTATACTTTTCTTAAAACTGTGTCAGAGTGTTGGGGAATAGAGACAAGACATAAAGGACAAGGGACATAATAGAGACAGGACATTGGCAGGGATGCAGTGATGTCATTGACAGGACATCGACAGGACCACAGGGATATGATAGACAGGACATAAGCAAGGGCGCAGAGATGTCATAGACAGGACATTGACAGGACAAGACCCAGTGATAAAAGGGGACACAAGTCTACGGGACTCTGTCCTGGATTGATCAGACAGCGTTACACTAAGGGACCCGACTCAACACGGGCGGACAGCCGTACGACGTGGCTGTTGAGACAGCACGGCTATCACGAGAGACACGTGGTCCAGTACCACGTGGCCAACCGGCCAGCGTGAGGAGAGCAGACTGGGACTCGACGCTAGAGAGGAAGGACGCATGTGTTTTCTGGAGCGAGTGTATAGATTTTGCGAGAGTGCTAGCTGGCGTTTGCCATGTTGAATATAGTGAGGGTTTGAGTGCAGGGTTTCTGTGTGATTGCCTGAGTGCTATTGTTATTTGTTAGACAGTACTGATGTATATATTGATAATATGTTGCACTAACTGCCCGATGCGCGTATCATGACGATACTCAGGTTCTCCTGAATAAATATTTACTACCACGTGCAAGACTGATAGTTGTTGAGTATATGTGAAGAATCTAAGAATGCCTGTGTCCGTGTGAGACGTTGACAGTCTGGTTCATTGGACAATGGTCTCCCGAACAATTATAGACCCATTTCTTTACTATCATCACTATCTAAACCGTACAGTATTTAGATCGCAACAAGCTTATAGTCTATAGTTAATCAGAATTTAGACCAAAATATTCTTGCCATACGGCCCTAACAAACATGATAGAAAATTGGCCCCAGAATATAAATAACAAGACTCTATGTGGAGTTGTGTTTATCGATTTCAGGAAAGCATTTGAAATGATAGGCCATGTCATTTTAATTAAAAAACTAGAGACAATGAAAATTGGCCCTAATGTAGTGACGCTAATAACATCTTTTCTGTCAAACAGAAAGCAAGTAGTATCATTCAATAAATCTCTGTCTCAAACCACTACCTTCAATACTGTAGTACCGCCAGGCTCTATTCTTGGCCCACTATTATTTGCCGTATATATTAAAGATCTACCTTTGCATCTTTCGTCGTCCTGCGATCTATTTGCAGACGACTGTACAGTGTATACAAACGCTGAAAGCTGTAATTTGCTGGAGTCGTCTTTGCAACAAGAATAGTTAGGTGGAGCTATGCGAACTGTACGCAAATTAACATCACTAAAACAAAATCTATGTTATTAACAACCAGATAAAGACTTCAAACTCTAAATTCATACATATCACTTCAACTTCACATCGATAACATGCCAGTAGAAATTGTAATTGAGCACAAACCATTAGGCCTCATCATTGATAGAAACTTAACCTTTACTCCTTACTTTCAAGCGCTCACTAAACAAACAGGGAAAACAGTCTACCAACTCACCAAAATTAAAAAATGTCCTTGATGAGGGCACAAGGAAAATATTCTATACTTATCAGATACAGACATATTTTGATTACTGTTCTACAATCTGGGACGGTTGTTCCAATTCAAGCACCAAGCGACTTTACTCACTCCAGAAGCGGGCCATGAGTTTAATTTATAGGAAACATTTAACTGACAATCCTAGCCTGCATAAACGCCTTCAGTTACTACTACTCCACAAACGCCTGCTTTTCAATAAGGCCAAACTAATTCACAAAATCCTACATCGGAATGCCCCAAATTACCTTTTGCCATTGTTTAAATATAATGCTAGACACAGTAAACGATTAAATATATTACACATTCCGAAGCCTAGGATAGACTTATACAAAACAAGCTTAACATACTATGCAGCTCAGCTGTGGAACAATCTTCCACATGAAATCAAAGACATCACCATCCCTATTCATATAATCGCAAATTATTCGAACACTATCTCAGTACGGATATATATATATATATATATATATATATATATATATATATATATATATATATATATATATATATATATATATATATATATATATATATATATATATATATATATATATATATATATATATGCCGGTATCCTTGGTCGAGGTGTTAGCAGCTTTCTCTGTAACCCCGAATACTCACGTGGTTGACGTGAGCGCACGAGAATTGGAAGCGGTTCGAGACGCGGCAGTGACTTATGAGAGTATTTAGCCGGTCGCTCAGAAAGCAATGGCAAACTACTGAGCGTAATCTTGCCAAGAAATCAACAATCATCTGAAAGATGCAGATGTTGCCAGCGATCTCCTTTAAAGGATATGCAAACACAAAACTATATATATATATATATTCACATGCACCCACTGTGAACGGACATTTACAGCGCAAATTGGCCTTATCAGTCACACTCGCTACCGCCATAGTTAAAAGTTATTATGCCTTTTTAAAGCACAAACTATCGTCTGTCAAGACGGCAAGGTGCCAATGTGTATATATATATATATATATATATATATATATGGCAAAAACCTGCAGATTTGGCTGAGAATGTTTATCAGTTTGGTCTGATAAAATCTGGCAACACAGAAACTTGGACGGATCACTTCCGGTCTGATTAACAAGCTTTAATTCTGTCATTTCATTAAACTCGATGTTGGAAGGAGGTACCAAGTCAGCTTCGCTAGAAGGACACATTGATAGTGTCTTGGAGAGATTCATGTGGCTCTTGTTTAGCCTAATGTTTTGAGAGAAAACAGATATAGTGAAACCTAGTTGTAACTCTCCTCGAACTGACGGTTGCTAGGTCACGAAAGGTTGAAGGATAACTACACCACCTGCATCAAATTTTGAAATAGTCAAGAACTTTGGCTTGACTAACATCAACACTCACTGAACTCCTACCATTGTTTGGTTACTGACCACCCGTCACTCAAGAGAACGCTTATGTTAAGTGCCGTGCCGCACCAATATTATAAAACAAACTTTGGACATTGGTCAACAAAACTAGAATCAAAAAGAAGGACAGGGTAGAAAAACTGTAGTCATTCACCTAGGCCAGAGGTTCCCTAACCACGGCCCGTGAGCCACTTGTGGCCCGCCAGCTGTCAGAAAGTGGCACGCGAGGCCACGTTATTTAATATAATATATTTTAATAATTAAAAAGTGCACTCGGAGCGCCCCGTCAGCATGCAATAATTTACTCTGCTCGTCTCTGTGACGAAGTGGTCAAGCCGTTTGACTCGGGCTCCGAAGGTTGTGGGTTCGATTCCGGGCCGCGTTCTTCGGTTCACGAGTTAAATTTTTCGGAGACTCCTGTGAGTCGTCGCTAGAGCTACAGAGTTCGTGCTTGGTGCGAGGCTTTTCGCGCTGCGGAAAGAGACCGAGCCATATGGGATAAAACCCGGTGCAATGAAGTCGACCCTGTCGACTTTTAAGCGACTTTCTTTACTCTGCTCGTAGTTGTTGTGCTCAGATATTTTCGAATGCGCCTGTTCAGTTCGCAATGAAAAGTTATGAAGCCCCCCCCATATCCCAGCCTTGTCGACCAATCAGAGTGCGCAAGGCGCCATGTTGTCGTCTGTTACAACTGCTTAGCAGAGTCAGTAGCACTGTGTTGAAATTATATTTCGTCAAATAACAATTTACCGTTAAACCCTATAAACATGAGTGTAGAAAATCTGAAATCAAACAATGGTTTTAAAAAAAGCGATAATATGAAGACATTGCTTGTCATGAATTAAATGAAGATTGGAGGGAGAAATTTATGTTTATGCCTAACCGTAATGGTGACCCAGTCTGCTTAACCTGCAGATTTTGTGTTTCTTATTTTTTTTTTTTATTATTATTTATTTAATCTGGAATGACGCTTCGCGACCACACATTCAGTCATAAATGCTCAATATCCGATCAATTCGTAGTTAAGAAAAGATTTCATAGCTAAAAAAGAAAGTTCTCTGACCAGGCAGAAGTCTTTTTTCACCAAGGTTAACGAACAGAGCAAGAGTGCTGTTGCTGCGTCTTACGAAGTCGCTCCTCTGTTGGCTCGCAAAAAGAAGCCGTTCACCGATGCAGAAGAAATAATCAAGCCTTCCCTTAAAATTGCTGCTAGAATGCTAAGCGATAAAAATTGTGAAACATAATTTGATGAGATTCCTTTGTCTCATAATACTATGGAAAGGCGTGTTGAAGAATTAGCCAGCGATGTTCATCATCAAGTAGCAGAACGTATCAATAATTGTAATTTTGTTTTCATTGTCAATAGATGAACCCACTGACATTTCTGACACAGCTCAGGTCGCAGTTTTTGTTCGAGCAATAAACGATAATTTTGAAGTCATTGATAAACTTCTAGGACTTGAATCGATGCATGCATCTACCAAAGGGACTGATCTGTTTGAAACTCTGAAGTTGTGTGTAGAGAAAAACAACATTGAATGGACCAAATTGGACAGTGTATGCACCGTCGGTGCTCCGACTTTCGCGGGTAAAAAGCCTGGATGTCTAGCATTATTGGAACAGTTTCTTGGCTGCACTATATTAAAACATCATTGTATCATTCACCAAGTAGCTCTGTGTGGCTTTAAATCTGAAACATGTCATGGATGTTGTTCTGAGATGTGTGAACAAAATTCGAAGTAAGGCGCTGAACAGGCGTGAGTTCAGACAGTTTCTATCAGACCTGAACGAGGAATACGGTGAGCTACTATTACACTGTGATGTCAGATGGCTATCTAAAGGGAAGTTCTGTCACGTTTCTGGGCACTGAAAAATAGTGTCTAACTGTTTCTGTCTGAAGTAAATTAATTGGCTACTGAACGGGAATATCTTCTGAACGATGACTCTCTTAATGACATGGCATTTTTAGTGTACATCACGTCTCATTTAAACGCTTTAAATGCGAGGATCCAGGGAAAGAACAAATTATTCACAAATTTGTGCGATGACATTTCTTCATTTAAAATGAGACTACGACTGTTTATCGGACAGCTGACTGAAGGGACGTTTGAAGCGTTTCCAACTCTGAAGACGCTTGTGGTGGAAACGAAATGTGACTTGTTACAGTACAAAGTAAAAGATCACAATAGATTAGGATAATGTTGCTCTCTTCATAAATACGTTCGTATATACTGATGCCAAGCTCTGTCAATTACAACAAGACCTTCAGCATGAAGTAATTGATTTGAAATGCAAATTTTACACTGCGATGTAAATTTCTGGAGCTGCCTGCTTCACCTTCAGCTGATCATATGATTTCATTCTGACGATTATTGCCTGTCGAACAATTTGAACACTTGCGTTCATTCGCCCAGAGATACATTTCTCGTTTTGGTCCGACTTACAGGTACGAGTAGTCATTTTCCGCAATGATCGTTATAAAAAAATAAATTTAAAAAAAGCAACGTTCCAGACTCACCGACAGTAACCTAGCTGCGTTTATGACTTTGGGGACGACAGATCTGTGCCCAGACATTGATAAACTGGCATCTGAACTTAAGTAACTGGTTATGAAGAACATTTGCTTTTTTATATATCCCTTACAGGAGTTGCAGTCAATATCAGCATTTTAGCTGCTGTTGATGCACCAGGCAAGATTACGCTAAGTAGTTTGCCATTGCTTTCTGAGCGTCCGGCTCACATACTCCGTAAGTTACCAATGCGGCGAGAACCGCTACCGATTCTCGCGCAGGTTACGTTACTCACGAGAATATAGGGGAACAGTTACAATTGTAAATTAATTACATTAGCGGCGATTGTCGAAACTGATTTAACATGTATTGTTAGATGATCTTTTAATTTTAAACCCAAAAAAAATGACCGCAGTGTAGTACTGATACTGACTGCCTTTAAATTTTAGAATTTTTTTGACGAAAGTTAAGAAAGGTAAAAATGATATTGCAGGACTTTTATAATTTTATACATTGTGGCCCGCTTAACTACCGAAAATAGTAGATATGGCCCTCTGCTTGAAAAGCGTCGGAACCACTGACCTAGGCCATGAAATGTGTGTACGTCATTTCACCAGAGGAGGAGAAGTCTAGACGAGATCTTCTTCTTCTTCTTCTTCGTTCATCCAGAGTTTTTTTTCGGATGTGATTGCGTTGTGCCTGTTTACAGCAGAGCTGCGTTCTTGCGCCGTTAGGCCGTCACATCCGACTTCTACGGGCATTTGTTGACCGGGTTAACCTTCCCGGAGACGAGATCTGAAGTACTCTCTTGCCAGCCAGGAGTACAAGAACCAGCAGATAAGAAGTCCCGACACCCGTTAGCCACTACTACCACAGACAATCAACCAAGATTCTAACAAATTCAGGCCACATATTAGTGTCACTGTATATCAGTATTCTAGCTAACAAACTAGAGAAAAGTATGACAAGAACTATACATAACAATATAATAGGAGATAAAGGGGGAAGTGCTAAACCCTTCTTGTGTATCAAGGCTGTATCCTGTGGAACACCCTTCTTCTTCTTCTTCTTCTTCGGCGTTCCGAGCCATTGAGGTTCTTTGCTGCAGATACAATCCGTCTTCATTCGTCTCTCTGGTTGGCCTTCTCTTGCCAGTCGTTGATTCCAAGTGCTTGTAGGTCTGTATATATATATATATATATATATATATATATATATATATATATATATATATATATATATATATATATATTATCTATATATATATATATATATATATATATATATATATATATATTATCTCTCCACCGTCTTCTTGGTCTACCTCGGGGTCTACGGTCATTTATTTCCTGAGTGTAAGCGCGTTTTGTTTCCCTATTATCTTCCATTCTTTATATATGCCCCAGCCTTTGTAGTCTATTAGCCTTCATGATACCAGTGAGTGTGGAACACCCGCCGTGTTTTAAATTAATAATCTAATTGTTGTGATTTTCAAATTTTAACCAAACTGAGTTTGTTATTTGTTATCACATTAATGATATTATATAATAAGATTGCATGACAGAAGAAAGGATTGTGGCTGTACATATATATATATATATATATATATATATATATATATATATATATATATATATATATATATATATATATATATATATATATATATCAGCTGGAAAACCTTGACCTACTGTCTTTGACTAAGTTCGCCATTCCTTTCCCGCCTGACACTGTCAGAAGATTAGATCATTTCTGGAACCTTCAAATCAGTCTAGAATTACGAGCCATTTAGTCTCTTCTTGGTCAGTCAATAGTCTTTCTGTTCTTAGGAAGTATATTTGTATCTACTTTGTATATTTACTATCCTAGTAGCATACGCTACGCAACATTCACCAAGGAAGATCGGGTCAGATATGACTGAGCTACCATATGACAGAAGACTGTAGTACCTGCTTTCTGTTAGCGCCGAATGTTCGGCGACGCCTACCAAACCCGACACCCCACATTGTGCCAACGGCGTCGGGCGGAAGAGCGCAATTGTGAAGGTAAAAGCCTTATCCTGATACGAGGAAATGCAACCTAAAGACAAAATGTCATGGCAGGGCAGACCAGCCCCTACGCCTTGGTTGGCAGCTGGTCTAGGATTGAAGCTCCGACAGGCGGACAAGTAGAACATTGCTTTGCTGAACAGGCAGCTTGTCTTGTTCCAGATGCATAGGTGTTACCTGTCCTCTGAAGTGAACTAGGTAGGCCGAGATAGGGATCATGCTGCATGAGTAATGCATGGTCTCTATATTTTAGCCCAGGCTTCGTGCTATGGAGAGGTATAACTCCATCCTTGGTCTTAACCGGTCTTGGAATCAAAGCGAGAGGTAGCAATTACGGGTTTTAAGTCCTTGTCATTTGGCGTAGACATGGGGCGCCACGGATTGCCTCTGCCGGTGGGAGACACCTACAGATGTCACGGAGCAGCTACCACCCGCTTCAAGCTGGGCAGCCCCCGGCCAATTGGGTGCTGATCCGCCACAGCCTGCCTGCTTCAATGGGTGCTTGGGGCTAGGACAAAATCTGTTTGTAAAACCAATGCACCAAGTACAACTAAAAAATAAAAATAAAAATAGAAACCTCAAGCTACGGCTTGCAACCTGGAACGTGAGAACCATGTGTCCAGGATTTTCCACTGACTTGACGAATATGACGATGTGAGAAAAACGGCTGTGATTGATGCCCAACTCAATCGTCTTAACATTGATATTGCTGGCCTGCAGGAGACTCGCCTCGCTGAGGAAGGGTCACTTAAGAAAAACAATTACACCTTTTTTTGGAAGGGTAGAGACAGGCAGTAAAAATGTAACATGGTGTGGGCTTTGCAGTGAAGAATTCGCTACTGGGAATGATTTAAATTCCAGCAGGAGGTAATGAAAGACTATTATCCCTGCGCTTGGCAACCTCTTGTGGTTTTGCCACCATAATCACTGCATATGCACCGACACTCGATTCCTCTGATGATGTAAAGGATTCATTCCATAAGGAGTTAGACTCCGTGATCAAGGCAGTTCCAAAATCTGACTACATTTATATGCTCGGTGATTTCAATGCTCGTTTGGGCAAGGACTCGAGTTCATGGTCAGTGTGCCTTGAAAAATATAAACAATATAAAATAATACAAAGTAGTGCAGCTTTACATAACAGAATTACGACACATACAGGACGTTGCGGCGATTAGCCTTTATCAGCAAACAAACACATTAACAAAACACAACATATAGTCAAGGAGATTTCCTATGGCTACATCAAAACGTGACGACAGTACGAGAAGAACAAAATGATGAAAAAGTGAAATCAATGAGGAAAACATGAAAATTGTAAAAAAATGTTCATGCTTACCTCAGAATTCCGAGCTGTTTATAACCCCCATGTCTTGTTTTTATACCCAACCGAGGGAGTGGATTGTAGGATGATGACGGGGTGGTGAGTGTAACGGTTCAGTGAGCACATTGAAAGAGGGGGGGGGGCGGAGGTAGGAAGGTAGGACGGCAACCAGTGATCGTAGTCTGAGAATGGTATCTGACAACATTCGCATGAATGACAATGGGCAAAGGCTGCTGGAGCATTGCACCAGAAATGACCTATGTATTGCAAACTCCGTTTTTTAAAACAAAACAGCCGCATAAGGTCACATGGAAACATCCAAGATCCGGCCATTGGCATCAGCTGGACTTCATTATCACACAAAGACAACATCTGAACCAAACATCATTAACTCGAAATTACCACAGTTCTGACTGTGATACGGATCATTCTTTGGTTGTTGCAAGGGTTAGACTGAGACCAAAGAGAATCTACCAGCTAAACACAAATCTAGCACCAGGATTAATATTATTAACACCCACGATTCTACCAGTCAGGTCTTAGTCAGATATGACTGAGCTACCGTATAACAGTAGACGGTACTACCTGGTTTCTGTTAGCGCCGAACGTTGGGCGGCGCTTACCAAACCCGACACCCCACATTGTGCCAACGGCTTCGGGCGGAAGAGCGCAATTGGGAGGGTACAAGCCTTACCCTGGTGCGAGGAAATGCAAGCTAAAGACAAAATTGTCATGGCAGGGCAGACCAGGCCCTAAGCCTTGGTTGGCGACTGGTCTAGGATCGAAGCTCCGACAGGCGGACAGTTAGAGCATTGCTTTGCTGATCCGGCAGCTTCTGCAGCTTGTCTTGTTCCAGATGTAGGGGTGTTACCTTTCCTCTGGAGTGAACTAGGCAGGCCGAGAGAGGGATCATGCTGCATGGGCAACACATGATCTCTATATTTTAGCCCAGGCTTTGTGCTATGGAGAGGCAATAACTCCATCCCTGGTCTTAACTGGTCTCGGAATCAAAGCGAGAGGCAACTGTTACGGGTTATAAGTCCTTGTCAGTTGGCGTAGACATGGGGCGCCACGCGTTGCCTCTGACGGTGGGAGACACCTATAGGTGTCACTGATCAGCTACCGCCCGCCTCAAGCTGGGCAGCCCCCAGCCAATTGGGTGCTGATCCGCCACAGCCTGCCTGCTTCAATGGGTGCTTGGGGCTAGGACAAAATCTGAATCGCAGGCTGTAAAACCAATGCACCAGGTACAAACAAAAATATAAATAGAAACCTCAAGCTACGGCTTGCAACCTGGAACGTGAGAACCATGTGTCCAGGATTTTCCACTGACTTGACCAATATTGACGATGTGAGAAAAACGGCTGTGATTGATGCCGAACTCAATCGTCTTAACATTGATATTGCTGGCCTGCAGGAGACTCGCCTCGCTGAGGAAGGGTCACTCAGGGAAAACAACTACACCTCTTTCTGGAAGGGTAAAGGGCAGGCAGAAAAAAGGCAACACGGTGTGGGCTTTGCAGTGAAGAATTCGCTACTGGGAATGATTGAAATTCCAGCAGGAGGAAATGAAAGACTATTATCCCTGCGCTTGGCAACCTCTTGTGGGTTTGCCACCATTATTACTGCATATGCACCGACACTCGATTCCTCTGATGATGTGAAGGATTTGTTCTATGAGGAGTTAGACTCTGTGATCAAGGCAGTTCCAAAATCCGACTACATTTATATGCTCGGTGATTTCAATGCTCGTGTGGGCAAGGACTCGAGTTCATGGCCAGTGTGCCTTGGAAAATACAACATCGGTCGCATGAATGAAAATGGGCAAAGGCTGCTGGAGCATTGCACCAGTAATGACCTATGTATTACAAACTCCTTTTTTAAAACAAAAGAGATGCATAAGGTCACATGGAAACATCCAAGATCCGGCCATTGGCACCAGCTGGACTTCATCATCACACGGAGACAACATCTGAACCATATATCATTGACTCGTAGTTACCACAGTGCTGACTGTGATACGGATCATTCTTTGGTTGTTGCAAGGGTTAGACTGAGACCAAAGAGAATCTACACAGCTAAACACAAATCTAGCCCCAGGATTAATATTATTAACACTCATGATCCGGAAAAGTGTTTTCAGTTTCAACAGCAACTTGAAGACGCTTTCACTGATACACCAGAAAATTGTACAGTAAATGATAAATGGAATAAACTTAAGGAAACTCTTTGTAAAACTGCCGTAAAGGTTTACGGCACTGTGGATCATAAGAGGCAGGACTGGTTTGCGGCCAACAGCGAGACTCTGCAGCCCTTGATTGATAAGAAGAAGAAAGCTCTCTTAAGAAACAAGGAAAGACCAACGCGTAACACTCTGAGTGAGCTAAGGCAAGCTAGGAAGGATGTGCAAAAGGCTGCCAGGCAGTGTGCAAATGATTATTGGATCAAGTTATGTGAGTCCATTCAAATCGCAAGTGATAAGGGAGACATAAGAAGCATGTATGAAGGAATAAAGAAAGCCTGTGGTCCAGTGATCAAAAGAAGTGCACCATTGAAAACCTTGACTGGAGAAGTCATCACTGATAAGAAACAGCAGATGGACAGATGGGTAGAGCACTATTTGGAGCTTTACTCAAGTGAGACCAAACTAGCGGATAATGCCCTCAACGCCATAGAGGCTCTACCAACTCTTGACCACCTGGACACACTTCCCACCATAACAGAAGTTAAGTGTGCTATAAATGAACTTGCATCTGGCAAGGCTCCAGGTAAGGATGGGATTCCAATAGAGGTTATCAGGAGTGGGCAAGACACACTCACTATACAGATCCACCAGCTAATAGAGCTATGCTGGCGTGAAGGACAAGTCCCACAGGATTTCAAAGATTCAAACATCATAACACTGTACAAGAACAAGGGCGATCGGAGCGACTGCAACAACTATAGGGGTATCTCACTTCTGTGTATTGTTGGAAAAGTATTTGCCAGAATTGTTCTGCGCAGACTTCAAGTCCTAGGAGATCAAGTCTACCCCGAATCACAGTGTGGCTTTCGACAGAACCGGTCTACCACTGATATGATATTCTCATTGCGACAAATGCAAGAAAAATGCCGTGAACAGAATCAACCACTGTTTATTGCCTTCATCGACCTCACAAAGGCATTTGATTTGGTCAGTCGTGAGGGTCTGTTCAAGGCACTAAAGAAGATTGGCTGCCCACCAACTCTTCTGTCCATTGTGGAATCGTTCCACACAGGCATGAAGGGTATAATCAAGTCTGATGGTGCAACTTCTGAAGAATTTGAAATCAAGAGTGGAGTTAAGCAAGGTTGTGTACTAGCTCCCACCCTCTTTGGAATATACTTTTCACTTCTACTGAAATATGCATTTCGTGATCAGGATGGTGGTATATACATTCACTCACGCTCAGATGGCGGCCTCTACAATGCTCAGAGATTGAAGGCTAAGACCAAAATTAGGAGGGTACTGATCAGAGAGTTGCTTTTTGCAGATGATGCTGCAGTTACGACCCACTCTGAGGAAGAATTGCAATGTCTACTATCTGCATTCTCCAATGCTTGTTCTGAATTTGGTTTAACAATTAGCAAAAAGAAGACACAGATTATGTCACAGGGTGCACATGGGGTACCATCAATCTTTATTGACGACGCCGAACTAGAGATAGTAGACCATTTTACATATCTAGGATCAGTGGTAAATAGCAAATTATCCCTAGATCAGGAAATCAACATCCGGATTGGTAAGGCAGCAACAACAATGAACAGGTTAAGAAAAAGAGTCTGGGAGAACAGGAAGCTTACTGCCAAAACAAAAGTCCTTGTCTATCAAGCCTGTGTCCTTAGTACTCTTCTCTATGGCAGTGAAACCTGGACAACTTACTCACACCAAGAGAACAATTTAAACAGCTTTCATATGCGGTGTCTGCGAAGAATTCTTGGTATTAAGTGGCAAGACAAAATCACAAATACTGAAGTATTGGAAAGATCAGGTTGTGTGACAGTTTATTCCATGCTCAGTCTTCGTAGACTTAGATGGATAGGACATCTTAGGAGGATGGATGATGGTAGAATACCAAAGGATATCTTTTTTGGTGAATTACAGATGGGTAAGAGATCTCAGGGTCGGCCTCTACTACGATACAAAGATGTGTGTAAGCGGGACATGATTGATACAGGCATTGATAATGCACATTGGGAGCAAGTCGCCGCTGAACGTGTTGCATGGAGGGCAAATATCAGAAATGGAATAAAGTCAAAGGAGAAAATTATTGCAGAAAAGTCACACACCAAGCGTTTGAGACGTAAGATGGTGCATGATGGTGGAAATGACCACGTGTTCACATGCACCCACTGTGAACGGACATTTACAGCGCAAATTGGCCTTATCAGTCACACTCGCTACCGCCATAGTTAAAAGTTATGCCTTTTTAAAGCACAAACTATCGTCTGTCAAGACGGCAAGGTGCCAATGACCCACGATTCTGTTAAGTGCTTTGAATTTCAATAGCAACTTGAAGACGCTTTCACTGATACATCAGAAAATTGTACAACAAGTGGAAATGGATAAACTGAAGGAAACTCTTTATAAAGCTGTGGTAGGGGTTTATGGCACTGTTGATCATAAGAGGCAGGACTGGTTTGCGGCAAACAGCAATCACTGCAGCCCTTCATTGATAAAAAGAAAATAGCTCTCTTAAGAAACAAGGAAAGAACAACGCGTAACACTCTCAGTGAGCTGAAGCAAGCTAGGAAGGATGTGAAAAACGACTGCCAGGCAGTGTGTAAATGACTATTGGATCAAGTTATGTGAGTCCATTCAAATCGCAAGTGATAAGGGAAACATCAGAAGCATGTATGAAGGGATAAAGAAAGCCTGTGGTCCAATTATCAAAATAAGTGCACTGTCACACGATGTTCTTTATGATACGTGCGTGTGATGGTCGTTGTCTAGGTAACGATGCTCCTGGTGTGTCAATCGAGCTATCTAACTGTCTCTTAATCCAACTCACCCCAGCAGTGCACCTTCACCAGTCATGAAACAAGAATGAGTTGGCGCACATAATCTTGTAATCCAGAAAGAACACGGACAGACGGAACATGTTTATACATCCAGAAACAATGTAATCCATAGAATATAAATATCCTCCTCACAATTTAACCAGCACACATCACTGTCTTCTCACGGCCTGCTGAATCTCAAATTCACAAGACATTTAGTCCAGCTACTATCCACGGCTGGATCTCCCAAATACGACCCACCCACTGGGTCGGAGCCTCTGCTCTCTATGTAACCCACTCTGGGTTTTAGGACTGCCTTCACAGCTCGGAGAATCCCACAACACAGTTCGGTGTCTAAAACTCAACTCCTCGAAGTCCCTTGACTTCACACACAAATACACTATCTCTCGCCCCATCCACCCTAGGGGTTTTTTCTCTACCCTCAATATTTTATTTCTCAGGACTGGCTGTTTTCTCATAGCCAGGTCAGTCACTTTACTATCACCCACTTTCATCTCCATTCTTTCTCATGCCCGGTCACTCAACTCATTGTCAATGACCCAGGCTTGTGTCATGCACCATTGAAAACCTTGACTGGAGAAATCATCACTGATAAGAAACAGCAGATGGACAGATGGGTAGAGCACTATTTGGAGCTTTACTCAAGTGAGACCAAACTAGCGGATAGAGACCCTGCCAACTCTTGACCACCTGGACACACTTCCCACTATAACAAAAGTTAAGTGTGCTATAAATGACCATGCATCTGGCAAGGCCACGGGTATGGATGGGATTCCAATAGAGGTTATCAGGAGTGAGCAAGACACACTCACTCTACAGATCCACCAGCTAATGGAGCTATGCTGGCGAGAAGGACAGGTCAAACAGGATTTCAAAGATTCAAGCATCATAACACTGAACAAGAACATGGGCGATCGGGGCGACTGTAACATATATAGAGGTATCTCACTTCTGTGTATTGTTGGGAAAGTATTGTTGCCAGAATTGTTCTGCGCAGACCTCAAGTCCTAGGAGATCAAGTCCACCCCGAATTACAGTGCGGCTTCCGACAGAACGGTCTACTATTGATATGATATTCTCATTGCGACAATGCAAGAAAAATGCCAGGAACAAAATCAACCACTGTTTGTTGTCTTCTTCGACCTCACAAAGGCAATTCGATTTGGTCAGTCGTGAGGGTCTGTTCAAGGCACTAAAGAAGATTGGCTGCCCACCAACTCGTCTGTCCACTGTGGAATCGTTCCACACAGGCATGAAGGGTATAATCAAGTTTGATGGTGCAGCTTCAGAAGAGTTTGAAATCAAGAGTGGAGTTAAGCAAGGTTGTGTACTAGCTCCCACTCTCTTTGGGATATACTTTTCACTTCTACTGAAATATGCATTTCGTGATCAGGATGGTGGTATATACATTCACTCACGCTCAGATGGCGGCCTCTACATTGCTCAGAGATTGAAGGCCAAGACCAGAATTAGGACGGTACTTATCAGAGAGTTACTTTTTTGCAGATGATGATGCAATTACGAACCACTCTAAGGAAGAATTACAGCGACTACTATCTGCATTCTCCATTGCTTGTTCTGAATTCGGTTTAACAATTAACAAAAAGAAGACACAGATTATGTCATAAAGTGCATATGGGGTATCATCAATCTTTATTGACGACGCCGAACTGGGGAAAGTAGACTTTTTACATAACTAGGATCAGAGGTAAATAGAAAATTATCCCTAGATCAGAAAATCAACATCAGGAATGGTAAGGCAACAACAACAATGAACAGGTTAACAGAAAAGAGTCTGGGAGAACAGGAAGCTTACTGCCAAAACAAAAGTCCTTGTCTACCAAGCCTGTGTCCTTAGTACTCTTCTTTATGGCAGTGAAGCCTGGACAACTTACTCACACCAAGATAAACGTTTAAACAGCTTTCATATGCGGTGTCTGCGAAGATCCCAAAAGGCCTAATTAATTTCCAAAGAAATTCCCCAATGACTGATATCAAAGGCCTTTTCATAGTCCACAAATTCAAAATAAAGTGCTGAATTCAATTCAAAGCTTTGCTCTGTTAGTATGCACAATTTGACCATCTGGTCAGTGAAGGATCTGTTTGGTCAACTGTCTGGCTGTTCGCCAGGCTTTCTCGGGCTGTTCGCCGGCCTTCACAAGCTGTTCTCCAGGTTTTCACGAGCTGTTCGCCAGGCCTTCCCTGGCTGTTCGCCAGGCCTTCGCGGGCTGTTCGCCAGGCCTTCGCGGGCTGTTCGCCAGGCCTTCACAGATTTTTCGCCAGGCCTTTAATGGCTGTTCGCCAGATCTTTGCGAGTTGTTCACCAGGCCTTTGCGGACTGTTCACCAGGCCTTCCCGAGCTGTTCGCCAGGCCTTCCCGGGGTGTTCACCAGGCCTTCCCGAGCTGTTCACCAGGCCTTCACGGGCTGTTCGCCAGGCTTTCATGGGCTATTTGCCAGAACTTCACGGGCTGTTCGCCAGGTCTTCATGAGCTGTTCACCATGCCTTCACGGGCTGTTCGCCAGGCTTTCACGGGCTGTTCGCCAGAACTTCAAGGGCTGTTCGCCATGCCTTCACTGGTATATGCGAAAAAACAGACGGTACGGTGTGTAAACTGTGCACATTAAACACAATCAGAACATGATATTTCAAACTTCAAAGCTATAACTTCCGTAACATGGCATTTCACAATCCTAAGCTATAACTTCCGTAACATGATATTTCAAAATCTCAAGCCATAACTTTTGTAACATGACATTTAAAAATCCCAAGCTATGACTTCTGTAACATGACATTTGAAAATCCCAAGCTATATCTTCCGTAATATGACATTTCAAAATCTCAGGCTATAACTTCCGTAATATGATATTTCAACACCCCAAGCTATAGGCCTAACTTCCGTAACAGGACATTTCAAAATAACAAACTATAACTTCCGTAGCATGACATTTTACAATCCCAAGCTATAACTTCCGTAACATGACATTTCAAAGTCCCAAGCTATCACGTCTGTAACATGACATTTCACAATCCGATTTTCGTCTTCAGAGATTGGGCAACGGTCCATGATTCGTGTCCGAGTGTTGGCCGAGGGATGATGCACTCGAAAATGTTACTAGAGGCCAGCAGGTGGAATGGATAAGAGTGTCCCTCTCTAAACATCCGGTGTGCTGATACCGAGGTCACGGGTTCAACCCATACACTGCTCAGTTGGACTAATATGTTGACTTCTCGTCCATGACTTGAGGACGTACACTGCATGTGCTTCAGAAGTCGGAGTTGGTTCGCCTGATGGCGAGGGACACTGGTAATAGGGAAAGCTAATCCACACGAAAAATCAATTCAGTGCTCTAGACATAGTAGCACATGTATGGACAACGCTTGAGTTCAAAGCGAGTGAGGGCAAAACAAAATTGTTGCTTTAGTTTATTTGCTGGTGTCGTGTCGACGGTTCTTGAAGTGTTTTAACCTCTACATTGTGGTGGCGAGTCCTCGTTTGTCATCTTTTTTGGTTGTTTGAGATTGTGGAGCCACGATATATAAGACTGACACTGTCTATTCCTTCATTGTTGGCTGTATGTAAGTTTTGGATGTAATGTAGTTTCGATCATGGGCATAATTTGTTTTTTCTTTACATTAAAACAAAACAAAGAAAATAAAAAAAGATGTCGATTACCATTGATAGACAGGACCAGCTTTTCTAATCTGTTAGCACTGTTTTAGAGGTTAGGGTGTATAGTGTAGGGCTGTCTATAGTATCCAGCGGTTTTAGAGGAGGGTGTATAGTGTAGGGCTGTCTATAGTATCCAGCGGTTTTAGAGGAGGGTGTATAGTGTAGGGCTGTCTATAGTATCCAGCGGTTTTAGAGGAGGGTGTATAGTGTAGGGCTGTCTATAGTATCCAGCGGTTTTAGAGGAGGGTGTATAGTGTAGGGCTGTCTATAGTATCCAGCGGTTTTAGAGGAGGGTGTATAGTGTAGGGCTGTCTATAGTATCCAGCGGTTTTAGAGGAGGGTGTATAGTGTAGGGCTGTCTATAGTATCCAGCGGTTTTAGAGGAGGGTGTATAGTGTAGGGCTGTCTATAGTATCCAGCGGTTTTAGAGGAGGGTGTATAGTGTAGGGCTGTCTATAGTATCCAGCGGTTTTAGAGGAGGGTGTATAGTGTAGGGCTGTCTATAGTATCCAGCGGTTTTAGAGGAGGGTGTATAGTGTAGGGCTGTCTATAGTATCCAGCGGTTTCAGAGGAGGGTGTATAGTGTAGGGCTGTCTATAGTATCCAGCGGTTTTAAAGGAGGGTGTATAGTGTAGGGCTGTCTATAGTATCCAGCGGTTTTAGAGGAGGGTGTATAGTGTAGGGCTGTCTATAGTATCTTATAGTGTAGGGCTGTCTATAGTATCTTATAGTGTAGGGCTGTCTATAGTATCCAGCGGTTTTAGAGGAGGGTGTATAGTGTAGGGCTGTCTATAGTATCCAGCGGTTTTAGAGGAGGGTGTATAGTGTAGGGCTGTCTATAGTATCCAGCGGTTTTAGAGGAGGGTGTATAGTGTAGGGCTGTCTATAGTATCTAGCGGTTTTAGAGGAGGGTGTATAGTGTAGGGCTGTCTATAGTATCCAGCGGTTTTAGAGGAGGGTGTATAGTGTAGGGCTGTCTATAGTATCCAGCGGTTTTAGAGGTTAGGGTGTATAGTGTAGGGCTGTCTATAGTATCCAGCGGTTTTAGAGGAAGGTGTATAGTGTAGGGCTGTCTATTGTATCCAGCGGTTTTAGAGGAGGGTGTATAGTGTAGGGCTGTCTATAGTATCCAGCGGTTTTAGAGGAGGGTGTATAGTGTAGGACTGTCTATAGTATCCAGCGGTTTTAGAGGAGGGTGTATAGTGTAGGGCTGTCTATAGTATCCAGCGGTTTTAGAGGAGGGTGTATAGTGTAGGGCTGTCTATAGTATCCAGCGGTTTTAGAGGAGGGTGTATAGTGTAGGGCTGTCTATAGTATCCAGCGGTTTTAGAGGAAGGTGTATAGTGTAGGGCTGTCTATAGTATCCAGCGGTTTTAGAGGAGGGTGTATAGTGTAGGGCTGTCTATAGTATCCAGCGGTTTTAGAGGTTAGGGTGTATAGTGTAGGGCTGTCTATAGTATCCAGCGGTTTTAGAGGAAGGTGTATAGTGTAGGGCTGTCTATAGTATCCAGCGGTTTTAGAGGAGGGTGTATAGTGTAGGGCTGTCTATAGTATCCAGCGGTTTTAGAGGAGGGTGTATAGTGTAGGGCTGTCTATAGTATCCAGCGGTTTTAGAGGAGGGTGTATAGTGTAGGGCTGTCTATAGTATCCAGCGGTTTTAGAGGAGAGTGTATAGTGTAGGGCTGTCTATAGTATCCAGCGGTTTTAGAGGAGGGTGTATAGTGTAGGGCTGTCTATAGTATCCAGCGGTTTTAGAGGAGGGTGTATAGTGTAGGGCTGTCTATAGTATCTAGCGGTTTTAGAGGAGGGTGTATAGTGTAGACCTGTCTATAGTATCCAGCGGTTTTAGAGGAGGGTGTATAGTGTAGGGCTGTCTATAGTATCCAGCGGTTTTAGAGGAGGGTGTATAGTGTAGGGCTGTCTATAGTATCCAGCGGTTTTAGAGGAGGGTGTATAGTGTAGGGCTGTCTATAGTATCTAGCGGTTTTAGAGGAGGGTGTATAGTGTAGGGCTGTCTATAGTATCCAGCGGTTTTAGAGGAGGGTGTATAGTGTAGACCTGTCTATAGTATCCAGCGGTTTGGGACTGTCTATAGTATCTAGCGGTTTTAGAGGTTAGGGTGTATAGTGTAGGGCTGTCTATAGTATCCAGCGGTTTTAGAGGAGGGTGTATAGTGTAGGGCTGTCTATAGTATCTAGCGGTTTTAGAGGAGGGTGTATAGTGTAGACCTGTCTATAGTATCCAGCGGTTTTAGAGGAGGGTGTATAGTGTAGGGCTGTCTATAGTATCTAGCGGTTTTAGAGGAGGGTGTATAGTGTAGGGCTGTCTATAGTATCCAGCGGTTTTAGAGGAGGGTGTATAGTGTAGGGCTGTCTATAGTATCCAGCGGTTATAGAGGAGGGTGTATAGTGTAGGGCTGTCTATAGTATCCAGCGGTTTTAGAGGAGGGTGTATAGTGTAGGGCTGTCTATAGTATCCAGCGGTTTTAGAGGAGGGTGTATAGTGTAGACCTGTCTATAGTATCCAGCGGTTTTAGAGGAGGGTGTATAGTGTAGGGCTGTCTATAGTATCCAGCGGTTTTAGAGGAGGGTGTATAGTGTAGGGCTGTCTATAGTATCCAGCGGTTTTAGAGGAGGGTGTATAGTGTAGGGCTGTCTATAGTATCCAGCGGTTATAGAGGAGGGTGTATAGTGTAGGGCTGTCTATAGTATCCAGCGGTTTTAGAGGAGGGTGTATAGTGTAGGGCTGTCTATAGTATCCAGCGGTTTTAGAGGAGGGTGTATAGTGTAGACCTGTCTATAGTATCCAGCGGTTTTAGAGGAGGGTGTATAGTGTAGGGCTGTCTATAGTATCCAGCGGTTTTAGAGGAGGGTGTATAGTGTAGGGCTGTCTATAGTATCCAGCGGTTTTAGAGGAGGGTGTATAGTGTAGGGCTGTCTATAGTATCTAGCGGTTTTAGAGGAGGGTGTATAGTGTAGGGCTGTCTATAGTACCCAGCGGTTTGGGACTGTCTATAGTACCTTGTGGTGTAGCACTATCTATAGTACCTTGTGGTGTAGAACTGTCTATAGTACCTTGTGGTGTAAGACTGTCTATAGTACCTTGTGGTGTAGAACTGTCTATAGTACCTTGTTGTGTAGGAATGTCTATAGTACCTTGTGGTGTAGGACTGTCTATAGTACCTTGTGGTGTAGGACTGTCTATAGTACCTTGTGGTGTAGTAATGTCTATAGTATCTTGTGGTGTAGTGCAATCTATAGTACCTTGTGGTGTAGGCATGTCTACATAACCTTATGGTGTAGTACTGTCTATAGTAACTTGTGGTGTAGGACTGTCTATAGTACCTTGTGGTGTAGGATTGTCTATAGTATCTTGTGGTATATGAATTTCTATAGTACCTTGTTGTGTAGGAATGTCTATAGTACCTTGTGGTGTAGGAATGTCTATAGTGCCTTGTTGTGTAGGACTGTCTATAGTACCTTGTGGTGTAGGAATGCCTATAGTGTCTTGTTGTGTAGGACTGTCTATAGTACCTTGTGGTGTAGGAATGCCTATAGTACCTTGTGGTGTTGTGCTGTCTATAGTACCTTGTGGTGTAGGATTGTCTATAGTACCTTGCAATGTAGGACAGCCTATAGTGCCTTGCCTTGTTTTGAGCTTGAGAAATTAAGTCCGCCAGCCTAGTGCCGTCTCCACGAACTGTGCAGTTTATGGGTTTATTTTCCCCCGACAGTAAACAAAGATATATCAAGGAAACAAACATATGAAACACGCAAAATAAGACTTTCTATAATAACTGCTGCATTATATATTAACATATAATGATCACATGTGTTACATTGTCTTATTTTCATTCCTATACTTATAGATTACTAGCAGACCCGGCCCGGCTTCGCCCAGTCCCTGGTGGGGAGCATCTCATTTAATTCATATAAGTAGTCATATAAGCTCCCATTCCCGTTCCTGTCTGTCTATCTGTCTGTCTATCTGTCTGTCTGTCTGTCTGTCTGTCTGTCTTAACCTGCCCGGCATCGCCTGGCTCCTGGTGGGGAGCATCTCATTTAATTCATAAAAGTAGTCATATAAGCTCCCGTTTCCGTTCCCGACTATCTATCTGTCTGTCTGTCTGTCTGTCTGTCTGTCTGACCCGGCCCGGCTTCGCCCAGCCCCTGATGGGGAGCATCTCATTTAATTCATATAAGTTCCCGTTCCCGACTATCTGTCTGTCTGTCTGTCTGTCTGTCTGATCATTTATTGGTTGCGGTTAGAACAACCTTAGATAAACGAAGACCAACTTACAAAAAGCATTAGAAAGAGCACTTGAAAGATCTTTACATATTCCCCCAACAATTAACTTGTGTAAATAGAACAGCGGCAGCAGCAGCAGAAGAAGAAGAAAAAGGAGGAGTAGGAGGAAGGAGGAGGAAGAGGGTGGAGGAGGGAAGAGGAGGAGGGAGGAAAAGATAGGCGGAGAGAGGAGGAGGAGGGAGGAGTAGGGAGGAATAGAGGGGGGAGGAGGGAGGAGGAGGGGGGAAAGAGGAGAAGGAGGAGTAGGGAGGGGGTGGAAGAGGGAGGAGGAGGAAGGAGGAGAGAGGGAGGAGGAAGGAGAAGGAGGGAGAAGGAGGAGGAGGAGGAAGGAGGAGGAAGAGGGAGGAGGGGAGGAAGAGGGAGGGGAGGGAGGAGGAGAACGCAGAAGGAGGAGAAGGGAGAGGGAGGAGGAGGGAGAGGTAGGAGGAGGGAGGAGGAGGGAGGAAGAGGTAGAAGGAGGAGGGAGAAGGAGGAGGGAGGAGGAAGAAGAATGATGAGGAGGGAGGAGGAGGAAGAGGGAGGAGGAGGAAGAAGGAGGAGGAGGGATGTGGAAGAGGGAGGAGGTAGAGGGAGGAGGAGGAGGGAGGAAAAGGGAGGGGGAGAGAGGAGGAGGGGGGAGGAGGAATAGAAACGCGGAGAGAGGAGGAGGAGGGAGGAAGAGGGAGGAGGAGTAGGGAGGAATATGAGTTAGGAGGAGGGAGGAGGAGGGATTAGGAGGAGGGGGTGGGAAAGAGGAGAAGGAGGGAGGAGGAGGGAGGAGAAGGAAGGGGGAGAGGAGGAGGAGGTATTAGGAGGAGGGAGAAAGAGGATGGAGGAGGGATGGAGAGGGAAGAGGAGGGAGGAGGAAGAGGGAGGAGGAAGAGGGAGAAGGAGGGAGAAGGAGGAGGAGGAGGAGGGAGGAGGAGAACGCGGGAGGGGGAGGAGGAGGAGGGTGAAGGAGGAGGGAGGAGGAGGAGAGAGGAGGGAGGAAGAGGTGGAAGGATAAGGGAGAAGGAGGAGGGAGGAGAAGGAGGGGGAGGAGGAATGATGAGGAGGGAGGAGGAGGAAGAGGGAGGAGGGAGGATGTGGAGGAAGGAGGTGGAGAGAGGAGGACGGAGGAGGTAGAGGGAGGAGGAGGGAGGGAGAAAAAGGGAGGAGAGAGGAGGAGGGAGGAGGTAGGAGGAGGAGGAAAAAGAAGGAGGAGGGAGGAGGAGGAAGAGCGAGGAGGAGGAGAGGGAGGAGGATGGAGGAGAAAGGAGAGAGG
>OY992886.1:110040430-110122930 GCA_963921405.1 Cepaea hortensis
AACTTTGAAAATGCCTTACAGATTGTATCATTATTTATTATAACTCATATGCCGGTATATAACTATGGACAAAGAGTTTATAAATCTTTGAAAACGATGCCACAATATGACTATAAGTTATACAGAAAGGTTATGCCCCTTGAAATAACTTTTACAGAGTTAAGTCCCCTGAGATATATGAAATTAAAATGAAAAAGGGAAAATTAAATAATATTGGGTAAGCAGCCGATTTCACACTAAAAAATATGACAGTGGGCTGTGCTGGAATGAAAGGAAGACGTGTAGAAAATTTCATCTCAATCGGATGGGCCGTTCGCGAGCGCATAAAGTACATATGGACATACAGACAGACAGACAGACAGACAGACAGACAGACGGAGATCGCAATTTATATATAAGATATATCTATATCTATAAAACAAAGTGTATGTGTATATGTATATATGTATATATGTATGTATGTAAATATGTATGTCCTTTATTTGTTCGCGAACGGCCCATCCGATTGAGATGAAATTTTCTACACGCCTTCCTTTCATTCCAGAGCTGTCAACTGTCATAGTTTTTTTTTCTTCTTCCTCATCCTCCCTCCTCCCCCTCCCAAAATACGTACGTAAATATATGACGATGATGATGAAAGAATCCCCGAACCAAAAACGCTAGGGAAAGGGAAGAAAATGACGTGACTACACAGAATCGTCACACGGCAATCTCATCATCAAGTGCCGTGCCGGCTGGCGTAGGCGTTCATGGCTCTCCGTAGATCTCAGTCTTTGGTTTTTTGGATCAACTCTGCTGCTGATATTCCTCCATGCCACGGCAATATCAATAACAATTCATCTTTTTATGTGTAAGGAAGTTATCTACAGTCGTGTAGAGGGAAGAACTAGACGAGTATGAATTCGGAATGGCGAACTCCTCTCCTCCTCTCTTCTTCCTCCCTCTCATCCCTCTCCCGACTCCCTCCTCCTTCTCCCTCTTTCTTCTCCCTCTTCCTCTCCCCCTCCTCCTCCATCCTCCTCCTTCCTACTCCTCCGCCTCCTCCCCCTCCTCCCTCATCTTCCCTTCTCCTCCCTCTCTCCCTCCTTAACCCTCCTCCTCCTCCTGCCTCCCTCCTCCTCCTCCTGCCTCCTCCCCTCATCATCCTCACTCCTCCTTCTCCCTTCTTCTCCTCTTCCCTCTTCCTCCTCCTCCTACCTCCTCCCTCCTCCTCCCCTCTACCTCCTCCTCCTCCCTCCACCCTCCTCCTCCTTCTCCTCCTCTTCCTCCTCCCTTTCCTTCCTCCTCCTCCTCTCCCTCTGACCTCCTCCTCCCCCTACCTCTTTCCTCCTCCCTCCTCTTCCTCTTCCACCTCCCTTTCCTTCCTCCCCTCCTCATTCTCCCTCCTTCCTCTCCCTCCTTCCTCCTCCTCCTTCCTTCTCCCTCTGCCTCCTCCTCCTCCTATCCCCTCCTCCTCCCTCCTCCTCCTTATCCTCCTCCCTCCTTCTCCTCCTCTCCCCCTCCTCCTCCTCCTACCCTCTTCCTCTTTCCCTCCCTCCCTCTCCCTCCTCCATCCTCCTCCTCCCTCTTCCTCCTTCTTCCTCCTCCCTCTCCCTCCTCCATCCTCCTCCTCTCTCTTCCTCCTCCTTCTCCTCCTCCTTCCTTCTCCTCCCTCCTCTCTCCTCCTCCCTCCTCCATTTTCCTCCCTCCTCCTCCCTCTACATCCTCCCTCCTCCTCTCCACTCTTCCTCCTACCCTCTTCCTCTTCCCCTCCTCCCTATCCCTCCTCCTCCCTTCACATTCCTCCTCCTCCCTCTTCCTCCTCCCCTCCTCCTCATCATCCCTCCTTCCTCCCTCCTCCTCCTTCTTCCTCCCTCCTCCTCCTCCTCCTCCCCCTCCTCCTTCCTCCTCCTCCCTCTCCTCCTCCTCACTCCTCCTCCCTCTACCTCCTCCCTCCTCCTCCCTCTTCCTCCTCCTCATCCCTCCTCCTCCCTTCTCCTCCTCCCTCCTCCTCCTCCCTCTACCTCCTCCTCCCTTCACATTCCTCCTCCTCCCTCTTCCTCCTCCCTCCTCCTCCTCCTCATCCCTCCTTCTCCCTCCTCCTCCTTCTTCCTCCCTCCTCCTCCTCCTCCCTCCTCCCCCTCCTCCTTCCTCCTCTTCCCTCTCCTCCTCCTCACTCCTCCTCCTCCCTCCTCCTCCCTCTACCTCCTCCCTCCTCCTCCCTTCACATTCCTCCTCCTCCCTCTTCCTCCTCCCTCCTCCTCCTCCCTCCTCCTCCTCTCCTCCTCCCTCCTCATCACTCCTCCTCCCTCCTCCTCCTCCTCCCTCCTCCCCCTCCTCCCTCTCCGCCTTCTCCCTCCTCCTCCTCCCTCTACCTCCTCTCCTCCCTCCTCCTCCCTCTACCTCCTCCCTCCTCCTCCCTTCACATTCCTCCTCCTCCCTCTTCCTCCCTCCTCCTCCTCTCTCCGCCTCCCTCCTCCTCCCCTCCTCCCCCTCCTTCTCCTCCTTCTCCCTCCTCATTCTCCCTCTTCCTCCTCCCTCTTCCTTCTCCCTCCGCCTCCTCCATCCTCCTACTCTCTCCTCCTCCTCCCTCCTCCTCCCTTTTCCTCCCTCTCCTCCTCCTGCTCCCTTCTCCTCCTGCGTTCTCCTCCTCCCTCCTTCTCCCTCCTCCTCCCTCTTCCTCCTCCCTCCTCCTCGCCTCCTCCTCCACACTACTCCTCCCTCCTCCTCCTAATCCCTCCTCCTCCCTCCTATTCCTCCCTACTCCTCCTGTCTCCTCCCTCCTCCTCCCTCCTCTTCCCTCCTCCACCTCCCTCTTCCTCCTCCCTCCTCCATTTACCCAAGACAGACAGACAGTCAGACAGATAGTCGGGAACGGGATATTATATGACTACTTATATAATTTAAATGAGATGCTCTCCACCATGGGATGGGCCGGGTCAGACAGACAGACAGATAGATAGATAGACAGACAGACAGACAGACAGACAGACAGACAGACAGACAGACAGACAGACAGACAGACAGACAGACAGACAGACAGACAGACAGACAGACAGTCGGGAACTTATATGACTACTTATATGAATTAAATGAGATTCTCCCCACCAGGAGTTGGGCGATGCCGGGCCGGGTCAGACAGACAGACAGATAGATAGTCGGAACGGGAACTTATATGACTACTTATATGAATTAAATGAGATTCTCCCCATCAGGGTCTGGGCGAAGACGGGCCGGGTCAGACAGACAGACAGACAGATAGACAGACAGACAGACAGACAGACAGACAGATAGTCGGTAACGGGAACGAGAACTTATATGACTACTTATATGAATTAAATGAGATGCTCCCCACCAGGGTCTGGGCGAAGCCGGGCCGGGTCAGCTAGTTTATATATATATATATATATATATATATATATATATATATATATATATATATATATATATATATATATATATATATATATATATATATAACGCATATGCCTGTAGATAACTGTAGATGAACATTTTTTTTAAATCATTTAAAAAATCAACAATTATTTACATTACATATAGAGTTATGTCCCTTGATAAAACTTTTCTTAAGTTAAGTCCCCTTGCTATATATCAATTATAATGTAATCAAAAAATTAAATTTTATTACGTAAATAACTGTTTTTAAACTAACAAACTATGCCAGTTGGCTTGGCGGGAATGAGACGAGCATGTGTAGGAAATTTCATCTCAATCGGATGGAGCGATCGCGAACGCATAAAGTACATACAGACAGATACATACATACATGCATTGTCTTTTATATATATAGATGAGATCAATTGATAAGGCTTGCCACGACTGCCTGACACCTGTAGATATCACAAACCATGGATGCATGTAAGGCCACACCGACCAATTCGCTCTGTTAAGTTACGAAAGGCAAGTGTGTTCATATTTACATCACAAACTAGCGTACTCTGTCACTCAAACAATGGTAGGTCTTTATAACAGAAAAACAGATTAGCGCCCTCGGTTAAAGGCATGGTCTGGTTTATAGTATTATCTACCATGGCTGGATTCACAGAAAAGTGCTGTCTATACAAGGGTAGCGGGGTAGGGGTATACCCTATCAAAGGAGAAGTAAGGTGCCTCCTTCCCTCCGCTAGCCTACGGGACACCCTTGGGCAAGGTGGAGTACCCGTTTAGCCCCCCCCAACAGGGTAACGTGAAGCCATGGGAGCAGGTGGTGGATTGGACTTGGGAGCAGCCGACAGATAGTTGTTGGTTATGGTTTCAAGTCAGTGACGGTGGGCAGAGGATCTCTCAGTAGAGACAATGGCTACGGTCATCCGATCAGTATGGTCACTGCCAGGTAGGAAGAATGGTAGACTTCCCTCCTTATTGATTCCTGGGCAGAGGAGGCTCGTTAGCCTTGGTTGGTATCTCTTCTAAGAGAGGGAACTCTAAATCTCAAACCTCCGCTGCCTTGCGGGTATACCCATATGGGAAAGGCTTCGGGAGTAAACCCTGAGGACAAATCCGGAGATGGAGTCCCTAAGGCAGTTCCATGTTGTAAACAACATAGTTCTGGCAACTCCTGCGACGGCACCGATGCCAAGTTGCATTGGCTACTGCCTTTCCCTTGGTCAACATCGGCGACGTGGAGAGGGGGAACCTGCTACTGGGCAACAGCTGGTTCTCCGATTTCCATTGCCCAGGCTTGTGCCCTGAAGAGGTCACTTCAGCACCGCGTAAAGCGGTGACACAACACGGGAAGTAGCATTTGCCGGTTATAAGTCTTAATGCTCGATTGGCGTAGAGCAAGGCGCCAGGGGCTACTTCCGACGGTGGGAGAGATCATCGTATCTCACTAGACAGCTACCGCCCGCCTAAGCTGGGCAGCCCCCAGTCAATAAGGTGTTGTCTCGCCACGGTTCATCTGCTCCTGAGGGTGTGTGGAGCTTAGGGGGAAATCCTGACACATGGACCGCAATCTATACACCTAACAGCAAGAAAAAAACAAAACAACCGGCCCTAAGGCTGGGAACATGGAACGTAAGAACCATGACCCCTGGCATCTCAGACGATCTAAATGAGATTGTGGATGCCAGCAAAACTGCAGTGATAAACAACGAACTGCTAAGACTGGGGATAGACATTGTCGCCCTGCAAGAGACCAGACTCCAAGAATCTGGAAGCATCAAGGAGAGGGACTTCACTTTCTACTGGCATGGCAAGCCGTGCGGAGAGACCAGGGAGCATGGAGTTGGCTTCGCTATCAGAAACAAGCTGCTCAATTCCATCATACCACCAAGTGATGGCACTGAAAGAATATTGAAGCTCCAACTCCAGACAGAGGCAGGCCCAGTTAGTATTATAAGCGTTTACGCCCCAACACTAACTGCAGCATCAGAATCTAAAGACAAGTTCTATGACGACCTTAGCAAAGAAGTCAGTGAAACACCAGAGAAACAACATCTTTTTATCCTGGGGGATTTCAATGCCAGGGTTGGCTCTGACCACGAATCTTGGCCTTCATGTCTAGGACAGTTTGGCATTGGGAAGATCAATGACAATGGACAACGTCTCTTGGAATTCTGCAGCCACCATAATCTGTGCGTGACCAACACCTTCTTTGACACGAAACCTCAACACAAGGTGTCATGGAGGCACCCCAGATCAAAGAACTGGCACCAACTCGACCTGGTGCTCACTAAACGCAGCAACCTCTGCAATGTACGGATGACTCGCAGCTATCATGGTGCTGACTGCGACACCGACCATTCACTCGTCTCCAGCAAGGTGAAGATAAAGCCCAAGAGAATCTACAGAAGCCGAACAGAAGGAAGACCACGCATTGACACCAGCGGCACCCAAAATAAAGAGAAGGTCAACAAATTCATGCAGGCTCTAGCGGATACTCTGCCCGGCCCCACAGACGGAGATTCCACCGAGAGATGGAGTCATTTTCGCGACACCATCTACAATACAGCACTATCAACATTTGGCAAGAAGCAAACTAAGTCAACCGACTGGTTTGAAGCACACTCTGAAGAGATGCTCCCAGTCCTGGAGATAAAGAGACATGCATTCTCGATGTATAAAACATCACCTTCAGAGAAAACACTGCAGGCATTGCGAACGGCCAGAAATAGAGTACAACAGATGGCAAGAAGATGTGCGAACAGGTACTGGCTACAGCTCTCTGCTCAAATTCAAACTTGTGCAGACTCTGGAAATATAAGAGGAATGTATGAGGGCATCAAGCAAGCTGTCGGTCCATCAAAAAATAAGATGGCCCCTTTACGATCAACTGAGGGGGTAATCATAAAAGATCGAGCGAAACAAATGGATCGCTGGGTAGAACACTACTCAGAGCTATACTCAGTGGATAACACTGTCAGCGAAGAAGCTCTGGAAGCCATCGATCAACAGTCCGCCATGCATGCCTTGGATAACGAACCTTGCCTCACAGAAATCAGCGAAGCACTAGACTCTCTCAAATCCGGCAAGGCACCTGGAAAAGATAGTATTCCACCTGAAATTTTAAAATGTAGCAAAGAAACAATCATCCCAGAACTGTATGCAATATTACAGCTCTGCTGGAGAGAAAAATCAATACCACAAGATATGAAAGACGCAAACATCGTTACCCTTTATAAAAACAAAGGCGACAGAAGCGACTGCAACAACTATCGCGGCATTTCCCTTCTCAGCATTACAGGCAAGATTTTTGCCAGAGTAATCCTTAAAAGATTACACATTCTTGCTGAAAGAATCTACCCCGAATCGCAGTGCGGATTTAGACCCAACAGGTCCACCATCGATATGATTTTCTCACTCCGGCAGCTCCAAGAGAAGTGCAGAGAACAGAGGAAGCCATTATATATAGCCTTCATCGACCTCACAAAGGCATTTGACCTCGTGAGCAGAAGCGGCCTTTTTAAGGTCCTTGAAAAGGTTGGATGTCCACCCACCCTTCTTAGTCTCGTGAAATCATTCCACGAAAACATGCAGGGGACCATTTTATTTGACGGCTCAACATCCCAGTCATTCAGCATCAGCAGCGGAGTAAAGCAGGGATGCGTGCTTGCTCCTACACTCTTTGGTATCTTCTTTGCTGTTCTCTTAAGGCAAGCATTTGGGACTGCCACTGAAGGCATATACCTCCACACAAGATCTGATGGCAAACTTTTTAACCCATCAAGACTCAAGGCAAAGACCAAAATAAGACCAAGATGCGTAAGAGAACTACTTTTTGCAGATGATGCAGCACTGACTACTCATACAGCAGAAGATCTCCAAAGGCTCATAGATCGTTTTGCAGCTGCCTGCAAAGACTTTGGGCTCACCATTAGCCTAAATAAAACACAGGTGATGGAACAAGATGCTGATGCGCCTCCGTCAATCAAAATCTCTAATTATGAATTGAAAGTCGTCCACGATTTTGTGTATCTGGGATCGACAATATCAGATAATCTTTCATTAGAGACAGAAATCGACAGACGCATTGGAAAGGCAGCCACAACATTTTCCAGGCTAGCTAAAAGAGTTTGGGAGAATAATAGACTAACAGAGCGTACAAAAGCTCAAGTATATAGGGCTTGTGTTGTTAGCACACTGCTCTACGGGTCTGAATCCTGGACCCTGTACTCAAGACAGGAAAGGAAGTTGAATTCCTTCCACATAAGATGTCTGAGACGTATCCTGGGCATAACATGGAAAGACCACAAAACAAACAAACAGGTGCTTGAAAGGGCAGATATTACCACAGTGCACACCCTCCTCAAGCAGAGACGCCTCCGGTGGTTGGGCCACGTATCTCGAATGGAGGACGAACGTATTCCCAAAGATCTCCTTTACGGAGAACTAGCCACAGGAAAGAGGCCAACCGGAAGACCCCAAATGCGATATAGGGATGTGTGTAAACAAGATATGAAAACCATTGGAATAGATCCAGACACGTGGGAGAGAGTTGCAACAGACAGATGCTCCTGGAGAAGAGATGTACGAAACGGACTGGTGCTCTTTGAGCGCAATCAGGTCCAAAAAACTGAGGAGAGACGGCACAGGCTCAAAGAGCAGTCACTTACTGCGGGACTTGCCTCGTCTCACAGATGCGGAAACTGTGACAGAGATTGTCATTCTCGAATTGGACTATACAGTCATCAGCGGTGCTGCCAGGCACCTCCCAAGCGGCACAACTCTATAGTCCTTCAGGACTGAAAGAGGCCTACTACTACCCATTTCTACGGTGCTGCTATGAAGGAGCTTGTAGGTAATGTTTCAACTATGTGGATTCATTATTTGGTCAATAAATACCCATTTCTACGGTGCTGCTATGAGGGAGCTTGTAGGTAATGTTTCAACTATGTGGATTCATTATTTGGTCAATAAATACCCATTTCTACGGTGCTGCTATGAGGGAGCTTGTAGGTAATGTTTCAACTATGTGGATTCATTATTTGGTCAATAAATACCCATTTCTACGGTGCTGCTATGAGGGAGCTTGTAGGTAATGTTTCAAGTATGTGGATTCATTATTTGGTCAATAAATACCCATTTCTACGGTGCTGCTATGAGGGAGCTTGTAGGTAATGTTTCAAGTATGTGGATTCATTAGCATCATCATCACGTGCCATGCCGATAAGCATGTTTCGCTATTTCACACGATCACCACCTAGATATCAGGTGATCATCTGAAATGGTGAAACATGCTTATCGGATCCTCTCTGTGCTCTTGTCTCCACCATGCACAGCGGCCAAACCAACCAGACATTTACTTCTCTGCCTTACCTTTCTTCTTTTTCCGTAAATCTTGTCACCAAGTTCTCTAGTTTATTTCTGTTCGTTACGTGCCCAAAAAAAAGGACTATTTATCCATCCATCCATCCATCATGTGCCATGCCGGCAAGCGTGGGCGGTCATGTTCTATCATCTCACTCGATCACCAGAGTCGTGGATCAGCTCAGTGTTCCTGTCTCGACCATGCCATGTGGCCAAGCCATCCAGGTATTTACTTTTCGGTCTTCCCTTGGTCTGTTCCCTTCGATCTTGCCAGCTATCACTAAGTTCTCCAATCCATTTCTTCTCATAACATGTCCAACACATTTTGACTGTCTACGTCTAATTTCTCTAATAAGTTTCGATTTTCATTTGTCTCCTGTAGTATTTGGTCATTAGTTTTTCTGTCTGTCCCTAGAATTCTTTGAATTTTCCTCAGAAACCACATTTCGGCAGCCATCAAATGTTTTTCAGCTTGACTGCTTATTGTCCAAGTTTCACATCCATACAAAAGAACAGGCTCTATGTAGCACCTCAACACTCTTTTTCTCGTTTCAATTGACATCTTTTTATTGGTCAGTATGTTTTTCATCTTGCTAAAGGCTACTTCCGCCATGGCCATTCTTGTTCTAATCTCTACAAGATAATTTTACCGATTCACTTGTTGAAGAATATTCCCATTTACTTGTATATTACATTGTGGTATTTCGTTCTTCCTAGTGATGACCATAGTCTGTGTCTTTTTACAATTTAATTCTATTCCCAGTTGTTCACTGTGTTCACCTACTAATTGTTTCAGATTCTGCTCATTGATTGCAATCTGTCATTTACTGCCAATATAGTACCTTGCGGTGTATGGCAGAGGGGTCTTTGAGCCTGAGGAATAAAGGCCGTCTGGCTAGTGCAGTCGCCGCGAACTGTGCAGGTTAGGATTTTCTTTTTGCCCCCGACAGATAAAAATCCCGCACCTCACCTGGGATCGAACCCGGGTCTCCCGAATGAGAGTCCGGCGTTCTATCCACTCGGCCAGCCGCTCCTCTTGATTGCAATCAATACTGTATAATCTGCATATCTAATGTTATAGATTTTCGTCCTCAAATGCTGATTCCATTTATATCTTCTACATTTTTGAAAATATGTTCACTGTATGGGGAAAAAAGATCTGGAGACATTACACATCCATGCCTAACAATTCTCTTAATAGGTTGATATTACCGTTACCCGTGCAAAGTGACCCGCCACGAGCGTTGGTCACTATAGCGTGAAAAGCGCTCGGGACGTTTTGCGAGAGGACAAAACGTCACCTTCGAATCAGTTGGACTGGAGCTATGGTCGGAGCTGGACCTAGTTCTTTCGTTCCCGTAGAATGGCCAAATAATAAGCCCCTACATTACTAATGTCAGTGTATAGTAGTTGTGTAGACTCTAAGCATTGTGAAGAGTGATGGACATGTTGTGAAACTGATAATGTGAATTGTCTAATGCTTGGGGTCAATATAGAGTGAAAACTGAACTGCGTTCTGTTGTTCGAGATGCGTTGAGTTTGTTCTAAGTATTTAGCTGTTGTGAACGGTGCAGAGTGACAGAGTTTAAACAGCATATAAGCTAACAATAGAAACCAGCCACAGTGAGAAGATTATAGCATCACCAGACAGAAAGGTGATAACGGCAGCAATAGATGTAGAATATGCATGTACCATCATCGCCGTCGCAAACAGTCAGGGATTCTGCACCCAACGCTCATAGAACATTCAAGATACCACAGAATAATTATACGCATGAGCGCTGAAATCAAAGACCCATCAACACCCAGATGTGATACAGCAATAGCCATGCGATCCCTGGCAGTTACGCAGAAAAGGGTAAGTGTGTATATAAGGACAACACAGATTAGCACACTCAGCTCCGGAAAACCGGACTTGTGGGTGTATGGACAGTAAAGACTATCTCATTCAGTCCAGCCGCACATGTTAGGTTAAAGAACCAGCACCTATTAACGCACTCGAAAGTAACAGGCGGTAGATGTGGGTGAGCGTATCGGCGCATTGCCTCTGTCACACCATATAATGATGACCTGAGTACTGGCTGTAACTTCACCATGATGAAATTCCATCGAATGCTCTGGATATGAAGAAGTGTATTTCCAGTGTATTTCCCCGATCAAGCCTTTCTCTATGCTGCAGGATCCAAACTAGTTTGTGAAAGCTAATCAATCAGACGCAGCCCAGAAATGCCTAGCCGTTTTCGGTCCTGTCCGCTTACATATGGTTGAGATCAAAATACTGTCTGTGTTGATGACCTACCTAGTTTGGTTAACGAAATTGACCGAAAGGTTTATCTACGGAATATAAAGATTGAGTGCCTTACCTTCAACACTATTATGAATCTGCCCTGTGTCTAGGTATAGATCTGATCCTGGGTTAATAGTAGCAGCATAATTTAACCCGACTTCTCAAAAGTAGAGACAATAAGTTTTTATTTCTTCTCCACTGGCTCAGCTTCAGACTGAGGTTCAGAGGTCGAGTTAAACATGAGCTCCTTACAGAACGCCGAGAGGGTTCACTCGGGGTTTTCATTCTTTCTTTCTTTCCTTTTTTTTTTTTTTGGTGAGTTCTTATGAACTGTCTGTAGATCCAAGGAGATTCTAATGTTTTCCCCAATTCTGAACAGCTCATGTAAAGGAAGGTATGGCTAACGTGCCACAAGAATTATTTACACCATGAACTTAGCTTGAATTTTGGGGTTTTGTTGACCAGTCGGAGACTAACTTGATTTTCGCTACCTGTAGTATTTCCTCTATCTAGTTGTGACTGCAAGAGGGTCTCTCTACTTTTGCCCGTGTACGCTTGTCCCCTATATAGTTGACCATGCATTATTACTCCTCTCTCTGTGGCCAAAGGCTTGCGAACGCGGTTCGTGAGCCACTTACCAGGCGTTCGAAACGCAGCTGTGACCGATTTGGCAGCAGACCGTGTCGCGTTGTGTTATAACGTGTTGGTATGGGAGCCGGTGGTTCGGAAAACATTGGCAAACTACTGAACGTAAACTTGTCAAGACATCAACAACAGCAGTGCTGGTGTTGAAAGCGATGTCCTGTAAATAAGATATGCACACACAAAATATTGTCTCTGTATGGTTGCTCCTATATGCTTGTCTGTGTAGGGTTGATTATGTATTATTGGTCCTCTAAGGTTGTCCATGTAGAGTTGTTCCTGTATTATTATAATACTCCTCTAAGGTTTACCCTGCAGAGTTGTTCCTGTAATATTATTGCTCATCTAAAGTTGCCCCTGTAGAGTTGTTCCTGTAATATTATTGCTATCTAAAGTTGTCCATGTAGAGTTCTTCCTGTATTATTATTGCCTCTCAAAGGTTGTCCCTGTAGAGTTGTTCCTGTATTATTATAATACTCCTCTAAGGTTTACCCTGCAGAGTTGTTCCTGTAATATTATTGCTCATCTAAAGTTGTCCCTGTAGAGTTGTTCCTGTATTATTATTGCCTCTCAAAAGTAGTTTATGTAGAGGTGTTCCTGTATTATTATTGCTACTCTACAGTTGTCCCTGTAGAGTTGTTGCTGTATTATTATTGCTACTCTAAAGTTGCCCCTGTAGAGTTGTTGCTGTATTATTATTGCTACTCTAAAGTTGCCCCTGTAGAGTTGTTCCTGTATTATTATTGCTACTCTAAAGTTGTCCCTGTAGAGTTGTTCCTGTATTATTATTGCTACTCTAAAGTTGTCCCTGTTGTCCCCTGTTCGTCTGTATATCCACATCTCCAGGGCTTCTATTGCTGGTTCAATGTCCAGGCTTCCGCGCCATACAGTAGTGTTGAATATACCTAGCATTTGACAATTCTCATTTTTAATGCGTTATTAATCTCTTTAGATGTTAATAGTGATTTCATGCCGTTGAAAGAATTTTTGGCCATTCCTATTCTCTTTTTGATTTCTATTTCACTTCTGCCATCATCTGTTACTATATGTCAAAGATAGGAGAAACGTGTTACTTGTTCTAGTATCTGCCCGTTTACTGTGATGTTCATTGATGACCTTTCCTTTTCACTGCTAATTATCATAGTTTTTGTTTTTTGGATGTTAATATCTAAGCCACATTCTGCACTGTGCCTGTTTACTTCTTCCGCTAGGTCTTGTAACTCTTGCTCACTTTCTACTAGTAACACGGTATCGTCAGCATATCTAAGATTGTTTATGATTCTTCCATTGATGTTAAGTCCAGGCATTTCAACTTGTTTAAAAATACTTTCTGTGTATAGGTTGAAGAGGCTTGGAGACAGTACACATCCTTGCCGTACCCCTCTTTTTATCTCTATAGGCGACGAATAGTTATTTCCGCATCTAATAGACGCCACTTATTCCCAGTACCATCCATTATGTGCCATGCCGGTAAGCGTGGGCGGTCATGCTCTGTCATCTCACTCGATCACCAGAGTCGTGGATCAGCTCCGTGTTTCTGTCTCGACCATACCACGAGGCCAATCCATCCAGGTATTTGCTTCTAGGTCTTCCCCTTGGTCTGTTCCCTTCGATCTCGCCAGTTGTCACCAAGTTCTTCAATTCATTTCTTCACATAACATGCCCAAAAATGTTGACTGTCTACGTCTAATGTCTCTAATCAATTTACGATCTTCATTTGTTTCTAGAAGGACTTGTTCATTGGTCTTTCTGGCTGTCCATTTTAATCTTTGCATTTTCCTCAGAAACCACATTTCTACAGCCATCAGATGTTTTTCAGCTTGACTGCTCATTGTCCAAGCTTCACATCCATACACAAGTATAGGTTATATGTAGCACCTCAACACTCTTTGTCTCGTTTGAATTGACATCTCAGTACCAGGTTACTAATAAGTCTGATGTCCTTTCCGTCTACTCCTATATCTTGAAGGCACGTAATTAGTCGTTCATGTTGTACTCTATTAAAAGCTTTCTTGTAGTCTATAAAACAAACATATATACTTTTTTTAACTTCTATATATTTTCACTTAACATCCTCAAACAGATAATTGCATCTCTGGTGCCGCTGTTTTTGCGGAACCCAGATTGTTCTTCAGCTACTTCCTCGTCTATTTTATGTTGAATTCTTTCTTGTATGACCTTGAGTAGTGTAGTATCTTAGTTATGTGGTTCATTAAGAAAATAGTTTTGTAATCCTCACAATCAAAAGCTCTTGGCTTCTTCGGTAGTGTGATGAAAATGGATGTTTTCAAATGCTTGCGGATGTACCCAGTATTATATATATATATATATATATATATATATATATATATATATATATATATATATATATATATATATATATATATATATAATACTGGGTACATCCGCAAGCATTTATATATATATATATATATATATATATATATATATATATATATATATATATATATATATATATATATATATATATCTATATCATTACATAATTCTGTGATAGTATCAATGCCAAAGCTGGATAAGGATTTTATCACCTCTGTTGTTATCGTGTCAAGACTTGCAGCCTTTCCTTCTTTCATCTTTTTAATAGCCTTCTCTACTTCAGCCGTTAATTTTTTTGGTCCATCTTGAGTATTATACAATGTTGGTTTATTGACCCTGCTGTCCCAGAATAAGTCTTCTGTGTACTCTGTCCATCATTTTGTTATGTCAGTGTTATTAATTATAATTTCTCCATTTTTTTCCTTTGATACAACCATTTCCTGTTATATTATTTTTCTTCTTTGTAAATCTTTTTATATGTTCATGTATTTCTTTCGAGTTGCGTTTTATTTCCAGATCCTCTATTTATTTGCATTGTTTCTGCAACCACTCTTCTTTGGCAACTCTGCACATGTGACGTATTTCTCTATCTATTAATATATACTCTGGGGTGTTCTTTGCTTTCTTTCTTTGAGTCATTTTACTCAAGATTTCATCGGTTATCCATATATAGGTATATCAGATATGTTCACAGTCAATACAGGAGTGAGGCAGGGATGTGTGCTCTCTCCCCTGCTATTCACTATCTACATGGACAAAATTTCCAAAGAAGCAAGTCTCAACAGACCAGATTCAGAAAATTTAGAACTCTTTACTCCAGATGAAACAACTGACCCACAGGGAATAAATGAACTTCTATTTGCAGATGATCAGTGCCTGTTTTACAGCGATGAGAGCAGACTACAAGATCATATTACTAATCTGAGTTCAACCTGCAGCAGATACAATATGAGTATAAACACAGCCAAAACCGAAGTAATGTAAGTTAGCAGATCGCCAGGCCCACTAAATATACAGATAAATAACACACCTCTGAAACAAGTTAAAGAATTCAAATACCTTGGAAGTATGATCACAGAAGATGGCAGATTGGACAGAGAAATTGAAATCAGATGTCAAAAAGCTAGTGCACTTACATATCAACTATCACCCTTACTGAAACATCCAAACATACCCATGTCCGCAAAACGACAGATAATAAACAGCATATTCACACCAACCCTATGCTACCAATCTCAAACCTGGACTTTATCCAAATTACACCTTCGCAAAATCAACACCTGCGAAATGAGATGCCTGAGGAGAGCTGCCAACTTAACAATCCGAGACCGAGTAAGAAATGCTACTATCAGACAGACTGGGATCAACACCTTGTGCCACATTTATTGACAGACAGAAGATCAAGTGGTTTGGCCATGTCATTAGAATGCAACATCAGCAACTACCATCACTGGCCTTACATCAAAGATCATCTGCGACGAGACCACGAGGACGTCCAAGAAGAAAATGGATTGACGACATCAGAGACATTGTACAACCTCACGGAATGACACTATCCAGTGCCGTCCACCGGGCGCTGCAACGCAAATTATTCCTCCCCACGACGCTTGGCGGCAGAAGTGGAAGATGATGATGATGATGATGATGATCCATAATTGTTTTTTTCTTATTTACCTTCACTGGCAAGGTGGTATTTGCAATCTGTATGCTGGTTTTTACATTTTCCCATTTTGAATTAATTTTATCCTCAGGATTTTCACGTCGATATTGTTCCATACTTTCAACGATTAGCCCATCATATCTATTTTTGACTTCAACCAAGTATAGTTGACTTATTTCTGGTTGTTTCAATGCCGATATATCTACTTGAGGCGTCTTCGATGTCCTTATTCCTGAGTTTTTAAGTTTCATTTCTAACTTTAAGACTACCGGATTATGGTCAGAGTCGATATCAGCACCAGTGTATGTTTTGGCATTTTTAAAATTGTTTTTAAATCTATTTCTAATCATAATGTAGTCAATATGGTTTCTTGTTCTATCTCCAGGGCTTTTCCACGTATACAGTTTCCTAGGGTTATGCTGCCGGTCTCCCTGGTCTAGTGGTTAACGTCTTTCTCCGTAATCCCGTATATTCTCGTGAGTAACGTAACCTACGCGAGAATCGGTAGCGCTTCTCGTCGCGTAGGTTACTTAGGCGTATGTGAGCCGGCCGCTCAGAAAGCAATGGCAAACTACTGAGCGTAATCTTGCCTAGTGCATCAACGAGATCTGAAAAATGTTGATGTTGACTGCAACGTCATGTAAGAGATATGCAACCAAAAAAAGGGTTATGTTGGTACAATAAGATTTTTTTCTTCACAGAACTGTCAGCCGGTCTCCTCTGTCGTTTCTGTTTCCCATACCATATTGCCCTAGAAAAATGTTGATGTTGACTGCAACGTCCTGTAAGGGATATGCAACAAAAAAAAAGGTTATGTTGGACAAATGTGTTGAAAACAATAAGATTGTTTTCTTCACAGAACTGTATCAGCCGGTCTCCTCTGTCGTTTCTGTTTACCATACCACATACTACCCTACAATCTGCTTATATTTATTTTTTCCAACTTTTGTGTTCATGTCTCCCATAACAATTAGGACCTCTGATGATTTTACAACTTTCGGTGTTTTTGTAGGTCTTCATAATATTCTTCTAGCTGTTCATCACTATAATCAGTTGTTGGAGCATATGTCTGAAGAATTACTATGTTGAACGGTCTTGCCTTAATTTTGAGAAGTATCATCTTATCTTTATGAGTCCAGAATTCACTAAAATTTTTCTCTAAATTTCGTTTTACTAGAATTCCTACTCCTCTCTCGTGATGATCTCCTCCTAAGTTAATGAATATGTACTCTTCTCTCCTTATATAACTTGTATCTGTCCATCTTGTTTCAGATACGCCTAAGATATCTAAATTCATGTTTTTTACTTCGGCAATAAGGTTATCAAACTTCTCTGCTTGATATAATGTGCGTACGTTTCACGTACCAATTCTTAGACTTCTCCTTCTACTTTTCAGGTAGGTATTGTCAGAATGCACCCTTTCAAAAGAATTTGGGATGCATTCGTCATTATTCACTTCCTTATTTACTATAGGAGTTGTCACTTCCCTGTGAATATTTACAACAGGCTCATCTCCAGGGGGCCAAGAATTACCCGTATCTCTTTTTTCTTGTTGTTGAATTACCATTGCTGTCTTTGGGATATTACATGGTGAGGTCCCAATCTCTTCCACGATGGCCAGCCATGTTCACTATCGTGTCATGAACACGCCTCATGTGTGCCACACACTCTGCTGTTTCGCTTTCGAAGCCGTTGATCTATTTAGATTCATCTGCCTTCCCCACCGTCCCAGTCTTTGTGTACTAGGGATAGACATTCCCTAAGTAGGATATTACCCCTACTTCACTCATGTAGTTTAGCCAGTCAGCCAAGTTTGTTGCCCGTGGTGTGGCCACCGTCGTTCACAAGCAGTATTCATGGAGCCATACATGAGCTAGGTAAATAGATGGGAACCAAATAGGATCATGGTCTATCTCTTGGGATATGGCTGCCACTCACCGTGAGGTACTATCCCTCTCTCTTTACCCTACACCACGTTCCTGTATTACTGCTCCTCTAAGAATACCCTGTAGGATTTCCCCTTGTATTGCTGCTCCCTCAACATTGTCCCTATAGAGTTGTTCATGCATTATTAATGTCCGCTAGGATTGTCCCTGTAGAGTTGTATATGTTTTATTAAAGCTCCTCTAAGACTTTCCCTGTAGAGTTGTGCATGTATTATTGCTCCTCTAAGATTGTCCTGTATTTTTCCCCCTGTATTATTGCTCCTCTAAGATTGTCCTGTATGGTTTCCCCCTGTATTATTGCTCCTCTAAGATTGTCCTGTATGGTTTCCCCCTGTATTATTTCCCCTCTAAGATTGTCCATGCAGAGTTGTTCCTGTGTTATTAATGCTCCTTTAAGAGGATGCTAATTGAAAAATATATAGAAGTTCAGAAAAGTATATATGTTTGTTTTATAGACTACAAGAAAGCTTTTGATAGAGTGCAACATGAACGACTAATTAGGTGCCTTCAAGATATAGGAGTAGACGGAAAGGACATCAGACTTATTACTAACTTGCACTGGGAACAAGTGGCGTCTAATAGATGTGGAAATAACTATTCGTCGCCTATAGAGATAAAAAGAGGAGTACAGTAGGGATGTGTACTGTCCCCATGCCTCTTCAACCTGTACACAGAAAGAATTTTTTAAACAAGTTGAAATGCCTGGACTTAACATCAATGGACGAATCATAAATTTAGGTATGCTGACGATACTGTGTTACTAGCAGAAAGTGAGCAAGAGTTACAAGACCTAGTTGAAAAAGTAAACATACATAGTGCAGAATGAGACTTAGATATTAACATCCAAAAAACAAAATCAAAAATATGATAATTAGCAGCGAAAAGGAAAGGTCATCAATTAAAATCACAGTAAACGGAGAGATACTACAACAAGTAACATGTTTACCCTATCTTGGACATATAATAACAGATGATGGCAGAAGTGAAATAGAAATCAAAAAGAGAATAGGAATGGCCAAGCATGCTTTATACAGCACTAGCTGACCCTGCCCGGCTTCGCCCAGACCCTGGTGGGGAGCATATCATTTAATTCATATAAGTAGTCATATAAGTTCTCGTTCCCGTTACCGACTGACTGTCTGTCTGTCTGTCTGTCTGTCTGTCTGTCTGTCTGTCTGTCTGTCTGTCTGTCTGTCTGTCTGTCTGTCTGTCTGTCTGTCTGTCTGTCTGTCTGTCTGTCTGTCTGACTGTCTGTCTGTCTGTCTGTCTGTCTGTCTGTCTGTCTGTCTGTCTGTCTGTCTGTCTGTCTGTCTGTCTGACCCGGCCCGGCATCGCACAGCTCCTGGTGTGAAGCATCTCATTTAATTTATATAAGTAGTCATATAAGTTCCTGTTCCCGACTGTCTATCTGTCTGTCTGTCTGTCTATCTGTCTGCCTGACCCTGTCTGGCTTCATTAAATTCATACAACAAAAAAAGTAATAAAAGAACGTTCTTCCACACACCATCCATTATTTTTAATGAAAACTCTTTCTAATCACCTGCATGACTACAGTAACTTCTTAAGCAAAAAAAGATGAGTTACAATGTTATGCATTGTGCATTATTTTTATGAAAACTTTAAAAATGCCTTACAGATTGTATCATTATTTATTATAACTCATATGCCGGTACATAACTATGGACAAAGAGTTTATAAATCTTTGAAAACGATGCCACAATATGACTTTAAGTTATACAGAAAAGTTATGCCCCTTGAAATAACTTTTACAGAGTTAGGTCCCCTGAAATATATGAAATTATGATGAAAAATGAAAAATGAAATAATACTGAGTAAGCAGGCGATTTCACACTAACAAAATATCACAGTTGACAGCTCTGGAATGAAAGGAAGGCGTGTAGAAAATTTCATCTCAATCGGATGGGCCGTTCGCGAACAAATAAAGGACATACATACATACATACAGAGATACATAAATACGGACGCACATCCTAATTTATATATAAGATGAAATCAGTATTAACATCTAGAGAGATTAATAACGCATTAAAAATAAGAATTGTCAAAGCTACGTATATTCAACGCTACTGTATGGCTCGGAAGCCTGGACATTGAACAAACAACTAGAAAGTCGCATAGAAGCCCTGGAGATGTGGATATACAGACGAATATGTCGTATTTCATGGAAACAAAGAAAAGCTGGGAATGAAGAGAGAGTTGATGAAAGAAATAATATTGTTCTTTTGTTGTCTAAGATTAGCTTCATAAGTGATGTTGAATGAAATAATGTATGAGAGGAATTAGAGAAGAAGGGAAGAATGTCAGACGGGCCTGTGTGCCCAATTCTTAACCCTTTGAAAATAAAGATTGTTCGTTCGTTCGTTCGTTCTGTTTAATTTCTCTTCTTCTAGTGTCCTCGTATTTTTTTTCCCCTTTAATATTGTCCCTGTATTATTTCTCTTCAAATATTATCCCTGTATTATTTCTCCGGTAATATTATCCCTTTATTATTTCTCCTCTAATATTGTCCCTGTATTATTTCTCTTCAAATGTTATCTCTGTATTATGTCTCTTCACATGTTATCCGGGTATTATTTCTCGGCTAATATTATCACTGTATTATTTCTCTTCAAATATTGTCCCTGTATTTTTTCTCCTCTAATATTGTCCCTGTATTATTTCTTTTCAAATATTATCCCTGTATTATTTCTCTTCAAATATCATCCCTGTATTATTTCTCCTCTTATAGTGTCCCTGTATTAACTCTCACTTCATCTCATCAGGTTCCTCATGTACCTTGAGGTGTCGAGGTGAAGTATAAACAGCGGGAGAGTACCCGATTATGGGCTTCATGTATCGATATTTCCATGGACTCTGCTATTCCATCCGTCCATCGTTTACGTGGTCGGCCTCTTCCTTTGCTTCCATTTGGTCTGCACATCATTCTGATGGGAAATGCCTTGAAGAGATTATAACTAGAATTGTCATTGCGAAGATAGCCTTTTGCAAGATGAAAAACATACTGACCAATAAAACAAATATCAACTGAAACGAGAAAAAGAGTGTTGAAGTGCTACATAGAACCTGTACTTTTGTACGGAAGTGAAGCGTGGACAATGAGCAGACAAGCTGAAAAACATCTGATGGCTGTGGAAATGCGGTTTATGGGGAAAATGCAAAGAAACCCATGGACAGACAGAAAAACCAATGAACAAGTCCTTCAAGAAACAAATGAGGATCGTAAACTGATTAGAAACATTAGACGTAGACAGTCAAAATTGTTTGGGCATGTTATGAGAAGAAATGAATTGGAACTTGGTGACAACTGGCAAGATCGAAGGGACAAGACGAAGGGGAAGACCGAAAAGTAAATACCTGGATGGCTTGGCCACGTGGCATGGTCGAGACAGAAATATGGAGCTAATCCTCGACTCTGGTGATCGAGTGAGATGGCAAATCATGACCGCCGACGCTTATCGGCATGGCACATGATGAATGGATGGACGTTGTTGCTTGTTGTGGTATACTGTTAGTTGGTAACCTAACTGCATGGCAAAACCATTTGACTTGCTGCCTTCTAATAAAATCTAGCGCTGCTATTACCTCCACTTTAGTTCTGATTTCTTCATTTCTGATCTTATCTCTTCTTGATACATTGAATATTCTTCTCAGGAATCTCATTTCTGTTGTTGTGATTTTTCTTTTCTCTTTTTCTCTCATTGTTCCTGTTTTATTTCTCCTCCAATATTGTCCCTGTATTATTTCTCGTCTAGTGATGTCGCTGTATTATTGCCCCTGTATTATTGCTCCTCTAATAATGTTCTTGTAGGGTTGCCATAGTATTATTGCTCCTCTAATATTGTCCCTGTATTATTGCTCCTCTAATATTGTCCCTGTATTATTGCTCCTCTAATAATGTTCCTGTAGGGTTGCCATAGTATTATTGCTCCTCTAATATTGTCCCTGTATTATTGCTCCTCTAATATTGTCCCTGTATTATTCCTCCTCTAATATTGTCACTGTATTATTGCTCCTCTAATATTGTCCCTGTATTATTGCTCCTCTAATATTGTCCCTGTATTATTGCTCCTCTAATATTGTCCCTGTATTATTGCTCCTCTAATATTGTCCCTGTATTATTGTTCCTCTAATATTGTCGCTGTATTATTGCTCCTGTAATATTGTCACTGTATTATTGCTCCTCTAATATTGTCCCTGTATTATTGCTCCTCTAATGTTGTCCCTGTATTATTACTCCTCTAATATTGTCCCTGTATTATTGCGCCTCTAATATTGTCCCTGTATTATTGCTCCTCTAATGTTGTCCATGTATTATTGCTCCTCTAATATTGTCCCTGTATTATTGCTCCTCTAATATTGTCCCTGTATTATTGCTCCTCTAATATTGTCCCTGTATTATTGCTCCTCTAATGTTGTCCCTGTATTATTGCTCCTCTAATATTGTCCCTGTATTATTGCTCCTCTAATGTTATCCCTGTATTATTACTCCTCTAATATTGTCCCTGTATTATTAGCGCCTCTAATATTGTCCCTGTATTATTGCTCCTCTAATATTGTCCCTGTATTATTGCTCCTCTAATATTATCACTGTATTATTGCTCCTCTAATATTGTCCCTGTATTATTGCTCCTCTAATATTGTCCCTGTATTATTGCTCCTCTAATGTTGTCCCTGTATTATTGCTCCTCTAATGTTGTCCCTGTATTATTGCTCCTCTAATGTTGTCCCTGTATTATTACTCCTCTAATATTGTCCCTGTATTATTGCGCCTCTAATATTGTTCCTGTATTATTGCTCCTCTAATAATGTTCCTGGAGGGTTGCCATTGTATTATTGCTCCTTTAATATTGTCCATGTATTATTGCTCCTCTAAGATTGTCCCTGGAGGCTTGCATCTCGATGGCTGTCCCTGTTTTATTGTACCTGCACGGTTGCACCACTATGGTTTTCCCTGTAAGGTTGCACCACTAGAATTGTCCCTCTCGGGCTGCCTCTACAGCGTTGTCCCTGTTGGTTGTTCATATAGGGTTGTTTCTGTCGGGTTGTTTCTGTAGAGTTGTTTCTGTCGGGTTGTTTCTATAGGGTTGCCCCTGAAGGTTGTCCGTGTAAGGTTGTTCCTCTGAGGTTTTCTCTGTAATATTCTTCCTTTAAGGTTGTCCCTGTACGTTTTTATTTGTAGGGTTGTCCCTGTAGGGTTGTCTCTGAAAAGTTTTTCCTGTGTTGATGTTCCTGTAGAGGTGTTCCTGTAGGTTTGTTCCCGTAGGCTTGTTCCTGTAGGGTTGTTCATGTAGGGTTGTCTCTGTATGGTTGTTCCTGTAGGGTTGTCACCGTAGGGTTGTCTCTGTATGGTTGTCCCTGTATGGTTGTCTCTGTAGGGTTGTCCCTGTATGGTTGTCCCTGTATGGTTGTTCCTGTAGAGTTGTTCCTGTATGGTTGTTCCTGTAGGGTTATTCATCTAGAGTTGTTCCTGTAGAGTTGTTCCTGTAGGGTTGCTCCTATAGGGTTGTCTCTGTAGAGTTGTTCCTGTAGAGTTGTTCCTATAGGGTTGTTCCTATAGGGTTGTCTTTGTAGGGTTGTCTCTGTAGGGTTGTCTCTGTATGGTTGTCCCTGTATGGTTGTTCCTGCATTGTTGTTCATGTATGGTTGTTCCTGTAAGGTTGTTCCTGTATGGTTGTTCCTGTAAGGTTGTTCCTGTAGGGTTGTTCCTGTATGGTTGTGTCTGTATGGTTGACCCTGTATGGTTGTTCCTGTAAAGTTGTTCCTGTATGGTTGTTCCTGTATGGTTGTTCCTGTATGGTTGTTCCTGTAGGGTTGTTCATCTAGAGTTGTTCCTGTAGAGATGTTCCTGTAGGGTTGCTCCTATAGGGTTGTCTCTGTATGGTTGTTCCTGTATGGTTATCTCTGTAGGATTGTCTCTTTATGGTTGTTCCTTATTGGTTGTGTCTGTATGGTTGTCCCTGTAGGGTTGTTCCTGTAGGGTTGTTCATGTAGGGCTGTTCCTGTAGGGTTGTCTCTGTAGGGTTTTCTCTGTATGGTTGTTCCTGCAGGGTTGTTCCTGTAGATGTGCAAAACACAGAAGGAATGGTAATAACAAAGAACAAAATATCTTCACATCGAAGTCATTGGAATCAGTCTGAAACAAGACAATGTATTTAAGCATGTGAATGCCTAAATAACAGCAGATGCAAGATGTATTAAGGAAGTTACATATAGTATAGTCCAAGCAAATGCAGCATTTCACAAGATGTAGAATATTCGCTGCAATATATCTATGAAAGAAAAAAACATCTCTGAAAAAAAAGAAAGGCAATACGAGAGAGTGCGAAACATACAGAGGTATATCACTCCTGAGCCACATAGGGAAAATGTATGCAAAACTATTGGAACAAAGAGCTAGACCAATAGTTTAACAACAGTTAAGCACAGCACAATTCGGTTTTCGGAAAGTTAAAAGTAACACTGATGCATTATTTACACTTAGACAAATATGTGAAAAAACTATCGAATATAATGACCAGCAGAATATTGTGTTTGTAGATCAGGAAAAGGCTTTCGACAGAGTAGACAGGTACAAATTATCGACCATCCTTGAAAACTATGGGATACAAGGGCAACTGCTAGAAAACATCATAGCCTTGTACAACTCGAGCCGAAGTGCAGTAAGACCACAAGAAGGTATATCAGGTAAGTTTACAGTCAATACAGGAGTGAGACAGGGATGTGTGCTCTCTCCTCAGCTATTCAACATCTACATGGACAGAATTTCCAAAGAAGCAAGTTTCGACAGAACAGATTCAGAAAATTTAGAACTCTTTACTCCAGATGAAACAACTGACCCACAGGAAATAAATGAACTTCTATTTGCAGACGATCAGTGCCTGTTTTACAGCGATGAGGGCAGACTACAAAATCATATTACTAATCTGAGTTCAACCTGCAGCAGATACAATATGAGTATAAACACAGCCAAAACCGAAGTAATGCAAGTTATCAGATCGCCAGGCCCACTAAGTATACAGATAAATAACACAACTTTGAAACAAGTTAAAGAAATCAAATATCTTGAAAGTATGATCACAGAAGATGGCAGATTGGACAGAGAAATTACAATCAGATGTCAAAAAGCTAGTGCACTTACATATCAACTATCACCCTTACTGAAACATCCAAACATATCCATGCCCGCAAAACGACAGATAATAAACAGCATATTCACACCAACCCTATGCTACCAATCTAAAACCTGGACTTTATCCAAATTACACCTTCGCAAAATCAACACCTGCGAGATGAGATGCCTGAGCAGAGCTGCCAACTTAACCATCCGAGACCGAGTAAGAAATGCTATTATCAGACAGACTGTAAGATCAACACCTTTTGCCACATTTATTGAAAGACAAGAAGATCAAATGGTTTGGCCATGTCGTTAGAATGCAACATCAGCAACTACCATCACTGGCCTTACATCAAAGATCATCTGCGACGAGACCACGAGGACGTCCAAGAAGAAAATGGATTGACGACAACAGAGACATTGTACAACCACACGGAATGACACTATCCAGTGCCGTCCACCGGGCGCTGGAACGCAAATTATTCCTCCCCACGACGCTTGACAGCAGAAGTGGAAGATGATGATGATGATGATGATGATGATGATGATGATGGTGGTGGTGGTGGTGGTGGTGGTGATGGTGATGATGATGATGATGATGATGATGATGATGATGATGATGATGATGATGATGATGATGATGATGATGATGATGATGATGATGATGATGATGATGATGATGATGATGATGATGATGATGATGATGATGATGATGATGATGATGATGATGATGATGATGATGATGATGATGATGATGATGATGATGATGATGATGATGATGATGATGATGATGATGATGATGATGATGATGATGATGATGATGATGATGATGATGATGATGATGATGATGATGATGATGATGATGATGATGATGATGATGATGATGATGATGATGATGATGATGATGATGATGATGATGATGATGATGATGATGATGATGATGATGATGATGATGATGATGATGATGATGATGATGATGATGATGATGATGATGATGATGATGATGATGATGATGATGATGATGATGATGATGATGATGATGATGATGATGATGATGATGATGATGATGATGATGATGATGATGATGATGATGATGATGATGATGATGATGATGATGATGATGATGATGATGATGATGATGATGATGATGATGATGATGATGATGATGATGATGATGATGATGATGATGATGATGATGATGATGATGATGATGATGATGATGATGATGATGATGATGATGATGATGATGATGATGATGATGATGATGATGATGATGATGATGATGATGATGATGATGATGATGATGATGATGATGATGATGATGATGATGATGATGATGATGATGATGATGATGATGATGATGATGATGATGATGATGATGATGATGATGATGATGATGATGATGATGATGATGATGATGATGATGATGATGATGATGATGATGATGATGATGATGATGATGATGATGATGATGATGATGATGATGATGATGATGATGATGATGATGATGATGATGATGATGATGATGATGATGATGATGATGATGATGATGATGATGATGATGATGATGATGATGATGATGATGATGATGATGATGATGATGATGATGATGATGATGATGATGATGATGATGATGATGATGATGATGATGATGATGATGATGATGATGATGATGATGATGATGATGATGATGATGATGATGATGATGATGATGATGATGATGATGATGATGATGATGATGATGATGATGATGATGATGATGATGATGATGATGATGATGATGATGATGATGATGATGATGATGATGATGATGATGATGATGATGATGATGATGATGATGATGATGATGATGATGATGATGATGATGATGATGATGATGATGATGATGATGATGATGATGATGATGATGATCATGATGATGATGATGATGATGATGATGATCATGATCATGATGATCATGATCATGATGATGATGATGATGATGATGATGATGATGATGATGATGATCATGATGATGATGATGATGATGATGATGATGATGATGATGATGATGATGATGATGATGATGATGATGATGATGATGATGATGATGATGATGATGATGATGATGATGATGATGATGATGATGATGATGATGATGATGATGATGATGATGATGATGATGATGATGATGATGATGATGATGATGATGATGATGATGATGATGATGATGATGATGATGATGATGATGATGATGATGATGATGATGATGATGATGATGATGATGATGATGATGATGATGATGATGATGATGATGATGATGATGATGATGATGATGATGATGATGATGATGATGATGATGATGATGATGATGATGATGATGATGATGATGATGATGATGATGATGATGATGATGATGATGATGATGATGATGATGATGATGATGATGATGATGATGATGATGATGATGATGATGATGATGATGATGATGATGATGATGATGATGATGATGATGATGATGATGATGATGATGATGATGATGATGATGATGATGATGATGATGATGATGATGATGATGATGATGATGATGATGATGATGATGATGATGATGATGATGATGATGATGATGATGATGATGATGATGATGATGATGATGATGATGATGATGATGATGATGATGATGATGATGATGATGATGATGATGATGATGATGATGATGATGATGATGATGATGATGATGATGATGATGATGATGATGATGATGATGATGATGATGATGATGATGATGATGATGATGATGATGATGATGATGATGATGATGATGATGATGATGATGATGATGATGATGATGATGATGATGATGATGATGATGATGATGATGATGATGATGATGATGATGATGATGATGATGATGATGATGATGATGATGATGATGATGATGATGATGATGATGATGATGATGATGATGATGATGATGATGATGATGATGATGATGATGATGATGATGATGATGATGATGATGATGATGATGATGATGATGATGATGATGATGATGATGATGATGATGATGATGATGATGATGATGATGATGATGATGATGTCTCTGACAACAGTGGTGGGAAAAAGAGTTCTTAAGAGCAATATCGAGCCAGTCCGGAGGTATGAAAGTGAATCGTGGACAAATAGCAGACACGTTAGAAATGATGTGGAAGCTGCGGAGATGTGGTTCTACGGCAGAATGGTGACAACACCGTGTACAGATAGACAGATTACTAAGATATCTTGAAAAAAAAATGTTAATTAACAAACAGAACTGGTCACTCGTATCAGAAGACAACCCGCAATCTTTGGGCATGTCATGAGAGGGAGAAAGTTGGAGTACGATGTGTCAAAGGGAAACTTGAAGGGCAGGAGAACTACGGGGTAGACCAAGAGAGAAGATGCTGGATAGTTCCACACCATAGCATGCGAGAACATCGGTATCAGAAATTATTGATAGAAGGCCGAAGACATACGTCACCAATGCCACACTGTGTGGACTATAAGAAGAAGAACCAGGTTAAAATGACATAAGTATTAGTCCCATATTTGATGACGATGCCCGGTGGGTTAGTTGCAGTTTCTGTGCAATCATTGTTGTCGCGTTGATGGCCAGCAAGGACATCAGCAGCTTTTGAGGGAAAGTGCACATGGCCGCAGAAAACGTAACATTTGGACACTAAGCGAACAGAACGCGAGTAACCATGTGAGACTTCAAAGGGGTGTTGTTTACTGGTCACAGTGCTCACAGGGGCTGAGTTGATACAATAGGGCTGGGGTGGGCAAACTTTTCGTGCGGAGGGCCGCATTGACAAATGTAAAGCTATTGGCGGGCCGCATATATATATATATATATACAGCAACCTATCACAATAAGTAATTATTAATTATTTATAGGTTATTATGCAGTATAAATAACTAATTATTGCAATTTTATTTTACTTATACACTTATACATTATATTTGTCAATATGGAGAAAAACTTTTACTAAATTGTTAACACGATTTTACAACTTGTTATTATAACAAATATTCTTTATTATCTATCGATGGCTTTAATTTAGACACACAGCAACTACATTGTCACTACAGTTGTTGATTTCTAATGAGATGTATGTAACTGCTTGCAATTTTTGACAATATTCTTGAAATCTGGAGCAAGTTTACTTGTTGAAATTCGCATGACAGCATGCAAGTTGCAGTCCGACAATAAAGACCTATTCTTAGATTTGTTGATCTTCAAGCAAGAGAATCCTTGTTCGCAAATGTATGTTGATCCACATAATGATAAAAGTTTAGCTGCAAAGTTTTTCAAGTTGGGAAATGATTCTTGTGATAAAGATCCATAGAAATCCACAAGCCATCTGTCTTGAATTTCTCTTTCAGGTCATGATCTGCTTGTAAGTCAAGCAGCTCCAACTGTATGTCCTCTGTGGCTGTATCAGCTTCTGCACTAAAAGGGAAACTGAGAATATTGTACTATGGCTCTAATTTCTTGAAATCTTGGAATCTCCATCCAAATTCTTCAATCAATGCATCTAATTGGGCTTTGTATTTTTCACCAGAAATGGTTTCTTGTTTCAGCAAAGGGAAGTGACAAAATTCTTTTTTCGCTTGCTTGTCTGGAGAACTGTGAGAGTTTTGCCTGAAATTATTTCACATATACATACAATTCATGTGCAAACACACCATTGCCCTGAAGTTTGACATTCAGTTCATTTAACTTTTCCATAATTTCAATGGCAAACATAAACTCTTTATTGACAATGTTAGTATTAAAGTCATATGCAATGCCCTTCATCTCTAGGAACATCACTATTTCTTCTCTGAGTTCCCACACTCACCTCAACACCTTGCCGAGACTCAGCCATCGAACATTGGTGTGGTTCAGGACATCGGAATGTTCAGTTTCTAAATAGTCAAGTAACTACTTGAACTGTCTGTGATTAAGTCCTCTTGATCTGATGAGGTTGATGACACTGACAACTGGGTCAATAACATGCTTGATATTCAAAAGTTGTACACAGACTTTCTTGATGAATCACACAGTGAAGTGGTAATTATGTGTGGTCTTGATATTCTGCTTTAATCGTAACACTTATCAACTTTACCAGACCTACAGTTTTTCCAGTCAAAGCACGAGCTCCGTCAGTTGTAACACTTGCCATCTTGTTCCAAACTAACCCAGTTATTTCAATACAGTTAGTAACAGCATTGAATTTATCATGGCCTGTGGTTGTGTCTTTGAGTTCTCAACACTCAGTAACTCTTCAGTGAGTTTGAAAGAAGTGTTTATTCCACGTATAAATATCAATAATTGGACAGTATCATGTACATCGGTACTCTCATCCAATGCAAGAGAGTACCACAAAAATTGTTTACTTGCATCTTGAAGTTTATGCATCAGATTGTCACTTATCTTGTCAGCACGTCTGACCACAGTTCTCCTTGATAAAGTAATGTTGTCAAATCTGTTTTTTTTTGTTCTGGACACATAATGTTTGCTGCATCTAGCAAACATTCCTTGATGAACTCGCCATCAGAAAATGGCTTGTCCTGTTTTACAATTCTGTGTGACAGCACAAGACTAGCTTCAATTGTAGCATCTTGAATTGAAGACTGTTTAGTAAAAACAGTTTGCTGTTTCTTCAAATTTTTTACCAACTCAAGGCATTTCCTTTCCTTCTCTTCTGTCGTTAAATTGTATCCGAAATCGGAATGTTTTGTTTGATAATGTCTTTTTAAATTGTATTCCTTGAAGACAGCCACTGACTCACGACACAACAAGCAAACTGATTTGCTACCAACTTTTATAAAACAGTACTTAGTTGTCCATTCATCATTAAAACACAGCATTCATCTTCAATCTTACGTTTGTTATTAACACTCATCATAACGATATATGAAATTCTGTAAAATTCAACAAAATATCTTAAAAACGAATTAAAAAATTTTATTCCTAAATGCCCTCGCGGGCCGCATAAAATCACTTGGCGGGCCGCATGCGGCCCGCGGGCCGTAGTTTGCCCACCCCTGCAATAGGGCATATGGAGTTAATACGTGTCTGGTCTTCATAGGCGGCTGGAAAACAAGACAAGCCAGGGACCGACAATCAATTTAGTTGGCACAAGGCGTATTTGGTGTGTTATCAGATCATAGATGGGTCATCTAGGACATCGGAAATCGCCATCTTGGCGCGAGAATATCAAGTGGTTTCTTCCTTCTTCATTTTCCTAGCAAATTTGTGTCCTTTGTGCTTTCCTCATTCAGTTCTTATCCTTTTATCTCTCCTGTTCTCGTCTTTCTGTCTCCTTTCATGTCGATGTCTTCTGGCGTCTCCTGTAAGTATCGAGGCCAGAGCAGAACCTCCTCGCTCCTGCACTGGTTTGTTGACAGAAAATCGTTCATCTGGTTTGTGACCACCAACCACTTTGCTCCTCCTCCTCCTCCTCCTCCTCCTCCTCCTCCTTCTTCTTCTTCTTCTTCTTCTTCTTCTTCTTCTTCTTCTTCTTCTTCTTCTTCTTCTACTTATCCTCATCCTCCTCATCCTCCTCCTCCTCTTCCTCCTCCTCCTCCTCCTCCTCCTCCTCCTCCTCCTCCTCCTCCTTCTTCTTCTTCTTCTTCTTCTTCTTTTGTTCAACTGCTTTTGCCATAGAGCGTCGCATAGGCAAAGTAGATGACATTGTCTGTGTTTCACTTGTCATGTTGCTTGTGCTAATGTCATGTTTGATTTCTTCAATGTCTTTTGACCCCGTCCTACCAATTCTTCCTGGGCTGTTCTCTCGTCTTGTATCCCCATGTGTTCACGTAGAAAACTCTAGCCGCTGGCAGGTCTTGTTCAGTTATAACCAAATGTCCGAAGCATTTAATCATTTGGTGTTCTATAAACACTGTAACCGATTGTGTCACAACATTTGTTCTTAGTTCCCCGCTATAATTGTCATAAAGTGGTTGACAATGTCATCACTTACCAAACCTGACATTGACCAAGAAAAAAACCTAGTTACTTTTCGCTTGCTATTGAACGAGTGGACGGAGCGCGTATTGGAATGTCCTGGGTGCAGTGATGTCGGTTCTTTGTTCAACTCAACTCAACTCAAACCTAGTTATGACACTGTCCCTAATTTAACTACAGCCATTTTAAACGCTCATTGTTTCATTTTCTCAGAGCTTGACGAAACGTTATTGTCTTTGTAGCTCTCAGATTCTTTCTCAGAGCATGGCCAAATGTGATTGTCTTTGTAGCTCTCAGATTCTTTCTCAGAGCATGACAGTTGTCTTCATAGATCTCTGCTTGGTTCTCAAAGCATGGATAACTGTGACTGTCGAGATGTCTTGGACTGTGTTATCAGATGCGCTGAACTTGTTTGGCCAAATTCTCAGTGAAATCGATGCTCCGCATGTGGATTTGTTCCTCTTCCTCGATCCTCCTTTGAGGAGAGTGTATCACATCTACTTATGTACCTCATAGGTCAGCGTATGTGACTTCGGCATGCATATGTATCAAGTTTGATGCCTCTAGACAGATTCCCTCCAAGATAACGGGCCCTATCTACCCGTGGGTGATTTACTGTCCTAATAATGTTGTCGGGGATACAGCCTTACGGCTCACCTTTTGCGATGTACAACTGCCGTGCGATTGTTAACGTGCATATCTGCCATTTTCGCCCTTATTCTTATTCGTGAAGCCTTGGTATACGATTTCACTAACCACAAAATCATAACGAGTTGTGATGTCATTAGGCAGCAATGATCCTTGTCAATATCCCAAACCCTGAGCTGGAATTCCATCTCGGTACCTTCAGAACCTGAGATGGACACTGAAAGCGCGTCCCGCCACTCCAATAACCGCTTCCCCATCTCTGTGGGATTAATTTTGGTATAATCAGTTTTTGACACAATCAGTACAAGAGATATTGTTTACAGGAAGGAACGCACTCAAAGTAAATTAACTTCTGTTATTTAATATGGATATCTCTTGCACCAAACTTTGAATATTCAATTTTAACGTTAAATCGGCACTATTGTGTTGTCAGAAACGTGGAGAATAGCAAAACCAATTACAAGTAAACCACAAACATTCAATAATAGATTAGCTAGTTACATATCCTTTACTGGGCGTAGCAGTCACCCCCAGTATTTTTTTTAGCTGTTTGTGATTTCTTTGCAAATTCACGTTCAATAGTTTGCCTTTGCTCTCTGAACAACCGACACTCAACTATTTTATAAAAACAAATGCAAGGGGTCTGTGTTTCGAACGCGGAATGCGGGAGTACGAATTGCGTCGGTAACCCCTTCGCCGGAGAGTTGGCTTACTAATAAGTACCTGGACGAAATAGAAAGAATAAAACGGTATGATAGAATCCTCAATGTGGAGCTTACGGCGAGAACTAAACAAAATAGAAGGAATAAAACGGTATGATAGAATCCTCAATGTGGAGCTTACGGCGAGAACTAAACAAAATAGAAGGAATAAAACGGTAATGATAGAATCCTCAATGTGGAGCTTACGGCGAGAACTAAACAAAATAGAAGGAATAAAACGGTATGATAGAATCCTCAATGTGGAGCTCACTGCGAGAACTAAACAAAATAGAAGGAATAAAACGGTATGATAGAATCCTCAATGTGGAGCTTACGGAGAGAACTAAACAAAATAGAAGGAATAAAACGGTATGATAGAATCCCCAATGTGGAGCTCACTGCGAGAACTAAACAAAATAGAAGGAATAAAACGGTATGATAGAATCCTCAATGTGGAGCTCACGGCGAGAACTAAACAAAATAGAAGGAATAAAATAGTAAAATAGAATCCTCAATGTGGAGCTCACTGCGAGAACTTAACAAAATAGAAGGAATAAAACGGTATGATAGAATCCTCAATGTGGAGCTCACGGCGAGAACTAAACAAAATAGAAGAAATAAAATAGTATGATAGAATCGTCAATGTGGAGCTCACGGCGAGAACTAAACAAAATAGAAGGAATAAAACGGTATGATAGAATCATCAATGTGGAGCTCACGGCGAGAACTAAACAAAATAGAAGGAATAAAACGGTATGATAGAATCCTCAATGTGGAGCTCACGGCGAGAACTAAACAAAATAGAAGAAATAAAATAGTATGATAGACGCGTCAATGTGGAGCTCACGGCGAGAACTAAACAAAATAGAAGGAATAAAATAGTAAAATTGAATCCTCAATGCGGAGCTCACTGCGAGAACTAAACAAACTAGAAGGAATAAAACGGTATGATAGAATCCTCAATGTGGAGCTCACGGCGAGAACTAAACAAAATAGAAGAAATAAAATAGTATGATAGAATCGTCAATGTGGAGCTCACGGCGAGAACTAAACAAAATAGAAGGAATAAAATAGTATGATAGAATCATCAATGTGGAGCTCACGGCGAGAACTAAACAAAATAGAAGGAACAAAATAGTATGAAAGAATCCTCAATGTAGAGCTCACGGCGAGAACTAAACAAAATAGAAGGAACAAAATAGTATGATAGAATCCTCAATGTGGAGCTCACGGCGAGAACTAACCAAAATAGAAGGAATAAAACGGTATGATAGAATCATCAATGTGGAGCTAACGGCGAGAACTAAACAAAATAGAAGGAATAAAACGGTATGATAGAATCCTCAATGTGGAGCTCACGGCGAGAACTAAACAAAATAGAAGGAATAAAACGGTATGATAGAATCCTCAATGTGGAGCTCACGGCGAGAACTAAACAAAATAGAAGGAATAAAATAGTATGATAGAATCATCAATATGGAGCTCACGACGAGAACTAAACAAAATAGAAGGAATAAAACGGTATGATAGAATCCTCAATGTAGAGCTCACGGCGAGAACTAAACAAAATAGAAGGAAGAAAATAGTATGATAGAATCCTCAATGTGGAGCTCACGGCGAGAACTAAACAAAATAGAAGGAATAAAACGGTATGATAGAATCATCAATGTGGAGCTCACGGCGAGAACTAAACAAAATAGAAGGAATAAAATAGTATGATAGAATCCTCAATGTGGAGCTTACGGTGAGAACTAAACAAAATAGAAGGAATAAAACGGTATGATAGAATCCTCAATGTGGAGCTCACGGCGAGAACTAAACAAAATAGAAGGAATAAAACGGTATGATAGAATCATCAATGTGGAGCTCACGGCGAGAACTGAACAAAATAGAAGGAATAAAATAGTATGATAGAATCCTCAATGTGGAGCTTACGGTGAGAACTAAACAAAATAGAAGGAATAAAACGGTATGATAGAATCCTCAATGTGGAGCTCACGGCGAGAACTAAACAAAATAGAAGGAATAAAATAGTAAAATAGAATCCTCAATGTGGAGCTCACGGCGAGAACTAAACAAAATAGAAGGAACAAAATAGTATGATAGAATCCTCAATGTAGAGCTCACGGCGAGAACTAAACAAAATAGAAGGAACAAAATAGTATGATAGAATCCTCAATGTGGAGCTCACGGCGAGAACTAAACAAAATAGAAGGAATAAAACGGTATGATAGAATCCTCAATGTGGAGCTCACGTCGAGAACTAAACAAAATAGAAGGAATAAAACGGTATGATAGAATCATTAATGTGGAGCTCACGGCGAGAACTAAACAAAATAGAAGGAATAAAACGGTATGATAGAATCCTCAATGTAGAGCTCACGGCGAGAACTAAACAAAATAGAAGGAAGAAAATAGTATGATAGAATCCTCAATGTGGAGCTCACGGCGAGAACTAAACAAAATAGAAGGAATAAAACGGTATGATAGAATCATAAATGTGGAGCTCACGGCGAGAACTAAACAAAATAGAAGGAATAAAATAGTATGATAGAATCCTCAATGTGGAGCTTACGGTGAGAACTAAACAAAATAGAAGGAATAAAACGGTATGATAGAATCCTCAATGTGTAGCTTATGGCGAGAACTAAACAAAATAGAAGGAATAAAACGGTATGGTAGAATCATCAATGTGGAGCTCACGTCGAGAACTAAACAAAATAGAAGGAATAAAACGGTATGATAGAATCATTAATGTGGAGCTCACGGCGAGAACTAAACAAAATAGAAGGAATAAAACGGTATGATAGAATCCTCAATGTGGAGCTCACGGCGAGAACTAAACAAAATAGAAGGAATAAAATAGTATGATAGAATCATCAATATGGAGCTCACGACGAGAACTAAACAAAATAGAAGGAATAAAACGGTATGATAGAATCCTCAATGTAGAGCTCACGGCGAGAAGTAAACAAAATAGAAGGAAGAAAATAGTATGATAGAATCCTCAATGTGGAGCTTACGGCGAGAACTAAACAAAATAGAAGGAATAAAACGGTATGATAGAATCATCAATGTGGAGCTCACGGCGAGAACTAAACAAAATAGAAGGAATAAAATAGTATGATAGAATCCTCAATGTGGAGCTTACGGTGAGAACTAGACAAAATAGAAGGAATAAAACGGTATGATAGAATCCTCAATGTGGAGCTCACGGCGAGAACTAAACAAAATAGAAGGAATAAAATAGTAAAATAGAATCCTCAATGTGGAGCTCACGTCGAGAACTAAACAAAATAGAAGGAATAAAAGGGTATGATAGAATCCTCAATGTGGAGCTCACGGCGAGAACTAAACAAAATAGAAGGAATAAAAGGGTATGATAGAATCCTCAATGTGGATCTTACGGCGAGAACTAAACAAAATAGAAGGAATAAAACGGTATGATAGAATCCTCAATGTGGAGCTTATGGCGAGAACTAAACAAAATAGAAGGAATAAAACGGTATGGTAGAATCCTCAGTGTAGAGCTCACGGCGAGAACTAAACACATCCCTGTTAACCAAGAGGTGAAGAGAAGTGGCTGGCGATGGGTAGGACACACACTGAGAGAAAACCTGAGAATAGTTTACCTAGAAGGGCCTTTGTCTGGAATCCACGGAGCAGAAGAAACAAAGAACTAGAAACACCACGGAGAAGAGACGAAAACACATGAATGAATAATATCGGGGGGGGGGAGGCATGGGGTAGCTAAGGATAGGAGCAGTTGGAGTGAGGTCCTTGAGGGCCAATGTCTCAAAGGGGAGGTGTGTGTGTGGAGGGGGGGGGGGTATAGATAGATAAAGGTGAAAGGTGAAAGAGGAAGATTAAATACGAGTATGTCTGTTTAGTCACTACGAATTCTGCAGAAAAGTTTTTCTCTTGAAATGTCAATCGAACTTTTCTTGTTATTTTTGTGATCACATCTTTGATGATTACAGATTCACATGATGTACGTGGCCGTGTTATGTAGTTCCTCATTAGTTCCTTACAGCCTTGACTTCAATATTCTTGGGATGGGTTGAGAAAGAGAAGCTACATCTTTGTCCTGAAAGTATCTATGTGGGGTGTTTTCAACTGGAAACATTCATGGATCATGTTAGCTACAGCAGTCAGCTCCAGGAGCCGAAGCCTTTGCTGCCCCAAGAACCGCAAAGCTAGGGCATTGTAGGTTAAGAAAGCGATGAAACAATTAAATAGACCATGAAAATATTGCGCAGATGACAGCACATTTATATAGACTGTAAGAATAATAGAGAGTCTGGTGCAATGACAAAACTGGATAGATAATGAAGACAGTACGCATACAATAAAACAATCACGTAAAAACGTGCGCAATATCAAAACGGCGTGGCCAAAAACAGACCTGGCTTACACCATAGACTGTTTACGCCACGCCCCGGAGGTCCAGAATAGCACTATCATGCCCACAACATACTATAAATACATTGATACTTGCATGTCTCGGCGACCGTAATGTGAGCCAGGCAGTCTGTTTAACCTTGAAAATAAGAGATTTGTATAGTGGCGACAGAAATGTGACCCGGATATCGATGAGTGTGTCAGCTAAAACACTTGCTGAATTCGGCTAGATGCACACCTAGCACGCAGTTTACAGCCGGCAAATAGATCATTGTATACTTATGCAATTCGTATCCCTTTGTGCATTCAGCTGAAATCTGCTAAGTATGAAATAACTAAGCCCCTAGAGAAACATTACCACCAAAGGTGTAATCCTAGGTGGTTCTGATGTGCCTGAATCATGAGTGGTTACAGCCTAGTACCCCTCGCACATATGTGCAGTTTCAGTTCCGGTCTTGCATACACCTCTCGTTGATGAGAGGGGAGAGTAGGGCTACAATACAGTCCTCCTGGAGATGCTGTGCGGCACTGGGACGAGAAGAAAAGCGATACTCTCTGCACCAACCTCGCCCCGATTGATGCAAACCCTTTTCAGGGCTTCAAATACCGAACCGACAATTCTTCGGACTTATGACTGGAGCTCAGTCTTTCTGGGGATTTACCAGTCAACCAACCAATCAGACAATACAAGCCTTATACATATATAACAACCAACCAATCAGACAACACATGCTTTATACGCATATAATACACATTGTAGAGAGACAACCCGGTGTATCAGACATCGTCAAACAATCAATCAGACAAGACAAGCATTTTGCATCTATAACTAGAGATAAAATATTAGAATAAGGAAAGTAGAACACGACCAAGTCTGAAACCAGTCATGCAGTTCATTAACTGATTCAGTTGGTCGTACGTCGAAGTACACTTGTTCCTGCAGCGAGGCGCCGTCGTCATTTGGAGGCGACAGGTTTGATCCCGGTCGGTAACTATTATAGCTTCCAAATTGTATGTTGTCTAGTGCGTCTTCTAATCTCTATTTCCATTTTCTTCTTCTGTGAGCGCCAAATAATACTATGTGTGTCTATTTGTTTAATTCTTCCAAACTGGGAGGTCACATTTGGCGATATATTATCCTTCGACACTAAATCAGTTAAAGAACAACCGATGAAATGGTTTGGCTACGTGACTAGAATGCCCCGGTGCCATCATTGTTCTCCTCAAGCCAGAGTGACGTGAAATCTGGCCAAACTGTCTCAGTTTCCCCGACACGGCGCTGCTCGTGAGCCAGTGCCCTTCCACCATCAGATCATGTCACCTGTCACTGTTTCCCTTCGTGTTAATACCGGGCATTCTGTGCATGTTTCGGTAATATTCAAGTCCACAAGCGTGTATTTCTTTTTTAACTGATTAAGTGGCATGATTAGACTGATTAAGCCGGTCTTCCTGGCGAAGGACACTTCCTTCTTCACACTCTTCACTATCCATTTGTGTTTGATCTAAAGCTATTTTTAGTTTGGCACTGAATTTATTAAATATGTGTTAAATGAGCAATGATTAGCATCCATTAGTTGGCATAGAAAACATGCATGTTCTCGAAATATGTAACTGTATCTGTTTGCCTGTGCTGGGCCATAGGTTCTTAATGTTGTTGACCCTCTGATTGCAAGGGCTAGTCTTCTTCAGACGTATCTCGAGCATCTCCGAATGATGTTAATTGTGAGCGAACGAACGAACGAACGAACGAACACACTTTATTTTCAAAGGGTTAAGAATTGGGCACGCAGGCCCGTCTAACATTCTGCCCTTTTATCACTCTCTTTAATACATTACTTCATTCATGTGTCATTGTCAGCGACTTGCTTGCGACAGGTATTTCAGGACTCCCCTACTTTTGCACCACACGAAATAATAACTCGTGTCATTTGCAAAAGGTACAATTTATTTAGAGCTGATTACAAACAAGCTCCGCGAGCGGATACTTCATTGACAATAAACAACATGGTACGTTACATAGATGCAATGAAGAGGTGATAATGATACTAATAATCACTGAATGGAATCTTAAGCCTAACAATCACTATTGTCTATAAACTTATAGTATTCATAAGGAACACGTCTACTCTCCAGTCGGCTCAGTCGCAGTCTGTGCCACGCTTCTAGTTGCGTGTTCAAGCACGGACGTTGGATCCTCCGTGCGCTGACGAGTCTTGCGTGCGTGGTGTCCCAGCACGCTGGTCAGTTAACTCGAGTAACCTGTACTCCATGGTTACTCGTCGAGGCGGTTTCCTAGTTTCTTGGGAAACCCTCGCTCACTTACACTTAATGCCCTTTTGGTTGACACAAGTGTGTCCCGTTGTGAAGCTATTTATAGCGCTGGTGTCTCTCCTATCTGCTGTCCTTTAATAGTCTCTGTCTTAGCTCTATTACTTATGTTCTTAACTCTGTAAACTCCTATTTAGATCTTTGACAGTCATTCAAGGCATTTATAGCGCTGGTGTCTCTCCTGTCTGGTGTCCTTTAATAGTCTCTGTCTTAGCTCTATTACTTATGTTCTTAACTCTGTAAACTCCTATTTAGATCTTTGACAGTCATTCAAGGCTAACATGATACCACAACATCTAGCTTAAGAATGGAGGTGGAGGCGGTCAGTGCAGCTTTCCGTTGGATGGAGAATACGACACACACACACACACACACACACACACACACACACACACACACACACACACACACACACATCTTGATTGTAACTGACTCAGAATGCATGCTGAAGAAGGTGAGGTCAGGCAAGCTTCGAGCAGAGTGGCTTGCTTCGCTTCGGAGGTCACGGATGGCAAGCTTCGTCTGGATCTTTTCTCCGGGGCATACCGATGTGCTGGGGAATGAATAGTCGGACAGATTGGCTGACTCTGCAAAACTTGGTGGAGTATTGATGCATGACAAGGCAGACGTGGTTGCAGCCTTGTGGGAGCATGTGTACACCTCGGAGGAGCAAATGGATCACCATGGTCTGACAAGAATGAGACATCGAGGAGTTACGAGGGGATCTGTCCGACGCTCGACGCTCAGGGGAAAGGCGAGACGGACTATAATCAGATTGCTACTGGTACTATTGGTGTTGGAACTCTTCGCTGGCTGCTGAGGATTGGGACGGGGGGCTTATGGGAATGCTGCGATGTCGGTTTCTAAATCAATCAATCAATTAATCAAGGCTAACAGAGAACAGCAATAATACAAAACATATGCATTATAAAGGTATAGGCAAAATGCAAAACATCAATACTACACGACTCAGTAATTTTATGTGAATGTTATTATGTGAAAATGTTATGTGAAAATGTGAAGCAATACAAGCTAGCTCGGCGACATTCTCAATCTCTACAGTGTTAACTGTGATTGTTGGGTGATGCTGGAAGCATCAGAAATAACCTCACAGGTGTCTATGTCCAACTGTCTAGGAATGTTTCGTGTGTCCAATGTTCTCACGGGTGTCTATGTCCAACTGTCTAGGAATGTTTCATGTGTCCAATGTTCTCACAGGTGTCTATGTCCAACTGTCTAGGAATGTTTCATGCGTCCAACGTTCTCACATGTGTCTATATCCAATTGACTAGGAATGTTTCGTGGGTCCAATATTCTCACAGGTGTCTATGTCCAACTGTCTAGGAATGTTTCGTGTGTCCAACGTTCTCACGGGTGTCTATATCCAATTGACTAGGAATGTTTCGTGGGTCCAATATTCTCACAGGTGTCTATGTCCAACTGTCTAGGAATGTTTCGTGTGTCCAATGTTCTCACAGGTGTCTATGTCCAACTGTCTAGAAATAGTTCATGTGCTCCCGGGTGTCCGTGTGCAACTGTCTAGAAATGTTTCATGTGCTCACGGGTGTCCATGCCCACCTGTCTATAAATGTTTAAGGTGTCCCACGTTCTCACGAGTGTCCATGTTCAATTGTCTAGGAATGTTTCATGTGTCCATCGTTCACATGGGTGTCAATTTCCAAGTGCTAGGAATGTTTCACGTGTCCAACATGTTCGTGGGTGTCTATGTCCAGCTGTCGAGGAATGTTTCAAGTGTCCAACGTTGTCATGGGTGTCCATGTCCAAGTGAGTAGTATAGTAGGTACCTTTGTGACCGCACATGAGGCTTTAAGATCCATTTATTTTCTCATAAACGGTTATGTCACGTCACGGCAATACGTCAAGTTCTAGAACAACAAATGTCACATTTCCAGCACTAAGGTCTCCCTTTCGGTTTCCGGTATGGGTCTTCTGTCTAATATCCTAATTCATGAGCTACATGGGGGTGTAACTAACATATTTTCAAAATTACAAATTACACAACAACTCTCTCCCCCCCCCCCCCAAAAAAAAATACAAATAACGTAAAAATTAAACAATTTAAAAATTAAAATTTAAAAATTTTAACATTTAAAAGTTACAACTTAAAATTTTAAATCTTAAAGAATTTTAAAATTTTAAACTAAAAAGTAAAGAAAAGTTAAAAATTAAAAACTTTAAAACAATTGCACATTTAAAAAAGGTTTTAAAATTAAAACAATTAAACATCAAAAATAAAGTCGGCGGTTATTGTTGGCTGTAGTGATCTTGTACACATATTTATTTCTTATACGCAGTCATGTGACGGCATTATCATGTTGCTAAGCTAAATTATGTAATATGTATTATATTTTGTAAAAGTGAATAAAAGTAATATGTTAAAATTGAAGATCGATGTGGATAAACCAGGCGTCATGGCTATGTATGTAGTCACTACTAATCATGGATCGTAGGTGGAAGCATCCCTTTACGGCACCGATTGTGGGTCCAACCGGTAGCTGTGAAATAGTCGTTGTAGTCAGTTCCTGTCCCTCCTTCAAAACATGATCATCTCGACCCCATAGGTGGTTATATTGTGCTAGGGGCAACGGCAACCCATGTACATAACTGTGAAGGGCATTCAATTTACCTTAGATTTCCTGATACGGAAAAATGTTCAGGGGATAGACGACTGCCTGTGGTCATGGATGATCTAATGTCCGAGACTGATGACAGAGTGGCAAAGCTATTTACTAAAGGCAGTCATCATTGTAATCTCAGCGTAATTTATATAGTACAGAACCTAATTGGCAAGAATAAAGTGGGTAGTAATGACCATATACCTAGCCATAACGAAAGTGTTATCCACACACACACACACACACACACACACATATATATATATATATATATATATATATATATATATATATATATATATATATATATATTATTCAATTTTATAAAATATAATAAATATTACGTAACTTAGCTTAGCAACACAAGAATGACGTCACATGACTGTGTATACGGATTAAATATGTGCACCAAATCGCTACAGCCAATAATAACCGCCGTTTGTTGTTATTGGTTTTTTATATATATATATCTTTTAGGTTTGTAATTTTTAATTTTTTAAATTTGTTTTCCTACTTTTTAATATTTAATTTTTTTCATATTTTTTTTTTATTTTTACGTTTTGAACTTTTTATAGTTGTAATTTTTTTATGTTTAAAATTTTATTTTGTTTGTAGTTTTTAACTTTTTAATTTTTAATTTTTAATATATTTTAGTTACCTCCCTTAGCGTAGGATGTCAAACGGAAGACCGACAAAGGAAGCCGAAAAGAAGACAGGAAGTAGAAACGTCCCTTAGTTCGGCAAATATGAACAGAATGAGACTACTGCCGTGACGTCACACGATTGTATATATGGCAAACATGAGTCTGGAAGCCCTATTTGCGGTGGCAAAATAAAGCATACTATACTACTTAAGTGTCTAGGAATGTTTTATCTGCTCAGCATGTTAATGGGTGTCTATGTCCTACTGTCTAGGAATGTTTCATGTGTCCAAAGTTCTCATGGGTGTCTATGTCCAATGTCTAGGAATGTTAAATAGGCCCAAAGTGCCCACGGGGTCACAAAGACGGATAACATCCGATCCGGTCCTACTGAATGGAGAGATTAATATATTATTGAATTCTTATTTTATAAAACTTCAGTCCTGGACGCGAACAGCGTTTGTGTGAAAATAGAAACACAGAATGACACACAGGCAGACAGAAGGCCTGCGGGCAGACAAACCTGCCGCCATGCAGACAGACCGACCCTCCGTCAGACCGACCGACAGACTGGCTGAAGAAACAGACGGCCACACGCAGGCAGGCGGTCAAGCAGACAGACAGACAGATGTGCAGGCAGGAGACTGACAAGCAAACAGACAGACAATGAGGCAGACATGACATACAAGTAGGCAGACAAACAAACAAGAAGGCGTGCAGTCAGGCAGACATACAAGTAGGCAGCCAAACAGGCGGGCAGACAGACAAGAAGACGTACAGACAGACAAGCTGGCAGACAGATAATCACAAGCATGCAGACAGACAGACAGACAGACAGACAGACAGACAGACAGACAGACAGACAGACAGACAGACAGACAGACAGACAGACAGATGTCGTGCCTACAGACAGACAAACAACCAGTCGTCGTGCTTACAAACATGCATTCAGGCATGCATAAATACACACATACAAGCATCCACAAACTGACCTGTACATTTACAGTTTTACACACACACACACACACACACACACACACACACACACACTCACTCACTCACTCACTTACACTGAGCCGGAAATCATTCAAGGCGTGGATGGCCAAGGAAAGCCATCTGTTTGGATATTCCCAGATCTGCATTGACACGGCCTGATTCATCTCGCCGACAAACCATCATCAAGTGCGAGGTGATGCCGACCATTCTCCGGCCCGCTATTTCCTCACAACCCTGGAAGCGGCTGAACCAACCGGCCAGCGTCTTTTCTGTCACGTGCCCTGCAAGGTTACGGCTTAGCCATTCTCGCACCGTGACCTTTACCTACTTGCGAAAGGCGCTCACTTTGGTGCGGAGATAAATACCGAGTGCCCTGGGCGATATGTGCTTAATTGTTCAATGTTTTCCTAGCGGTCGGATTTGTTTGTAGTTAGCTGTAAATTGTTTCTAGTATCCACTGATGGCTGTCTCACAGGTAACTTTTGTTTTACTTGCTTCTGGTACATTTACTTATTGTAACTACTGTTGTCTATTGGTTTACTGATATTGTCTTTCACTACTTATCCATGTCTGTTTCTTTGTCCGTCACACTGTCTGTCTGTATGTTTGTATGTATGTATGTATGTCTTTCCATCCGTTTCATCTGTCTTTCTGTCTGTCTATATGTCTGTCTGTCGTTCTGTCCGTTTTATATGTATGTCAGTCTATGTCTGTGTGTATATATATAAGTATCTGTCTGTTCGTTTGTCTGTCGGTTTGTCCGTATATCTGTATGTCAATGCGTTCGCATGGTCCCACTTTATAAGTCTATATGTGTGTCTGTTTGTCAGTCTGTTGACTTGTCTCTTTATCTTTCCAGGTAGGTGTCTGCTGTCTGTCTATCTTGTGTTAAAGAGAGACAGATAAACAGAAAGACAGACAGAGACAGAGAGGCAGGGAGAGAGAGATGGGAGAGTGACACAGAAGTGAGAGAGCAAGAGAGAGAGCGAGAGATAGAGAGAGAGCGAGAGATAGAGAGAGAGAGAGAGAGAGAGAGAGAGAGAGAGAGAGAGAGAGAGAGAGAGAGAGAGAGAGAGAGAGAGAGTTTGAGATTCATGTGATCAAAGAACAGCTACTGTTTAATCAGTTTGTAAATGTAAGACTTGATCACATGAAAGCCGACACAAACACCCCAACTGAATTACCTCACACGTTATTATGGCAATTAGAGAGACTGAAACAATACCAGCAGGCCGGAGAGATTAATATGTGGAGTAGCTACCACAGAAAGGACACCTACAGGAGTGTGAACATTACAGAGGAATCATATGATTGTTGGTGGGCCAGTTTGTGTAGTAGTTAAGGTTCTGTGCTGATAATGTCCTCAACACGGTAGGACAAGGGTTCGTTCCTGGGCTCGCCGCTTGCTAAGTGGGGAAAATATTGGCCACCCATTCCCCTATGTATGAAAGCCTACTCAAATATGAAGGTCCTATGACGTCACAGCCCTACAGCAGCAACCTGCTTCGAGACAAACAATATTAATAAATTGCATGCTTCTTATTATTATTGTGTTTATTATTATTATTATTATTATTATTATTATTATTATTATTATCATCATCATTTCACTATTATTATTACCATTATTATTATTATTATTATTATTATTATTATTATTATTATTATGCTACTATTATTATAAACATATTGTTATTATATTAATGGCTCTACCAGTTGCAGGTAAATTAACATACATGACAGAATGATATTGGATGTAAATATTTCCACTCTGATGTGAAGGTTTTCAGTAGGATGTGAATGTTTCCAGTGGATTGTGAATGTTGGTATACGTCATAGTGTTATGGGATGGGCATAACAAAACAAAAAAAACATGAAAGAAATGTAAAAAGAAAAAAAGGTCAAGAAATTAAGAACATGGGAATACTGATTAATCATTTGTCAGTTTTGTAGAACACAATCACCGTCTGTAGCTGTAAATGATAAACTGGTCTTAAGGGGCCTGAAATAGTCTCTAATGGATTTCTTGTTTGTTCGGATTGGCTAACAGTGCTTGGTGAAATTTGTCACTATTAACCAGTTGTCTACTTCGTGCGTATTAATTTTTGCACGGGCAATTTGTGTGGGTTGAGTGGCTAATATTTGATTTATTTTATAAACTCCATCTGCCTTTAATTTTCACACTCTCTTACACAGACATACAGAATCGATCGCGCATACACGCATACACACTCGCAGGTAGGTAGATAAGCAGACACCGCCAGGCAGACAGGCAGATATATAGACAAACACACATTCCTACACACAGCCACACACATTCATGAAACCATCCACGAACACACGCACATATAACCACTCACAGAGTCATACAAGGCCATAAGGCAGGCCACAGACAATCACAGACTCAGTCATAAAGCCATCCATACACACACACACACGTACACATACACATACACACACATACATGCACGCAAACAAGCAGGTAGGCAAACAGGCAGGCAGGCATACAGGCAAACATGCGTACACACGCGCACACACACAGCCAATTAAACAGACAAACACACATTCATACACACGGCCACACACGCAGTCCCACATAGTTATAACATCATCCAGACACACATAATGAAAACACACTGCCACACACACAGCCACAGATAGGCGTAAAACCATCCACACACATATGCACACACACACACACACACAAACACACATGGCCATACACAGGCATACAACAATCCACACACACATCCACACACAGGCTTAAATCCATACACACACATAACTACACACAGACATAAAACCATCCACACACATAGCCACAGACAGTCATAAAACCATCCACAGACACATAGCCACACACAGTCACAAAACCATCCACACACACACTCACACACATAGCCACACACAGACATACAACCACCCTCACACAGGCATACAACTATCAACACACACACACACATAGCCACAGAAAAGCATAAAGTGCTGAGTATGTGTGCTCCTCTGCTTGTCTGTGTGTTCCCATGTGATTAAATTCTCATGTGTGTATAACCAGCTAACATGTGTGTATAACCAGCTAACATGTGTGTATAACCTGCTAACATGTGTGTATAACCAGCTAACATGTCTGTATAACAAGCTAACATGTTTGTATTTTTCTTTCAGGACTCGTCATCTATTTAGCAGCCGCACAAAGACCATGCCGACGTCATTAGGCCATATGTTCGTGCCTGCAGCCATGGAACTCACATCAAACCATCCCCTCCCCAACTTGAGGTCCACCCTAATCATAACGCACATACTCAACCTCACATATTCAGTGTCCGGGAACGCCACTTCTTCGCTAATAACATCAATAGCTAACGTTCTTCTACCGACAGACGAAGATTCAGCCGATGGTGCGGTGATCTCAGCCTCCCTCACCACCGCGTCCTCCCGGAAGTCATCTGATGTATTCATCATCATAGGCCGAAACGGCAAGTCAGAGAAAACAGACGTAGACAATTTGGAACTCTTCAACAAATATTTTGCTTCAGCTATAGACCCAGTTGTCATAGCAACTGGTATTGTCGGTAACGCTTTGCTGGCCCTGGTTTTCACGATCACGCCTTTAAGACTGCGACCTTTGAGTCACGTGCTGTCAGTGCTGAGTGTGGCTGACCTCATCTACATATCGTCATACCTTCTGATGTATCTAACAAAGCAAGGCGTCAAAGTTTACGACATTCCAGGGATGTGCCAAATCTTGAACTTCGTATTAACACTTTCCAAGTCTGTTGGGCCGTGGTACATCTTTCTTGCGCATTTAAGTAAGAATTCATTTTTATATTTACGATTATCTATTCATTTTATAAATTAAGTTATGAATTATTTCCATTCAAAGTGTCGAGTAAGATGTGCTTGTGTTCTCTTACTTTGCATTTTTGGTCAGAGTATGCTAAATAAATATGGCCATCTCTGTGGTTACTTTCGCTGTGTACTTAAGTAAGTACCGGCAGTTGTGGCTTAGGAGATGGTCATGCAGTTTCCCAATTCCCTGACATCCGAGCCCACGGTTTGAAATGTAAGTAGATGTCTCTGCATTGTTTCCCATGGTATGGAGGAATCGGCCTTTCAGAAAGCATTGGAAAACTACTGAACGTAAACGTGGCTTTTAAATCACAAACAGCCAATAAATGCTGGGGTTGAATGCAATATCTTGTAAAAGATATACAACTAACTTCAACTTAAGTAAATAAAAAAAAAGTCAGGGACTCTAGACCATGCTCTTGTGTGCTAGACCCATAGTTTGACCAACCGTCACTCAGTGGCTGTCATCTGTAAAGTTATGTTTTAACTTATAGAGGAAACCGCAAAAGCAACTGGCTACGATATAACCAAGGCAACAAAGCCGGTTGAACAAGGTCCAAGTGTTTGTTTTTTTTAATTATTATTCCACAAGTCAACTCAACGTGTTATAACGGAAGTGGGTATATCAAGTGAATTAAGATAAATTCAGAGACTGGGCCAAGGGTTAAAAACCCCATGCAGCACGGTGTCAAGACATGGCTCGAAGTGTGTCAACAGCTCCAGGTTGACCTCTTCTTTTTGTGAATATATTCAGGTGGATGTCTGGTGGGTCTACTTAACTGGGTTTAAAAGCAAGAGATTCAACTTAATCGCATTGGGTTTTATCCCACATGGCTCGGTCTCTTTCCGCTGGACATGCTGCCGAATGCTTCTCAAAAAGCACGAATTCCGTAGCTCCACAGACAACCCCCAAGAATATGCGAAAATATTACACCCGTGAACCAAACGACGTGGCCAGGAATCGAACCCGCCATGAAGGTTTACTAGAAGAAGTAACAGCTGTGGACCTGGGGGTAACTAAAGACACGTGATCAAGTCAGGGAATCAACACAAAGACAATGTTTAATGCGAGTCCTGCTGCTGACATCACGGCAGGACAAATAAAAACAAAACAGTCTTGGGTGGCGAAACCTGCTGACATCTGGCACAAACAGATGGTGGAGGAATATATTCGATAGAAATCATATAGCTAAACACTGCCGCTTTGGCTTAGGAGTTGCTGGAGCTTTCATGTTTTGCGGAAACTTGCCAGGAAGTGACGAAAACACCACAGACAACTGCATGATGTAGAAATAATTGCTTGATAAGCAGCACTAGCAATCATATAGCGCTGTAGGTAGTGTGTCAGTCTCATAACCATTTTATAGCTGTCACTGCCGCAGGGGGAAGGTGTTGGTGGAGAGGCAACGTTTTGCGAGGCTGGGGATCAAATCCCTCAGTAGCGGTCATATTTTTTTTTCGTTTTCTGCCAAGAGAAATATTAGATGGCGCTCGGTGTATCGAAGCCATCCCCTGACTTCTGTTCTTAACGATAATAACAGCGAGGACGTCAAAGCGCCTGACTGGATGCTCACGTGTCCAGCACTGTTGTGCACTCGTAAGAAATATATTCAAGGGTATTAATTGGCTACTCTAATAGGTGAAGGATAGAATTGGCAACTCATAGTGGGGACAGAATAGAATTACCAACTCATAGAGAGGACGGAAGATAATTGTTTTTGTTTTTTGTTTTTTTTTCATCAGGGAAAAATACTGACCATAGCCATATGTTGAAATACTTTGTCGGAAAATATGGCTTTTCAATCCAGAAACAGTCACAAGCATGAATGAATATTTCTGAGTAGTGAATACAGAATTTCAGAATCGACATCTCTGCACTTGGGACATCCCCAAACACGCTCTGCGATCCTCTTCAAAAGCCAACCTTCCTATGCTGATTATGCCAATAGCAATTTGATTTCGAGTCAACTTGGCTCTTCCTGCGTGTTTTGAATAAATTAATATTCATTTGCATATCAAAGTATGCCATTATGATTTGTAATTAATGTCATGACTGTGATGTCAATTGCCAGGATGCAAACTTCAATGAAATGTTTTTTTTTTAATTACAGGTAGACTTAAGGCACACACATCGGCAGGCCCTGAAATACAAAGACGGCGGGTGTTCAAGACTAAATTTGCTAACTTTATGATCGCCATATTGGTAGCGGCTCCACTGCTACACATGCTGTGGTCAATGGAAACCGTGAAAGTGGCAGCAACAACATTCTGTATGCCCATGAGAGAAACAATTCTCGTTCATTTGACACTCAGGTAAGGCTGGCCACAGTTCATCTTCTTCAATGTGTGTGTGTGTGTGTGTGTGTGTGTGTGTGTGTGTGTGTGTGTGTGTGCGCGCGCGTGCGTGTGTGTGTGGGGGGGGGGGGGGGGGGCGTGGGAGGAGGCGTGAACTGGGGGTGGTTAAGATTGCCATCTTCATAACTTAGCAAACTATACGCCACTTGAAATATCTCAAACTCAGCCTCAAATTTACGAAACTGCATTTAGAGTGGCTCCAATAAGTTGATACTCTTCAAATGCAGATTATATAAAACATGTGGCTCGTATTTCATTCCAGTAGGCCGCATGTCACTTCCTGTCATCTGTGTGTTCACATGTGGTTACACTTTCAGTTACAAGTCTATCTAGAGCTGTGAACTTCTGGCTTCTTCAGTCTGTAGAAAACTTAATTACAACTTCCGGTCAATTAATAGTATGTCTTCAAAGAGCTGGACGTGAGTGAGTTGGGCATCTCTGCTCCGCGGGGAGCTGAACGGCGAAGGAACAACACGAATAACGATATCAGTAGCTTCATGGACATGGCACTGTGTTAGAGGAGTTGAGAGTCATGGTGGTCGATGTGTGGTCTACCTCGGGCAGCCGTAGTCGAAGAAGAAGATGAAGAAGAAAGAAAGAAAGAAAGAAAGAAAGAAAGAAAGAAAGAAAGAAAGAAAGAAAGAAAGAAAGAAAGAAAGAAAGAAAGAAAGAAAGAAAGAAAGAAAGAAAGAAAGAAAGAAAGAAAGAAAGAAAGACACACAACCACACAACCACACAAACAAACGAACAACCAAACAACCAAACAACCAGACAACCAGACAAACAGACAATCAAGCAAACAAACAAATAAGCCAAAACAAACAAACAAACAAACAAAGTGGCATGATGTGCTGTGTTATGATGTGTTGTTATCCCAACGTTGGTTGACTTCCGCTAATTGGCTGTCACAACCTCTCTGCCACGCTGTCCCACTCTAACGTTGATTACCTTCTTCTGTTTACAGGAAGCTGGAAGTTGTGGGCACAGTGTTCCTGCCATTAATACTCATCGCTGGCGTGGATCTCATGCTGCTCGTCAAACTGATCAACCACATGGCCTTCAAAGAGAACAACAAAGATGCAGACAGTAACAGCTCGGGTAGTCAAGACTACTTCACGTCATCCAGCTGCCCAGAGAAGACAGTACTCGTGACAGTACAAACAGAAGGATGTGATGAGAACACCACAGACAGCAACAAGAACGCAGATCGCAGATTCTCTGGCATCAACAAGGAGCTGTCACTAGCTCTACAAATTGCCTATCATATTCTCCAAGAAACGCCTACCACCAACGGCTCTGGGTCTGCCCAGAATGGTTTTCAGAATCAACAATTAAAAGCTGTGGACAGTACAAAACAGGACTTTGATGGCTTCCATCCGGACATCTCACGTCCAGCTGGATCGTCTAACAGTGTCCACTACTGTTCGGATTTACAACTCCAGCAACAATTTATAGATCACCGATCAAATCTTTCACTTGTGGACACCACGAAACTTAGCGTTTCAGAATCACTCAGCTCAAACACTAGTAGACTGGCTGACGATACCGCAGTGGAAGTAATCTTGCCCAGCAGTGACTCTTGCAAGGACACATCAGACCTAGATTCCTGTTCACAAGTGCTCATTGCTAAGAATTCGAAAACTTTAAACAGAACCAATATAACGAACTTCATTTTAAACAGCGTCAGAAAGCATAAATTTCGCAGAAGTTTGCATTTTAACAAACATCGACATATTGTAACATATGACTACAACCAGATGTCAACACACGTCACCAGCAGTGACAATCAAGGCATCACATTCAGCAGTTCCCATTGCAGAAGTCATGAGTACTCTTCCAGCTTGTCCATTCCGTCCAGCCGAGGCAGACCTGAAGATCATGCGCTTCCACACGACAATATGGCGTGTACAGTGACAACAGTGTTGTTGGGTTTGATATTAGCCATTACATTCCTCCCCTCAACGTACGCAAACGCAATCAAACTGTTTCTGGACTCTCCCAGCTCACGGCCCACATCCCAGCAAATGCAGCAAGCAATTCTGTTCGAGTCTTTCGTGAAGCTGAACGCATGTTACAAGTTGTTTCTCTACACGCTGGTCATGCCTAGCTTCAGGTCGGCCGTTATGTGGCTGCTGAGACACTGGATCCCGAGCAAATCCACACGCATGTCCAGCATGTTTTGTCCCTTTGCCATGAAGAGTGATTTGGTTTATGTGTGAAGAGCACGAACAGAGACAAACATTAAACAACGAAAGTCGAGCTAGCTGTGGGAACCACACAAGAGCTGTGTGTCTGAGATCGACCAGGCATCAATGATTCCACATGCTGTGTGCTTGTGATAGACCATGCAGCTGTGATCCCACAAGTTCTGTGCCTGAGACAGACCAGGCATCAATGACTCCACAAGCTAAGTGTCTGAGATAGACCAGGCATCAATGACTCCACAAGTTCTGTGTTTGAGATAGACCAGGCATCAATGACTCCACAAGATCTGTATCAGAGATAGACAAGGCATGATTGATTCCACAACCTGTGTGCTAGAGGCAGATGAGACATCAAGTGTCTGATTTCTCCTATCATGTCACAGATGCCCCTCCTCTAGCCCAGAGTGTGTGGAGGATAGCACAGACCTGCCATACTTCATACAAACACACACACATACAGTGTCTTCACTGAACAAACTAACTGATGGCTTCCCTTCTACACCAGCCTGTAATAGTAGATGACATCTGAAGCTATTGTATGTGTGAATCATGCCACCGTGTCTTCGATGGCCAGATGCCTACCGTGTCTTCGGTGGCCAGAGGCCCATCATGAATATTACGCAAGTTGCCTTTATTTGCCAGAAATTTTCCTGGTAAATTTTTCATGCTGTGTTGACCTGATAATCTAGAACAGTGAAACAAAAATCCCTGTCCTGTCGAATGGGATTCGAACAAATAACCACTAGGCCGACAGGTTACCAGCTGAACCACCGCGGCTACATATTATATCTATGCTGATGGTTATGTTTCCGGTGTACATGTTATGTTTTGCCGAAACACGCCTTTCACCCGTAACTTTCATGTGTATTCACAATGTTGTCTTGTTTACTTTTCACTTACAATTGAATGTCCGTTTTCCGTTTACTGCTTACATTAAACATAAGACAGTTGGGCTGGAAAATCACATTGTGTTATGTTGTTTGTTTGATTTTCAATGTATATGCAACATTCAACAAGTTCTTGACAGTTGTGTGGCATGACACGGAAAAAAATGAACACGGGAATTGGTCCTTGCCGTAGAAAGATCTAATTTGCGGAGGTGCATAATAGCCCACGCCAGCCGGCAAGGCACATGATGATGATGATGATGATGATGATGATGATGATGATGATGATGATGATGATGATGATGATGATGATGATGATGATGATGATGATGTTGATGATGATGATTCAACATACAAACGTGGAATTTCAGAACCAGCGTTGATAGCGAGAATAAAGCTAGACAATAGTGCAATTGAAGAAGCAAAGGAAGAATATTAAACCAACATAGAATTGATGTCGTCGACTGCTACACTCTCAGGAAGATAATGAGGAGGGAATCAGAGGACTCGGGGGCTAAATGGTGCAATGGGTAATGAGGGTATCTGACAACTAACTAACTAGACAGAATGTTCACACTAAATATCCGCGCGGTCAAAGAAAGGAAGCATGGCGAGCGAGCAAGAAGACTCACCAATCAACTACAGACTGACAACTGCAGCCATTGAATGCTGATGGGTTTACATCGGTGTAAAAAGAGCTCGCTCTTAAACTTCCTGGCCGCTGATGACCGGGTAGGGGGTTTATTTCCTACAACAGTCAGTTGAACTTCAATGTTGGTTTCTCATTTAAAACGCTATGGCAAACTACTGGACGTAAGATTGCCTGAGCAATCAACCTCAGATTGATGGCAACGTCCTGACAAGTACATGCACACATGTAGGGGTCGCTTTGGAGAGGTTGCCGGCTCCATAATCCCACATACCGAAACACAGCTGCGGGTGATTTGGCAGCAGGCCGCCTTGCGTTGGGTTTTTATAAAATGGTATGGGAGCCGGTCGTTCAGAAGCAATGGCAAACTATTGAACGTAAACTTCCAAAAAGATCGCAAACATGTAAAAATGCTTGGTTTAACTGCGACATCCTGTAAAGGATAGGCAACAAACTTTTTGGCGAAGCTGATAGGTAGCTGCGCTGATAACGTCATGAGAGCTTCGGTCGGAGGTTCGAAACCTGAGTTCGTCGTCTGGTTAAGTGAGGGCAAGTCAGGCCACCTACTCCTCCGTGTAGCCAGGTCTAGAAGATGTGATGAGCCTACCACATCACAGAGCCAGGCAGGAAAGTGCTTAAGGACACTTTTTAAACTGACATCCGTGAGAGAAGTTACTCTGTAACCTACCATGCCTGTCTTAAAGGCGATCAAGGAGAGCTAACGTGAAACTTACCACCCCATCCTGAAAACAATGGCCAGAGGCTGACATAGAGAATGCTCATGGGTTTTGGAGGAGACATGAACATTAATGGACTTTGGAGGAGACATGAGCACTAATGGGCTTACAATGAAGGAGACAGTAGCTCTTGTGGGCGTGTCTCAAGTGTTTAAACAACAAAAGTTCAGGTCATAAACCCACGAACATGCCTCGGGATATAGTGGATACATGGGGCTGACCCATATCTATATAGTGGATACATGGAGCTGACCCATATCTGCATAGTGGATACATGGTGTTGATCCATATCTGTATAGTGGATACATGGAGCTGACCCATATCTATATAGTGGATACATGGAGCTGACCCATATCTGTATAGTGGATACATGGAGCTGACCCATATCTGTATAGTGGATACATGGTGCTGACCCATATCTGTATAGTGGATACATGGTGCTGGGCAATATCTGTATAGTGGATACATGGAGCTGACCCATATCTGTATAGTGGATACATGGTGTTGACCCATATCTGTATAGTGGATACATGGTGCTGGGCAATATCTGTATAGTGGATACATGGTGCTGACCCATATCTATATAGTGGATACATGGAGCTGACCCATATCTGTATAGTGGATACATGGTGCTGGGCAATATCTGTATAGTGGATACATGGTGTTGACCCATATCTGTATAGTGGATACATGGTGCTGGGCAATATCTGTATAGTGGATACATGGAGCTGACCCATATCTATATAGTGGATACATGGAGCTGACCCATATCTGTATAGTGGATACATGGAGCTGACCCATATCTGTATAGTGGATACATGGTGCTGACCCATATCTGTATAGTGGATACATGGTGCTGGGCAATATCTGTATAGTGGATACATGGTGCTGGGCAATATCTGTATAGTGGATACATGGAGCTGACCCATATCTGTATAGTGGATACATGGTGCTGGGCAATATCTGTATAGTGGATACATGGTGCTGGGCAATATCTGTATAGTGGATACATGGAGCTGACCCATATCTGTATAGTGGATACATGGTGCTGGGCAATATCTATATAGTGGATACATGGTGCTGGGCAATATCTATATAGTGGATACATGGAGCTGACCCATATCTGTATAGTGGAATCATGGAGCTGACCCATATCTGTATAGTGGATACATGGTGCTGGGCAATATCTGTATAGTGGATACATGGTGCTGACCCATATCTGTATAGTGGATACATGGTGTTGTCCCATATCTGTATAGTGGATACATGGTGCTGGGCAATATCTGTATAGTGGATACATAGTACTGGGCAATATCTGTATAGTGGATACATGGTGCTGACCCATATATATATAGTGGATACATGGAGCTGACCCATATATATATAGTGGATACATGGTGTTGGGCAATATCTGTATAGTGGATATATGGTGCTAACCCATATCTGTATAGTGGATACATGGTGCTGACCCATATATATATATATATATATAGTGGATACATGGTGCTGGGAAATATCTGTATAGTGGATATATGGTGCTAACCCATATCTGTATAGTGGATACATGGTGTTGACCCATATATATATAGTGGATACATGGTGCTGGGAAATATCTGTATAGTGGATACATGGTGCTGGGCAATATCTGTATAGTGGATACATGGTGTGACATATTCACCTATCCATCATTTTCAGCGCGTCAACGTTACACAGCAACCCAGAGATTATCAAAATAATTACAGCACCGTAGAACATCGAACGCACTAAGCGATACTAATGACAGACAGATGCCAGGATAAGAATAGAATGTGACTGGTAGAGACACATCACGTGGATATAGCGTCCCCCAGCTCGGACGCCGCTTTAATAAAACCGCGCACTTCTATGACTTCAGAGCGAGCGAGCAGTCGCCAAAGCTATGTGTTGTCCAACTTTCAAACTTTTACAACGGGCAGTTTGATCTAGTCTGAGTGATGTCTTGGTGCAACACCTAACCAACAAGGAGGGAAGAGGAGTGAATGAGATGATCAACACCTGTGATGGCAGATGACTCCAGCCTTAAGCAGAGAATGAGAAGTCTTCAGTGAAGCTAAACTGGCCCAACCTGAAGTGGATCCATCAGACCATGGACCCAGGCTTATCCACATCTCATCACACCAGGTTTTCTTATCACTCCCACAAACTTCACCCTCTCAGAAAATGATTTTCTTGAATTATTGTTGGATGTAGAAATTGTTAACTATAACACATTTTGGTAGTTAAAATATCTCACTATACAATGAATGTTATTATTTATTGACTGACTATACTTGGTCCTATGAAAGTTTTTTTTTCTATTTCATTCTGTAAATGTCAACAGCTGATGAAAAAACGAAGAAAATGTCAAATAGGCCAAAAGAAACTGGCACAGTCAATAAATTTGTTTAAATGTGAAGATCTCTTCCACTTAATTTGTCAGTCCAAACTATCTGTGGGAAAATCTCTATCTTGTGTGTAGAACATGTCTCAATGCTCCCTTGTGTTTGTTGAATGTTTAATTAACAGATACACATTCACATAAGATAAATTCTTAGTTGGAGAGAGAGAACAGGAGACTCTTCATCTTTAACTGTTCCAAATCCATGTTATATTGCACCTGATTCTTATTGAGAAAGTCTTTTCAGACAATTTCTTAAGATGGAAGAAGGGGGTTCGTGAGCTATACCATTAAATACCAGGTGGAAAGACAGGGGACAAACCTAGTGATGACTTTTCTATTAAAAGAGGACCACACACCCTTAGACGAATAACCAAATCCGAGTCTGTAAATCTTTCAAGGGTCGTATTCTTGATCTATTTACATATAAGAAGAGGATGGGGCCCAGCTACCTTTAACAGAGATGGGTCATGTACTTTAGTGATTGCCAGTCCCTTCAAAATATACGACATATATTGGGGGCTCGTCCGGGATTTTGAAACCCAGCAGACAGTTTAGATAACTATTATCCTAGATAATAAACCCTGGGAATAGATAGATATCTGACGAGGGATTCTAAACTATAGTAGATCAGTGACACTAGATGTGAACAGTATTCATGTGTGAATTGGTGACATTGTACTTGTTTTGAACAATTATAGAAATTGTTACACAGATTTAGATTTCCAACTTTGTCATGTTTACATATGTTGAATAGACATCATGTGGGGTACTGATTGACTTCCATATGATATGATTGACAATTATAGAGGTTGTTAAACAAATTAAGATTTTTAACTTTGTCACTTCACATATGATAAATGAACATCATGTGGGGTACTGATTGACCTCCATATGATATGAATGACAATTATAGATAGAATATAGCAAGTGACTGATCATTTCTTCTGAAAAAATGAGGGCCTCTTTCATATAGGTCTATATTTCAGAAAAAGGTGTTCCAGAAGAAATAGAGTGAGAATTTACCATCTACAACATTATTCTCTTTCGAGAAGATGTCTTTCTATAGAGGAATTTGGACTTAGAGAATTTCATCACCGACTGGGGGAAATTTTTCTCCATAGGGAAATCTCTATCAAAATTTCATGTTCTTTTGGGAAGAGTGCAATCATTCTGGGTACTTCTTTGCTTCTGTCTTTAGCTTGAGGAGCATTGACAGAAAGACAAGAATTTAAGTTGCAATTATTTCTTAGGTCAGATTCTCGTGGTGTATAAGAACTATTTTACTTGGGTCAGCGGACATTAGTTAGTTTTTGCTTGTTAATATTGTGCATGTTATGCTGTATAATTTCAGATCCGGGAAGTGACAGGCTTACCCAGACCTGAGCAAACTGCATAGTATTATTTTTTTTTACAAAAAGATAGGGTAAACAAAAATAGAGCATGGCCGAGGCTGCTAAGTTCCGTGCCCAGACAGTAGAAATAGGCAAGCTATGCAATTTAGACGGCCCTGAGCTGGCTAAATTTGTATCAGATGAATTTGACAGGAGGGAGAAACTGCAGGCTGAAATAGCTGAGAAGGAGAGGAAGTTGCAGGCTGAAATTGCTGAAAAGGAGAAGCAACGCCTACAATCATATGAATTAGAACAACAGAAACTTCAAGCTGAAATAGCTGAGAAGGAGAGTAAGTTGCAGGCTGAAATCGCTGAAAAGGAGAAGCAACGCCTACAATCATATGAATTAGAACAACAGAAACTTCAAGCTGAAATCGCTGAAAAGGAGAAACAACGCCTACAAGCTTATGAGTTAGAACAAAGGAAACATGAAGATGAAATAAGGGATAGGGAACGAGAACGTCAACATCAACTGGAGTTGAAGAGAATGGAGACTGATCTGGAGATCCGAAGACTAGAGGGAGGGATTCCCCCCCCCCACCCCCTCAAACTCACTAGGTTTTCCAGTGACAGAACAACATTCCAACATCTCGTACCAAAATTCCGGAGCGATGTCATTTCCACTAGAACCATTTAATGAACAGACGGACAATGTCGAGGCTTTTTTATCACGTTTCGAACTTATGTGCGTCAGTTGTGGTCTAGAACAGGAAAAATGGGCGACGAAACTATCGCAAGCTTTAAGGTCTACCTCGTATGACGTGTTCTCTAGACTCACTCGAGAAGAACAACAGGATTACGAAACACTCAAAAAGGCACTCTTGAGCCGATTCGAAGTGGACGGGGACTCTTACAAAGTTCGATTCAAAACCGCAAGGAAAGAACCGGGCGAAAGTTATGCGCAATTAGTTGAAAGGCTGAAATCTTATGTTCAACGATGGGCAAGTCTAGGTAGGTTTGATGAGAGTTTCGAAGGGCTCCGAGAGATGATCATCATAGATCAGCTAAAAGGAAAGATGTCGAATGAAATGAAAGCATTCTTAACCCAGAACGGAGCTGACCGACTAGAAAGCATCATCATCCTAGCCGAGAGATTTGAGAAATCTCAGAAGGAAATCGGAGGTAAGGGACGTTCGGCCAACATTCCCCCTCAGGATAAAACTTCAAAAGCAAAGGAAGGTGATGGCAACTTAGGCACCAAGAAAAATGGGAAAACCAAAAACATCCCTCAGAACACAGCCCAAACAACAGCGAAGGAGGAAAAATTATTCTGCACTAATTGTAAAATTAAAGGACACACATTGAAGAATTGTAGGAAGAAGCCACCTCCACACACAGCTGCTTGTTTGGCCAGCCGAAGAGAGAAAGGAGTGAACACTGATGAAACGTCCAACCAGACACCTCATAAAGACACCGCATCTCATCTTCCGGTTGTCGAGTCCATATTGCTGAATGGATTCAAGACGACCTGTCTCTATGATACCGGGTTATCGTACGACTGTGTTGTATCATCATCCTTTGTTCACCCGGAACAGGTGACAGAGGAGATCGTCGAATTACAGGGACCCCTGAAGAGCTCTGCAGCTATGTCTCTTCCGGTGGCAAAGGTGAGCATAGCATCTCGTTATGTCACTGGGACAATCAAGGCTGCAGTCTTAGAAGATCCTATATATCCCGTAATTCTTGGCCGTAGATTTATAATTCTAGGAGAACCTGTTCAACCTGTGGCGATGTCGACGATGACAACTCGATCCCAGATGAAAAAGACTCCGGAAACAACTACGCCAATCCCTCGAAAGGAGGAACTGAAGAGGGCACAAGAAGCCGATAGCACCTTGGAACCCTGCTTCAGGAAACTGCCTAAATCACATTTACCTCCACGTAAAGGTGAGCTGTTTATGAAGTCAGCACTTCTATACAGGAAAGCAGGGAGAGCTGGACAAGAGTTCAACCAACTTGTTGTACCAACTCCACACAGGGCTCAGATTCTTGAAATGGGCCACAGTCTACCCTTTAGTGGGCATATGGGTATCAACGCCACTACACAGCGCATTGCAACTCACTACTTTTGGCCAGGGATGAACGCAGACATACAACGGTTTGTAAAATCATGCCCACAGTGTCAGAAAGTATCACCAAAACACCGGACACCACCGGCAATGTTGGGTGATCTGCCCATAACAGGAATACCGTTCGAGAAGGTAGCTGTAGACATAATCGGACCCCTCTCCGCAACGAAGAGGCGAAATCGATTCATATTAACGCTTGTAGACACAACGACCATGTGGGCCGAAGCGGTTCCTATGCCAAGCTGTGACTCCAAACACGTTGCTGAAGCATTATTAGGAATATTCACACGTCTAGGATTCCCCCAAAGAATCTTGACGGACAACGGTTCACAGTTTCGTAGTAAACTTATGGAGGAGACATTTAGACTTTTTCATTCACGCCATATCTTTAGTTCACCATATTACCCGCAATCCAACGGACTTGTGGAGCGGTGGAACGGGACCTTGATTGGTATTCTGCGCAAAATTGCCCAGGAGAATACGGAGGATTGGGACTTGTATTTACCCGCAGCACTATTCGCTTATAGGGAGGTACCCCATCACTCAACAGGTTTTGCTCCAGCAACATTGTTGTTTGGACGACCAATCAAGGGGCCTTTGGAGGCATTGCTACGAACATGGACTGATGATCATACAGACGATACAGTCGTGACTGCATCTACGTATGTTGCCGAGTTGAAGAATCGTTTACAACACAGTTGGAAACAAGCGAATGTCAATCTACGTAAAGCCAGACGAAGAATTGCTAGCTACTTCAATCGCAAGGCAAAAGATAGAGAGTTAGAGGTGGGAGAGAAGGTGATGTTGCTGCTTCCAACCAGTCAGAATAAGCTGCAAATAGGATGGAGAGGACCTTATGTAGTGACGGAGAAAATCTCACGTACCAACTACAAGATTTCTGTCAAAGGCAAGATGAAAGTATTTCACATAAACCTTCTGAAGAAATATAATGAAAGACCCTCAACCACCGAACCTGCACATCTGATGGCCATGAGTGTGGCTACTGAAGTTGAAGAAGGATCAACAATGGGAGTCGAGTACCCACTGCAAGCCAAAGAAACCTTTAATGATGTGGAAATTAATCCCAACTTAACAAAGGATCAGCAGGAGCAGATTCGGGAACTTATTGTTATGTATGCAGACGTACTTACAGATAAGCCAGGAAGAACTGATTTGGAGGAATTTGACATGAAGTTAAATGACACAGTGCCTGTGCGAGTAAAGACTTACCCAGTTCCTTATGCAAAGCAAAAGACTTTAGAGGAAGAAATACAACAGCTACTCACCGCAGGAATAATTTCACCATCTGAATCACCTTACAGTGCCAGCGTCGTATTATTGAGAAAGCCAAGTGGAGAACATAGATTGTGCATCGACAATCGACAGCTCAATGCTATTACTGAATTTCAAGCAGAACCTCTGCCTGATCAGAACAAACTCTTCACAGCACTCAACCGAGCGAAGTACTTTACTAGGATTGATCTCAGTAAGGGATATTATCAGATTCCTGTAAAGGAGGAGGTTAGACCATGGTTAGCTTTCAGTACGCCTGGAGGACACTATGAGTTCAACGTACTTCCATTCGGATTAAGTAATGCTCCTAGCGTTTTTATACGTATGATGAGAAAATTACTTGACCCACTACAACATCCAGACATTAGTCACTTTATGGATGATATACTGATCGCAACTGAAACATTTGACAAGCATGTAGAAACACTACATCTTTTGTTCAGACGACTCAGAGAAACTGGATTAACGGCTAGGCCAAAAAAATGTCAAGTAGGATTCCAAGAATTGGACTTTTTAGGTCATAAGATATCTCATGGACTAATAACTCCACAGGAAGGAAACGTGGACAAACTCCAGAGAGCACCTCGTCCAAAGACAAAGAAGGATGTGAGATCATTCGTATCTTTGGGTGGATTCTATCAACGATACATTAAAGACTTCAATACTCTGTCAGCACCTTTAACGGATCTTACCAAAAAAGGGAACCCAGAGAAAGTCAATTGGTCTGCTGAATGTGAGAGAGCTTTCACAGCACTCAAACAAGCCTTAACCAATCACCCAGTTTTACATCTGCCAGATCTCAACCAACCATTCGTACTGCGTACAGACGCCAGTGACGTAGGAATTGGGGCAACGCTGTTGCAGAGAAAAGGAGATGAAACATCAGAGCTATTCCCTGTAGCTTATGCCAGCAGGAAATTGAATGCAGCGGAGAATAATTATAGTGTTATCGAGAGAGAATGTTTAGCTCTCGTATGGAGTGTACAGAAGTTTCAGGCATACCTATATGGAAAACACTTCACTGTACAATGTGATCATCAACCACTTATGTTTATCGCAGCATCCAAAAATTTGAATGCAAGACTTATGAGGTGGTCACTACTTCTACAACCATACTCGTTCCAGATAGAATATGTCCCTGGAAAGATGAATGTGGGAGCAGACTTTCTAAGTCGACACCCAGTGTCTGATGAACCAGGTCAATCAGATACAGGAGAGAATACATTGGAGTAAATCATATAGGAAAAGCTTGACCACTGTAAATGCTGGAAACTTAGTTCCATACCCTAGAACAATCTGGAGTGGGGCTATGTGACATATTCACCTATCCATCATTTTCAGCGCGTCAACGTTACACAGCAACCCAGAGATTATCAAAACAATTACAGTACCGTAGAACATCGAACGCACTAAGCGATACTAATGACAGACAGATGCCAGGATAAGAATAGAATGTGACTGGTAGAGACACATCACGTGGATATAGCGTCCCCCAGCTCGGACGCCGCTTTAATAAAACCGCGCACTTCTATGACTTCAGAGCGAGCGAGCAGTCGCCAAAGCTATGTGTTGTCCAACTTTCAAACTTTTACAACGAGCAGTTTGATCTAGTCTGAGTGATGTCTTGGTGCCACACCTAACCAACAAGGAGGGAAGAGGAGTGAATGAGATGATCAACACCTGTGATGGCAGATGACTCCAGCCTTAAGCAGAGAATGAGAAGTCTTCAGTGAAGCTAAACTGGCCCAACCTGAAGTGGATCCATCAGACCATGGACCCAGGCTTATCCACATCTCATCACACCAGGTTTTCTTATCACTCCCACAAACTTCACCCTCTCAGAAAATGATTTTCTTGAATTATTGTTGGATGTAGAAATTGTTAACTATAACACATTTTGGTAGTTAAAATATCTCACTATACAATGAATGTTATTATTTATTGACTGACTATACTTGGTCCTATGAAAGTTTTTTTTTTCTATTTCATTCTGTAAATGTCAACAGCTGATGAAAAAACGAAGAAAATGTCAAATAGGCCAAAAGAAACTGGCACAGTCAATAAATTTGTTTAAATGTGAAGATCTCTTCCACTTAATTTGTCAGTCCAAACTATCTGTGGGAAAATCTCTATCTTGTGTGTAGAACATGTCTCAATGCTCCCTTGTGTTTGTTGAATGTTTAATTAACAGATACACATTCACATAAGATAAATTCTTAGTTGGAGAGAGAGAACAGGAGACTCTTCATCTTTAACTGTTCCAAATCCATGTTATATTGCACCTGATTCTTATTGAGAAAGTCTTTTCAGACAATTTCTTAAGATGGAAGAAGGGGGTTCGTGAGCTATACCATTAAATACCAGGTGGAAAGACAGGGGACAAACCTAGTGATGACTTTTCTATTAAAAGAGGACCACACACCCTTAGACGAATAACCAAATCCGAGTCTGTAAATCTTTCAAGGGTCGTATTCTTGATCTATTTACATATAAGAAGAGGATGGGGCCCAGCTACCTTTAACAGAGATGGGTCATGCACTTTAGTGATTGCCAGTCCCTTCAAAATATACGACACATGGTGCTGGGAAATATCTGTATAGTGGATACATGGAGCTGACCCATATCTGTATAGTGGATACATGGTGCTGGGCAATATCTGTATAGTGGATACATAGTGCTGGGCAATATCTGTATAGTGGATACATAGTGCTGACCCATATATGTATAGTGGATACATGGTGTTGACCCATATCTGTATAGTGGATACATGGTGCTGGGCAATATCTGTATAGTGGATACATGGTGCTGACCCATATCTGTATAGTGGATACATGGTGTTGACCCATATCTGTATAGTGGATACATGGTGTTGACCCATATCTGTATAGTGGATACATGGTGCTGGGCAATATCTGTATAGTGGATACATAGTGCTGACCCATATCTGTATAGTGGATACATGGTGTTGACCCATATCTGTATAGTGGATACATGGTGTTGACCCATATGTGTATAGTGGATACATGGTGTTGACCCATATCTGTATAGTGGATACATGGTGCTGGGCAATATCTGTATAGTGGATACATAGTGCTGACCTATATCTGTATAGTGGATACATGGTGTTGACCCATATCTGTATAGTGGATACATGGTGTTGACCCATATCTGTATAGTGGATACATAGTGCTGACCCATATCTGTATAGTGGATACATGGTTTTGACCCATATCTGTATAGTGGATACATGGTGTTGACCCATATCTGTATAGTGGATACATGGTGCTGACCCATATCTGTATAGTGGATACATGGTGTTGACCCATATCTGTATAGTGGATACATAGTGCTGACCCATATCTGTATAGTGGATACATGGCAATATCTGTATAGTGGATACATGGTGCTGGGCAATATCTGTATAGTGGATACATGGTGCTGGGCAATATCTGTATAGTGGATACATGGTGCTAGGCAATATCTGTATAGTGGAAACATGGTGCTGGGCAATATCTGTATAGTGGATACATGGCGCTGTCCCATATATGTATACTGGATACATAGTGCTGACCCATATCTGTATAGTGGATACATGGTGTTGACCCATATCTGTATAGTGGATACATGGTGTTGACGCATATCTGTATAGTGGATACATGGTGCTGACCCATATCTGTATAGTGGATACATGGTGCTGACCCATATCTGTATAGTGGATACATGGTGCTGGGCCATATCTGTATAGTGGATACATGGTGCTGACCCATATCTGTATAGTGGATACATGGTGCTGGGCAATATCTGTATAGTGGATACATGGAGCTGACCCATATCTGTATTGACCTGTCGGCACTTGGTGGGTGATGGGGTCAGTGTTCTGCCCGCCGCCTTGACTTCCCCGGAGATTTCCTGGGAAGGCTGAACAAGAGAATTGACAAAAACGCTCGCTGGGGCCTGCTAGCGTTAATCTCCATATATGAGGCTCTCGATATATGGGACTCTCCGTATATGGGAATCTCCATATGGGACTCTCCATATATTTGAATCTCCATATATGAAGCCGGTAAACGGGCACTATCCCGCTGTTTGTGCTTCACCTCGACACCACATGGGACAAGAGGAACATGATGAGATGATAATGATTAGATATTTCTTGGTACCCATTTCATGTCGGATCGCCATGAAATCCCAAGTTAATTATAAAGTATCTTCTTGATGGGGTGTCGGGTTCGTGGCAACAGGGGGGCGGGTACATGGAAACAGAGTGTCGGGTACATTGGCAAAAGGGTGTCGAGTGCATGACAACAAGGGGTCCGATACATGGCAACAGGGTGTCGGGTACATGGCAACAGGGTGTCGGGTACGTAACAAGAGGGTGGAGAGGCTAGCGTGCTGACCACGTGCTTACAGCGACTCGCGTGCCCTAAGTATGGGGGAGTCTCCATTGGGGAGTGGTCCCGCCGCCTGCTTTGCGCTCCGAAGGTTGCAATCGTTCTGTATCGTTCTGTTCTCGAGTGCAATCTTTTCGGAAACTCCTGGAGGTTGTCACTGGAGTTGGGGAGTTCGTGCTTTGTGCGACGCTTTCAGTAGGCCGTCCTGTGGAAAGAGACCGCTCCATATGGGGTAAAACCCGGTGCAATGGCGTCGACCCTTTTGTCTTTTAACGTGTAATAACAATAATTTGAACTGAACAGGGACGCACAATGTTTACAATGGTTTGCTTTGTGTGTACACATCATCGCTAATATTGCACATGCATACTTCCATAGAACCATTATCTCCGGTACTGTTCAACGCCTACACAGTGAGAATCACCAGTGAGCAGATCACTGGACCTGGTAGGACATTGTCATATGCCGATGATGTTTTAGTGTATCGTCAGGGTAAGGATGCACCGCTCTGAAAACCTTGACTGTAGAAGTCATCACTGATAAGAAACAGCAGATGGACAGATGGGTAGAGCACTATTTGGAGCTTTACTCAAGTGAGACCAAACTAGCGGATGATGCCCTTAACGCCATAGAGGCTCTACCAACTCTTGACCACCTGGACACACTTCCCACCATAACAGAAGTTAAGTGTCCTATAAATGAACTTGCATCTAGCAAGGCTCCAGGTAAGGATGGGATTCCAATAGAGGTTATCAGGAGTGGGCAAGACACACTCACTCTACAGATCCACCAGCTAATAGAGCTATGCTGGCGTGAAGGACAAGTCCCACAGGATTTCAAAGATTCAAACATCATAACGCTGTACAAGAACAAGGGTGATCGGAGCGACTGTAACAACTATAGGGGTATCTCACTTCTATGTATTGTTGGAAAAGTATTTGCCAGAATTGTTCTGCGCAGACTTCAAGTCCTAGGAGATCAAGTCTACCCCGAATCACAGTGTGGCTTTCGGCAGAACCGGTCTACCACTGATATGATATTCTCATTGCGACAAATGCAAGAAAAATGCCGTGAACAGAATCAACCACTGTTTATTGCCTTCATCGACCTCACAAAGGCATTTGATTTGGTCAGTCGTGAGGGTCTGTTCAAGGCACTAAAGAAGATTGGCTGCCCACCAACTCTTCTGTCCATTGTGGAATCGTTCCACACAGGCATGAAGGGTATAATCAAGTTTGATGGTGCAACTTCTGAAGAATTTGAAATCAAGAGTGGAGTTAAGCAAGGTTGTGTACTAGCTCCCACCCTCTTTGGAATATACTTTTCACTTCTACTGAAATATGCATTTCGTGATCAGGATGGTGGTATATACATTCACTCACGCTCAGATGGCGGCCTCTACAATGCTCAGAGATTGAAGGCTAAGACCAAAATTAGGAGGGTACTGATCAGAGAGTTGCTTTTTGCAGATGATGCTGCAATTACGACCCACTCTGAGGAAGAATTGCAATTTCTACTATCTGCATTCTCCAATGCTTGTTCTGAATTTGGTTTAACAATTAGCAAAAAGAAGACACAGATTATGTCACAAGGTGCACATGGGGTACCATCAATCTTTATTGACGACGCCGAACTAGAGATAGTAGACCATTTTACATATCTAGGATCAGTGGTAAATAGCAAATTATCCCTAGATCAGGAAATCAACATCCGGATTGGTAAGGCAGCAACAACAATGAACAGGTTAAGAAAAAGAGTCTGGGAGAACAGGAAGCTTACTGCCAAAACAAAAGTCCTTGTCTATCAAGCCTGTGTCCTTAGTACTCTTCTCTATGGCAGTGAAACCTGGACAACTTACTCACACCAAGAGAACAATTTAAACAGCTTTCATATGCGGTGTCTGCGAATAATTCTTGGTATTAAGTGGCAAGACAAAATCACAAATACTGAAGTATTGGAAAGATCAGGTTGTGTGACAGTTTATTCCATGCTCAGTCTTCGTAGACTTAGATGGATATGACATCTTAGGAGGATGGATGATGGTAGAATACCAAAGGATATCTTTTTTGGTGAAATACAGATGGGTAAGAGATCTCAGGGTCGGCCTCTACTACGATACAAAGATGTGTGTAAGCGGGACATGATTGATACAGGCATTGATAATGCACATTGGGAGCAAGTCGCCGCTGAACGTGTTGCATGGAGGGCAAATATCAGAAATGGAATAAAGTCAAAGGAGAAAATTATTGCAGAAAAGTCACACACCAAGCGTTTGAGACGTAAGATGGTGCATGATGGTGGAAATGACCACGTGTTCACATGCACCCACTGTGAACGGACATTTACAGCGCAAATTGGCCTTATCAGTCACACTCGCTACCGCCATAGTTAAAAGTTATTATGCCTTTTTAGAGCACAAACTATCGTCTGTCAAGGCGGCAAGGTGCCAATGAATGAGGGTAAGGATAGAGAGCAGGTTGCTGTGGAACTACAAACCGAACTCAATCGCATAAGTACTTGGTGTGATGAAGCTGGGGCAATGGTCAACCCAACAAAGGCAACATTGACTTGGTTCTCGTTGAATAATCATATTGTCAAAACTCCAACACCAACTGTAAAGCTGTGTTTAGAGACGGTGGAAAGAACGCAGGCAATGAATTACCTGGGGATACGGTTTGATCGAATCCTTGCTTATAATGAGCATATAGATCAGGTGATAACAAAGGCCAAGCGAGGTTTGGCTGCGATGCGCGTGATGGCGGCAGCAAACTGTGAGCAGCGCCATCTATGTCTTCTGTACGAGGGGCTGGTCATGTCTGTTTTTGAGTATGCAATGGAAATCCTGACTCTCAGCCGTAAGCAGATAGAAAGGATGGAAAGGATACAGAATGAAGCTATGCGCATTATTCTTGGATGTACAAGAGATACAGCATGCAGGGCGATGCGCTACCTTCTTGATTTTCCAACCATTGAAGAGAGAATACAAGTTTGCAGGGCACGCGCCTACCTTAGAGTTAACGCAAACACACAACATCTATTGCATAGTGAAATTATGAAGGTGAAGGGCAGCAAGTTAAAGAGGACGGTCGTGGATGGGTCAAACCGAAGACATTCTTCAACAGATATGTTCACTTGAGGACTTAGAACCTGGCGAGGAGTGGGTACAAGTGCCAACATATTTCTGCACATCCTTTTCAGTTTGCATCTAACTAGATAGAAAATGCAGACAAGAACATCCGGCTGCTGTGGAGGCTGAAGTACAAGCGTTGATTTTCGAGAATTCGCTAGACGGTGATGCTGTCATCTACACAGATGGGTCGGTCGTCCGACATGCGAGAAGCTCATGGGCCTTCACGTCTCGGGCCGGAGGGAGAATTGTGAAGGAGGACTCTGGTGCTTTCACTGAAACCACAAGTAGCCTGACTATGGAAGTCATGGCAGTAAGTAAAGCAATAACTAGGGCAAGTTTCCTTAGCGACTCAATGAGCATGCTCAAGTGGATAGAGACGAGGTGGATCCGAAGAGAATGGTTGCTGCCTCTGGAGCGGTCTCGTCTGGCAAAGATTAGTTTCATCTTCGTGCCAGGGCATGCAGGAGTACAAGGAAATGAGCGGGCTGACAAGCTCGCAGGTGAGGCTACGGTGGAGGGCGGATGCGCCATGGACCAGGCTGACATTCTGAATGCTCTACGAGAAGTAAGACTTTTGCGTGAACCAAGTGATGACTGTGAATCTACAACCATGGCCAGACTGCGAGAACAGCAAATTAAAAGAGGGATGGCCAAACAAGAACACTACGTAGGAAGCCAAAGAAGATTGATAAACCAACACAGAACTGGTGTCGTTAGCCGCTACACTCTGCGGGATTTGCTGAGGAGGGGATCCGAGCACTTATGGACTGAATGGTTCGATGTGCAATGAGGATGATCTGTCGACTAACTAACTAACTAGGGAGAACGGAATAGGGGAGACCTAAAGACACAGGGAGAAAGCAATAGTGGTAGACCTAAAGAGACATGGAGAATGAAATAGTGGGAGACCTAAAGACACAGGCAGAATGAAATAGTGGGAAACCTAAAGACACAGAGATAACGGAATAGTGGGATACCTAAAGATACGGGGAGAATGAAATAACGGGAGACCTAAAGACACAGGGAGAACGTAATGGTGGGAGACCGAAAGATACGGGGAGAATGAAATAGTGGGAGACCTACAGTTACGGGGAGAACGGAATAGGGGGGATCTAAAGACACGTGGAGAACGGAGTAGTGGGAGACCTAAAGACACGGGGAGAACGGAATAGTGGGAGACCTAAAGACACGGGGAGAACGAAGTAGTGGCAGACCTAAAGACACGGGGAGAACAGAATAGTTGGAGAACTAAAGACACAGGGAGAACGGAATAGTGGGAGACCTAAAGACACAGGGAGAATTGAATAGTGGGAGACCTAAAGGCACAGAGAGAATTGAATAGTGGGAGACCTAAAGACACGGGGAGAACGGAGTAATGGGAGACCAAAAGACACAGGGAGAACAGAATAGTTGGAGAACTAAAGACACAGGGAGAACGGAATAGTGGGAGACCTAAAGACACAGAGAGAATTGAATAGTGGGAGACGTAAAGACACAGGGAGAATTGAATAGTGGGAGACCTAAAGAAACGGGGATAACGGAATAGGGAAAACCTAAAGACACAGGGAGAACGGAATAGTAGAGGACCAAAAGACACGGGGAGAACGAAATAGTGGGGGACCTCCAGACACAGGAAGAACGAAATAGGGGGAGACCCAACGGTACAGTGAGAAGAAGATACAGCTGCGTGAGATAGCAAAAGGAAGGACGGCTTGGTGTCAGTGTGTTGAAGTCCTATGTCCCAATTAGGATGGAGTGGTGGTGGGGGGGGGGGGGGAGAGAGAATGAGGGACAGAAGAAGACAAACAGTTTCTGGCCACAGATCCACAAGGAATATTAATAATAACTGACATCATCAGTAACTATAGCAACAATTATCAACGAAATTGTCAACCGTAACATATCAACGGTTTATCCTGCTCACGTGACAGACAATGTCTTTTTATTAAAGGTGCGATAGTTTCAACAAATGGGATTGGATGGCTTATCTGTTTCAAGTTTAATCTGAACACGGAGAAACATACACGTGTTTCTCGAGTCTCTATTTGTTGTCTATTTTGTTTTCTTTGATTTAAGCTTGAATAATATCGTTGAATTATGATTATCCAGTTATGGTCAAAGGAATAGAGAATCTTTGAAATTGATTAAAAGATCTCTATTAGATACGCTATTAGACACATTGTCCTATTCAGCATACCATGATTTATGATCTGTTAATAGTTTTAGCCATATAGCGATCTTTCAAAGAACAGTGGCATCTACTTCCGAGCATATCGACGCCCTGGCTGCAGCTGAAAAAGTGTTGATAGCTCAAACCACTCTAGATCTGTAATAACGGTTGGACATTGTGGCGAAGTGCATGATAAAGAATTACCTTGAAGATCAAAGAAAGAAAACCAACCGCTTAAGGCGATCTCGGATGTGGCGAATTTATGTTGTGAATCAATCAAGCAATCAATCATGTGCCATGCCGGAAAGCGTGGGCGGTCATGACTCGCCATTTCACTCGATCACCAGAGTCGTGGATCAGCTCAGAGTTCCTGTCTCGTCCATGCCATGTGGCCAAGCCATCCAGGTATTTTCCTCCTGGTGTTGTGAATAGTAATATTATATTGTACGTTGTTAAGTGCATTACTATATGCTTACACTCTTATAAGAGGAGTTTCTGATAAGAAAAACTATTTTTTGGGTCCCAAGTGAGTTCGTGTTATCACGTCTGCACTATTACAGTAAAAGTTCATGCCAAGATGTGATATTACAAAAGAAGAAAATTTGCTGGACAAAGTGAATAAATACATGGTGTTTGTAAAGTCTCAATACACTTTGTATGTAGAAAATAATTTGAAAAAATTGTTTGGAGTGCAAAGAAATACTCAGCAGTCGACAGCCATTCGCTGCAGATTGCTTCACCAGGACTGTGTATCACATTTTTTATGACATCATATGCTTCGTTTTTCACATATGTTCTACATACAAAGTGTAATGTTGCATAGCAGCCTGGTGATCGTGTGTTCCAATCCTCTCTAGGAGGTCGTATACTGTGTGTTTTTAATGACTGTGGGGTTTTGAAAATATTGCCGTTCCAAGGCTGCCACTCACCCTCTGTGGAGTTCATGCAACTAAAAGATAAATACAAAACTTGGAACGGCAATATTTTCGAAAACCCCACAGTCATTAAAAATACACCCTATATTTTCCCCCTTAACCCGGGCTCTCTGGTGGCCGCAAACTGAAATTTTCACCAGGACATATCTTGGTTTATTAAAGGTAGCAGGCGTGACGTTGCGCACATCACCCATCCAGTGCCTACATCACCCATCCAGTGCCCACATCGCCCATCCAGTGCCCACATCGCCCATCCAGTGCCCACATCATCCCCCATCCAGTGCCCACATCACCCATCCAGTGCCCACATCGCCCATCCAGTGCCCACATCGCCCATCCAGTGCCCACATCATCCCCCATCCAGTGCCCACATCACCCATCCAGTGCCCATATCCCCCAGCCAGTGCCCACATCACCCATCCAGTGCCCACATCACCCATCCAGTGCCCACATCGCCCATCCAGTGCCCACATCACCCATCCAGTGCCCACATCACCCATCCAGTGCCCACATCATCCCCCATCCAGTGCCCACATCGTCCCCCATCCAGTGCCCACATCACCCATCCAGTGCCCACATCACTCATCCAATGCCCACATCGCCCATCCAGTGCCCACATCACCCATCTAGTGCCCACATCGCCCAACCAGTTCCCACATCATCCCCCATCCAGTGCCCACATCACCCATCCAGTGCCCACATCACCCATCCAGTGCCCACATCACCCATCCAGTGCCCACATCGCCCAACCAGTTCCCACATCGTCCCCCATCCAGTGCGCACATCACCCATCCAGTGCCCACATCACCCATCCAGTGCCCACATCGCCCATCCAGTGCCCACATCGCCCATCCAGTGCCCACATCGCCCATCCAGTGCCCACATCACCCATCCAGTGCCCACATCATCCCCCATCCAGTGCCCACATCACCCACCCAGTGTCCACATCACCCATCCAGTGCCCACATCGCCCATCCAGTGCCCACATCGCCCATCCAGTGCCCACATCACCCATCCAGTGCCCACATCACCCATCCAGTGCCCACATCACCCATCCAGTGTCCACATCGCCCATCCAGTGCCCACATCACCCATACAGTGCCCACATCACCCATCCAGTGCCCACATCACCCATCCAGTGTCCACATCGCCCATCCAGTGCCCACATCACCCATCCAGTGCCCACATCACCCATCCAGTGCCCACATCACCCATCCAGTGCCCACATCATCCCCCATCCAGTGCCCACATCGTCCCCCATCCAGTGCCCACATCACCCATCCAGTGCCCACATCACTCATCCAATGCCCACATCGCCCATCCAGTGCCCACATCACCCATCTAGTGCCCACATCGCCCATCCAGTGCCCACATCGCCCATCCAGTGCCCACATCATCCCCCATCCAGTGCCCACATCACCCATCCAGTGCCCACATCATCCCCCATCCAGTGCCCACATCGTCCCCCATCCAGTGCCCACATCACCCATCCAGTGCCCACATCACTCATCCAATGCCCACATCGCCCATCCAGTGCCCACATCGCCCATCCAGTGCCCACATCACCCATCCAGTGCCCACATCACCCATCCAGTGCCCACATCACCCATCCAGTGCCCACATCGCCCAACCAGTGCCCACATCGCCCATCCAGTGCCCACATCGTCCATCCAGTGCCGATCAGTCTATAAATATCGGGCAAGCACCATATACCCACTACATCTCACAGCGTGGACAGGGGTCAGTTACTCACATTTTACTTGATAACATTAGAAGATGAACTGTCAATCAATCAATCAGGCGATGATTGTTGCATATCATGGATCTCCAACGTGAAAAGTATCTCATGTAAGTCAGTTTCAATTATTCTCACCACATTGCGAAATTCACTATGGGTTCTTCGTCGCGTTGATTCATTGTCCATATTTCAAGGCCATATAATGGCACTTAAATCAATCTGATGCCGTCTCCACAATGAAGGTTGGCTGTCTCCAAAACTGTCTGTCCCACGCCTTGATTGTACATTTTGTCAGACTACTGTTCGTCAATTTTTTTATGTTATCTTTCCACTTGTTTCGTTGTCTACCTTTTGCTCGCTTGTCTTCAACCTTGTCCTCCAGTATGGTTTTTATGGAACTGTTGTCTTTTAATGTGACCGAAATAGTTTACTTGTCTCTTGTTTATTTCTTTAATCAGCTCTGTCTCCATTCCCAGTTTTTCATAACCTCTGTATTTGATTGTTTTTGTTTCCACGAAATACCACATATTCTTCTGTATATCCACATCTCCAGGGCCTCTGTTCGACTTTCTAATGGCTTGTTCAATTACCAGGCTTCCGCGCCATACAGTAGTGTTGAATAAACATAACATTTGACAATTCTCATTTTTAATGTGGTGTTAATCTCTCTAGATGTTAATACTGATTTCATTATTTTAAAAGCATTTTTGGCCATTCCTTTACTCTTTTTGATTTTTGTTTCACCTCTGCCATCCTCTGTTATTACATGTCCAAGACAGAAGAAACTTGTTACTTGTTCTTGTATCTTCCCGTCTACTGTGGTGTTTATTGATGACTTTTCCTTCCCACTGTTAATTATCAAAGGTTCGTATGTTTTTTTTTTATTATGTTAATATCTCAGCCAAATTTTACACTATGCCTGTTCCACTAACTTTTGTAATTCTTGCTCGCTTTCTGCTAGTAACACCGTATCGTCAGCATTCCTAATATTGTTTATGATTCTTCCATTGGTATTAAGTCCATGCAGTTTAAAAATTCTTTCCATGTACACATTGAAGAGGCTTGCAGACAATACGCATCTCCTCTTGTTATCTCTATGGGCGACGAATAATTATTTCCCCATCTAATAGACGCCACTTGTTCCCAGTACAAATGGTACCTGAGAGTTGCCGCAGACAGGGATCACCCGCTGCATGCAGCAATGGATATGGTAAAGGGTCATAGACTAAGACGAGGCAGGTCCCGAATGGCACACGCAGAACTTTATATAAGTCAGGTGTGTGATCTAGAGACCATCAATCGTGGAAGAGAGTGGGTTGAAGTTTCTGATGACATGACGGACTGGCACAATGTAATAATAACACTGGGTCGTGAGTGCAGAGAATGGGCAGCGGGCCACACTGAGTTTGAAGTGCAACAGCTGATCCAGAGCAACACACATCAAGGTGACATAGTCATCTACACCGATGGGTCAGTGGTGAGAAACAGACGTAGTAGCTGGGGTTTTATGCAAAGGCTAATGGGCGAGTCTTAAAAAGGAGAGCCTGGCATATGAGACTACGACCTCCAGCATGAGAATGGAGGTGGGGGCGTAACAGCGGCATTCCGGTGGCTAGAGGAGACTACTGCAACACACGTTGTATTCATTACGGATTCAAAGAATATGCTTAGCAAGGCGGAGAAAGGAATGTTTCGTGTGGAATAGCTCTCGTCGCTTCAGAGGTCACAGATTGTGAGAATTGTATGGATATTTTGGCCTGGCCATGCTAGTGTACGGGGGAATGAACAGGCTGATAGACTGGCAGGGAATGCACCTCTTGGTGGTATCTTGCCTATGGACAAGGGGGGCATGATTCTGCGCTTGTGGGACCAGGTGGAGAAGGCGGAGGAACAGATTGAGAACCTATATGTGGAAAGAATGAGATTGCGGGGGATCGGCAGGGGTTCTGGAAGAATCTCAAAACTGAGAGGGAAGATCAAGAGAACTTTTATTCAGATAGCGGTGGGAACGATTAGTAGTATGACTCTTCGCTGGCTGTTGAACGAGGGGACTGAGCACGTATGGGAATGTCCTGAGTGCAGTGATGTCGGTTCTTAACTCAACTCAACTCAACTCAACTCCCAATACAAGTTACTACTAAGTCTGATGTCCTTTCCGTCTACTCCTATATCTTGATGACATGTAATTAGTCGTTCATGTTGTACTCTTATCAAAAGCTTTCTTGTAGTCTATAAAGCATATATATAGCTACTTCCTCATGTGGTTTATTTTTAATTCTTTCTTGTATGACCTTGAGGAGTTAGATATATGTCTCATTAAGTTTATATATATATATAATTACATAATTCTGTGTTAGTATCAATGCCAAAACTGGATAAGGGTTTTAACATCTCTGTTGTTAGCTTGTCAAGACCAACAGTCTTTCCTTCCATCAACTTTTTTAACAGCCTTCTCTTCTTTAGCCTTTAATATGTTTGATCCATCGTGAGTATTATACAATGATGGTTTATTGACCCTGCTGTCTCGGAATAAATCTTCTGCGTATTATGTCCATTTTTATTTATTATATCGGTATTCTAAATTATAATTTTAATATTTTATCCTTTGATACAACCATTTCCTGTTATATTATTTTACTTCTTTGTAAATCAGTTTATATTTTATGTAATTCTTTCGAGTTGTGTTTTATTTCTGACTGGCTGGCACCTTGTTGGCTCCGTGGCTAAGGGGTTACGGGGGCAGTTCGTAACCCCACATACCGAAACACAGCTGTAGGCGATTTGGTAGCAGACCGTCTTAAGTTGGGTTTTTTTTTTTTAATGAAATGGAATGGGTGCCGGTCGTTCAGAAATAAATGGCAAACTACTGAACGTAGACTTACCTGGGAACCACGACAGTCAAATACTGCTGGGATTGACCGCTACGTCCTGTAAAGGATGTGCAACTAACTTTTCGTTAATTATCTATTGCTCTATGTATATACATTAGTTGCGCCCTATTATCTATTGCTCTATGTCTATACATTAGTTATGTTCTTTACTCTGCTTTGTGTCTGTACACTACTTATGTTCTGTTATCTAGTGTTCTCTACATCTCTATATTAGACATATAATTCACTAGATCACAAACTTAGCCAGTAAAGGATACTCACCTAATGATCATCACACCATCCCCGGAGTGCCGACTGATGTGTACAGACATGGGTCAAGAACCATATAAACATTAATATCCCAAGGTGTTCAAGAACCATATAAACATTAATACACCAAGGTGTTCAAGAACCATATAAACATTAATACACCAAGGTGTTCAAAGAGGTTCTGTGTGCTTAATTACTGAAGCATTGTCGCAAAGAAAGAGACCTTTAAGTACTGAAGCAAATCTAATTAGAACTATTTTAAGGCCGACATTATTCCACCAATATAGTCAGGTCTTAGTCAGATATGACTGTGCTACCGTATGACAGTAGACGGTACTATCTGTTTTCTGTTAGCGCCAAATGTTGGGCAGCGCTCACCAAAACCGACACCCCACATTGTGTCAGATATAACCAATACATAGACATAGAACACACCAGATAATAGAACATAACTAATATATAGACAAAAGCCATCAGATAGTAGAACATAACTAATATATAGACATAGAACACACGATTATAGAATACAACTAATATATAGACGACCATCAAATAATAGGACATAACTAATATATAGACATAGAACATCGGATAATAAAACATAACTAATGTCTAGACATAGATCACTAGAAAATAGAACATAACTTATGTAGACATAAAACACACTAGACAAATGAAAATAACTAATATATTGGCATACAATATAATAGATAATAGAACGTAACTAATATATATATACAATGAAAAACCTAACCATTTCCCTGTAGAAGGATTGTTTTATTAGCAAGGTAAGCTTTTAAATCTATCATCCCAGGTGGTTACCCAGATCTGAAAATCATTTTTCCTGTGAATGAAAGCGCCGTCATTTCATTTGTGCACTAATAGGTCAACCGTTAATTTGGCCGGGTGGGAAAATGGCTAGAGGTCTTTCAACATTTTGGTCTAGTAGTTTTCTTAGACTTTTCAAGATCATGAAGCTCGTAAGAGGTAGGCTATCGCACGAACACACTTGAAATCTAACTCTACGGGCTAATAGAAATTGTTTGACTCTTTTCTCGGGGAGTTTAGTGAAGTTCATCTTCTCAAGATCCTGTGGCAGTCCTGCAACCCGGAGTAAATTGTCTACTCTGTTTCCTTTGGTTACTTTGGTATCTATTGTCCTTATTTTGAGTATAACCTACTATGAGGACTGGTCCTGAGAGGAGGATGAATTAGTATCACTGTTACAATTCTATTTAGGATTACTATCAAAAGCAAATGGTTCTTTGCCTAGGATCATTCTCCGAGAACTATTTCTCGTCAGAAGGAATGGGGTATGGTTGTGGCAGCTCGTCTGTTGATCTGTTCTTTTCGATCTGAAGGAGTCTTGAGTTGAATAATAGTGGATAATGAGGGGTGAGGATGAACGTCTGTCTATTCAAGATTCCCCTTTTTCGGCATCCTGATTAACAACCCTACAAATTTAACAAATCAACAAGTTTGGTAGCAATGTGAGCTGAAAGCCAGATGTGTCAGAATCCTGGAAAAATAACAACAAAGTTCCGGTGTGAAAGCTATGTCGTGTGAAAATTTATCGTCGTTCCTCGTCTGTATACTTATTTATCGTCAGATCAGGGAAGTTGCGACATACACGGTGACCCTGTTTGCCAGTTAATTCCGAGTTCAAACACCCACAAACATTTACTAAAGACATTCAACTCATTCCACCCCTCATGTTGAAATTCGCATCCAGACACCATCAATTCTAATTCCGACAGATTCTTTCAAAGTTCTTTTCCAATATGATCTTCGCAATTCTTCTAGCTCTTGCCTAGTAGTCTTGATTACAATTGTATTGTTATAACTGTGACACACAGTATTTAAAACTTCACTGAGCGAGTGGGAGTTTGTGTCTCTATCGGTTTATCATAAGTATGACTCAGATCTTGATGTACGTGTTTGTCTAAACTATCTGTCTATTCCACTCTTATCTAATCAATGTGCAACATTCCCCTAGGTATTGCCACTGAGTAATCGTTTGTCTGAGAGAGTGCCGGATAGATCAGGACAATTAACTTACTATCCGGGATTATATCATAGGATCTTCTTGGTTCTTGTGTCACGAACACAATATATCAATTAATTTGCTAATATTTAATTTTGTCCATGCCCAGATAAAAGGTGAGTTGATACATGTAAATTTAAATACTTGTGGTAATCGTAACATAGATGGAAGATGCGTGACAGATTAAGAGTAGAAAAGGTTTTTAAAAAGCTGAATTTCATACGTGGGGAAGTATCATTTGCAATATATCACTATCATTGAAGTCAGAAAGAGCCTTATGAAATGCTATATAAAATCTGTTTTCTTGTATGGCAGCGAAGCATGGAGTTTGAATGAACATATTAGGAAGAGCTTGGTGGCAACGGACATGTGGTTCAGGAGATAAATGTTGAGAATACCTTGGACTATTAGAGTAACAAAGAACGAATGTCTGGAAGATGTTAATGATTGATTGATTGATTGATTGATTGATTGATTGATTGATTGATTGATTGATTGATTTAGGAACCGACATCACAGCATTCGGGGCATTCCCATAAGCGCTCCGACCCCAATTAATGAAAAGGTTAAAGGAAGAGGTTAATGAAAATAGAACATTACATACAACACTAAGAAAGAGACAAACACATTTCTTTAGCCATGTGATGAGAGGAGAGACATTAGAGAACATCGTGACAACTGGAAAAATCGAGGGGAAGAGAGGCAGATGCAGAGTGTGTCAGAGAGAAACGATGCTGGATGGAAAGATGGTGTCATGGAGGGATATCATCAACAGAGATGATCCAGAATACCAAAGGTCAAGATCTTTGGAGACACATGAAGGTCTACCACAGTTGGAGCGGCACATGATGATGATGATGATGATGATGATGATGATGATGATGATGATGATGATGATGATGATGATGATGATGATGATGATGATGATGATGATGATGACAAACTATCAAAATATTCTATCTCTGTCCTTTTTTCCCATTAATCTGTGCGGGTTTTACATGCTGCAGTTATTCTCTTCTCGTAATGGTCCGCAGGACTTCAACGTTGACATCTGGTCCCGAAAGCAAAGGCCAACTTATTAAAATGACACATCTTTTCAGGACGTTGCGATCAACCCCGTGTTGATGTTCTGGGCAGTTTAACGATCAGTTGTTAGCACTGCGTTCTGAACGAGAAATCAACGTTTAAAACTAACTGGCCGGTGTACGGGTGCTATCAGCGCACCGGATGTTTGAAAGCAAGAGCACTCTTATCTTTTAGGGCACGTCGACTTAATGAAAACTGCCTAGTACATCAATCCGGAGTTGGGATAGAGCACAATGTCCTGAACAAGACATTCACAATTTTATAATGAGACCAACATACATTATTTTATAATGAGACCAACATACAACATTGTATAATGGGACGAACATAAAATATTTGTCATGAGGCCAAAAATAAACATTTTACAATGAGATCAACATACAACATTTTATAAAGAGACCAACATACAAAATTTTATAAAGAGACCACCATACAACATTTTACGAGACCCACTTACAACATTTTATAAAGAGACCAACATACACCATTTTATAATGAGACCAATACACAACATGGTATAATGAGACCAACTACAATATTTATCATGATGCCAACATACAACATTTTATAATGTGACCAGAATGCAACATTTTATGATGAGACCAACATACAATATTTTACAATGGGAACAACATACAACATTTTATAAAGAGACCAACATACAACATTTTACGAGATCAACATACAACATTTAATAAAGAGACCAAAATACACAATTGTATAATGACACCTCGACTAACTAACTAACCTCTTCTCTTCTTCTTCAGCATTCCGAGCCATTGAGGTTCTTTGCTGCAGACACAATCCTCCTCCACTCGTCTCTCTGGTTGACCTTCTCTTGCCAGTCGTTGATTCCAAGTGCTTGTAGGTCTGTACATGTATTATCTCTCCACCGTCTTGTTGGTCTACCTCGGGGTCTACGGTCATTTATTTCCTGAGTGTAAGCGAGTTTTGTTTCCCTATTATCTTCCATTCTTTCTATATGCCCCAGCCATTGTAGTCTATTAGCCTTCATGATACCAGTGATTAGCGGGGACTTAAACTAACTAACTATCTAACCAAATTAGCATAATGAGCCACATCACGAAGATATTGCTAAGAATCGTCATGCAAAAAGTTAGGAAGAAAAGACAACGCGAAATCGGAGAAGAACAATGTGATGTCGTAGAAGGCAGAAAATGTTGTGTACTTGCTGAAAACAGTAATATAACTTTCCATACAGGTAAACAAGGATCTACAAGACTGCTTCATTGACTACACAAAGGCTTTCGATAAAGTAATTCGTGTCAACAGGATGAAAATGCTGACAGATCTACAAATTGATGTAAAAAGAGTTTATACTTGTAAAAGAACATATATTGAATACAACAACCTGAAATAAATATTGATAATCAAGTAGGGCAATCATCATCATCATGTGCCATACCGATATGCGTTGGCGGTCATTTTTCGTCATCTCACACACGATCACCAAAGTTTCATACAGACTTTGTTTATTTAACCGTGTTTCAATCACAAGTATACTGCCCCGTGTCTGTTACGACCCCGTGAAGACCCAGCTTCTGGACATAATCTTTTACCTGGACACGCCTCTGTGAGGTCCGCGAAATAAACTTATTAGCCTGGTGGGGATGCCAATGAATCGAGTGGTCAAGAATTTCTATTGGCATCGACTTAGCGAGAAGAATTCCCTCCTTCATGAAGAAAAGGTGGATTTAGAGTGGCTTTCCTCCTGAATGAGATTCCACGGTGGCATTCCAGGTTTCCTCCTGTAGAAGGAGGTCATGGGGCTGTTCTCCTCACGGAGGCCATCATGATCATAGCTTGGCTGTCCCCGCGATGCACTTTTTTCAGGAGTGGCACTACTACTACATGAACTTGGGTTCCGTCTTTCTAAGTTGGTAGTCGGTTGACCGCTGATTTATTGGCAT
>OY992886.1:110125430-110135430 GCA_963921405.1 Cepaea hortensis
CCCCCTCTCTCTCTATCTCTCTCCCTCTATCTCCCGCTCTCTCTCGCTCTCTATCTCTCCCTCTCTCTCTCTCTTTCGCACTCTCTCCCTCTCTCTCCCTCTCTCTCTCGCTCTCTCTCTCCCTCTCTCTATCTCTCTCTCCCTCTCTCTCTATCTCTCTCCCTCTCCCCCTCTCTCTCCCTCTCTCTCAATCTCTCTCTCCCTCTCCCTCTCTCTCTCCCTCTCTCTCTCCCACTCTTTCCCTCTCTGTTGTTGTTGCGCAAGAAATTTCCTAAAGCATCTATTTTCTTTTCATCAATCATCCCGCCATGTTATGGGTTCCAGCGCCGTACTGCCGATGCTGGCAATGTGACTCTACATAAATTTTGTCAAGAAACTAACAATGCTTTCATTAATAATACCCCGTATTTCACATAGCCGTCCGGGGCTCCCAAGAAAAAACTATATAAGGATCAACTACATTGTTCAAAACTAGGAACTAGCATACTAGCGAAGAACATAAAATATCCTGAACGTACACAATAATTAGAACCAGTTACATGAGTAAACCGATCTTCACCTCCGGCTGTAGCCATCTCTCAGTGTTCAGAAAACACTCAACCTCTGCCCAAAACCACCCTTGCCTATTCCCCAGGAATACAAGGCTGTAAATATTGACCCAGGCTCCAATCCCAATGTTGCTAACTATGGTGCATTGTTAACTCCCTTGCCCATAAAACAGTCTCCACCTAGCATATCAAAGGGGTCACCGATAAACAATGTTGCGGTGCCCCCGATGCCTGCTTCCAATGTAGGCACTTCCAGTAGCTCTCTTAGCAGTGGTCCCTCGTTGGACGGTAATCCACACTCTTATCAGTGGAATTGCCAACATCAACAGCTAATGCACTACAATCCTGCAGCCCTGCACCAAGCTTTAATGATGTCACGCCATCACAGACATTCTCCTACCCCCTCTAATAGTCTTAACTACCACTAAATAAAGTTTCAAAACCTCTGAAATTTTTCTACCTCAAGCGACATCATCTTTTCATTGTGTAATGTTCGCCAATCACGATCAGTGGCTCAACAAAGATGGTCTACATATAGGCCATCTCAACATCTATCATTTGCTCAATAAATTACCTGAGCTTTCAGTAATACCGTGCAAACAGTTCCATGTGTTTGGAATCACAGAAAGCCGTCTCAACGACAAAATAACCGACTCTGAAATCTCTCTTAAGGTGCTTAAAGTAATTCGAAGAGACACAAATCAAAAATTAGAGACATATATTGCTGTATACATTTCCAATTCTCTCAACTGTTCGCGTAGAAGTGATCTCGAGATAAAAGAGATAGAATGTGTTTGGTTAGAGGTGAAGCCAGTCAGCCAGCAACCGTTTCTCATTGGATACCTATATCGGAATCCTTGTGCTGGATATAGTTGGTATGACTGTTTCACTACAATGATGGATAGGGTGTTTACAGCAGGTAGAGAAGTCATGATATAAGGTGACTTTAACATAGATATTACTAAATCCAACCAGACATGGGAAGATATCATTCTATCTTACAATCTCAAACAACTAATAAATCGTCACCTCCTCAACTATAATTGATCATATATATGTTACTTGTCCAGTTAATATTACCGAATGTTATGTTCCTATTAGTGCAGTTAGTGACCATTACCCAATATGTTGTACATGGTCGAAAATTGGGTTCAAAACTCCTAAAAATAAACATTTAAGCATCAAATTTAGAAACTGTAAAGCTCTCAGCCAAAATTTATTTTAGACGACTTAAAAAATGCAGACCTTGAACATTTTTACCAACTTCCTGATCCGGATGATGCACTAGCTTACTGGACAAAGACAGTCTACAATGTAGTTGATAAACATATGCCAGTCAAAGAAGTTCGAGTCAAGAATCAACATAAGTCCCTGTGGGTCACTAGCGAAGTTCTCGAAATCATGAGAGAACGAGATATAGCACGCAAAAATAAAGATTTTATCAATTACCGCAGACTAAGAAATAAAGTTAAATATGAAATTCGTAGGATAAAAAAAGATCATTTCAAAAATTTGATTGTAGATAAATCAAATAACACAAATATATGGAAGGCTATTAACTCGCTAACCAACAAGAAACACGGCTTCAGAGTCAGCAATACCAAACTCTATAACATGCGATGATTACAGTTACTTCTTTCAATCAGAAATAGAGAATCTAAAGTCCTCAATACCAGACTCAGTATGTAATTTAAGTTCACTGTCATTATTCTGTGAAGGGAAGTGCTCTAGAAATATTCCCCCTGAGATTCCCTTGATGTCTGTTGCAGAAGTATATAAATATCTCTCGAATCCCAAAGCAACAAATTCAGAAGGCCTAGATGGTATCAGTAATAGAATTCTTCGGTGTGCTGCACCAATTATTAGTGAGTCCTAAACGTTCATATATAACCAGTGCCTGTCCAAAAACTACTTTCCATCTGCCTTTAAAGTTCCTAAAGTGTATCCTCTACTTTAAAATGGTTCAACTGATATTAGCGTCTTGGGTAATTATAGACCTATTTCCTTACTATCGTCGCTATCAAAGCCATTAGAAAAACACATGCATAAAATAACACTACATCATTTAAATAACAACGATCTAATAGTTGACAGTCAATCTGGGTTTCGATCTAAATATTCTTGCCATAGTGCCCTTACAAAAATGACCGATAACTGGCATCTTTGTATCAACAATGGCAACATTTGTGGAGCAGTATTTGTAGACTTTAAAAAAAGCCTTTGACAGGATAGATCATGATATTTTAATTAGAAAATTAAAACACATGAAGACTAGCACCAATATGGTGAACCTAATTGCGTCATTTTTATCTGACAGACAACAAGTAGTGTCCTTCAATAACTGTCTATCAAGACCCACGCAGCGTAATTTTGGTGTGCCTCAGGGCTCAATACTAGGTCCGCTGCTTTTTGCAGTTTATATTAACGATCTTCCTTTATACCTCAACACTTCGTGTGACCTATTTGCGGACGACTGCACTATTTACACTAGTCAAGAGAGCCTTTGTGACTTAGAGAGCTCTTTACAAAACTAACTTGACAACCTTAGTAGATGGAGCAATGAAAATCGCATGTTAATTAACATCAACAAAACCAACTCCATGCTAATAACGACCAGACAAAAACTACAGACCCTAGCCATAACTGAGACACCCCTCGAGCTCCACACGGACACGTTACCCATAATTAATGTAAATGAACATAAAACATTAGATCTTTTAATTGACAGACATTTAAACTGGAGCCCTCATGTTCACGTCCTTGCCAAGAGAATAGCACAAAAAGTTTACCAACTTGCTAAAATTCAGCACTTTTTGGATGAAAGCACACGAAAAATATTCTATGCATCCTATATCCAATCACCTCTCGATTATTGTTCCACAATCTGGGATGGTTGCCCTAAATCTAATATGAAACGATTGTGTTCGCTTCAAAACCGCGCTATACGTCTAGTTTCTAGCATACAGCACGTTGAAAGTAATAAATTATACAGCCATCTAAGACTTCTACCACTTCGAAAGCGCTTCCTTTTTAACAAAGCCAAACTAGTGAATACAATTATATCTGAAAATACCCCAGAGTATCTTCTACAGTTAATTCAATCTAATGCTATGAAGAGTAAGCGCTTAAATTTATTACAGCTTCCTAAGCCTAGATTGGACTTATACAAAACTTGTTTCGCATATTCTGGTGCTCACTTGTGGAATAGCCTTCCACCAGATCTGAAAACACCAATGAGTCCCTACACATTCAACCGAAAACTCTTTCAATACTTACTTCATACCGACTATATGCCTCCATAAGTCACCTACTGGTATCATTTTTCCACTATCATTCTTCACTGTATGTGTGTGAGCGAGTCAGTGGGTGAGAGAGTGAGTGAGTAAGAGTGTGAGTGGAAGAATTAGTATGAGTGAGAGTGAGAGAGTATGCATGCGCGTGTGCCTGAGTGAGTGTAAAAGTGAGTGAGTGTGTGTGGACATATGTGTGAGAGATTTAGTTAGAGAATGAGTGAATCTGAGAGAGTGGGTGTGTTGTGTGTCTGACTATCTGTGTGATAGAGTGTGAAAGTTAGTGAGTGAGTGTGAGTTAGAGAGTCAGCGAGTAAGTGAGTAAGTGAGTGAGTAAGGGAGTGTGAGTGAGTGATAGAGAATTTGTGGGTATGCGTGTATGTGCGCGAATGAGTGAGTGTGAGAGCGTGTGAGTGTGTAAAAGAGAGAGCGTGGGTGAATGAGAGAGTGCATGAGAAAGTGTGGATGTATGTGTGTGCATGTCTGGATATGTGTATAGGTGTATATGTGTGTGTACATGTGTGTATCTGTGAGTGCCTCTGTGTGTATGTCTGTATGTGTGTTAAGGTGTGCGTTCATGTGTTTATATGTGTTTATATGCATGTGCGTGTCTATATGTGTGTATGGATGAGTGTGTGTGTGCTCGTGTATGTATTGTATATCTTTGTGTGTGTAAGTGTGCATGCATGCAGTGTATACGAGAAAGTGTATTTTCGGGTGTTATGTGAGTACGTGTGCGTAAGTATATGGATGTGTGTAGGTGTGTGTATGTACGTGGGTATATGTGTGTATTTGCGTGTGTAAATGTAACAGAGCACCATCTCTGTTAGGGAGTTGGTGAGTTAATGAGTGGTGTGTGCAAGGGGAAAAAGACTAGTACATGGCACGGCTGAGCATCCCATTGGGGGGTAACTAGGGACGCTCAAGCTGTGACGCGGGGTTAGATATAGACAGTTACCATCGGAGTTTGAAGTCAACAACACCTGTTTTGTATGATCAATGGTCACTTGATATTCTACGATGTATTGGAATAAATAAACAATTGAAAAACCCAGCCAACGTATTGTCTCTGCTATAAAATGTACCAACACTGTTATATATGTTGTGTGTGGGTGTGTGTATGTACATGTGTGTGTGTGTGTGTGTGTGTGAGAGAGAGAGAGAGAGAGAGAGAGAGAGAGAGAGAGAGAGAGAGAGAGAGAGAGAGAGAGAGAGAGATGAGCCCACGCATGTCATGTAACATGCTATTCCATATTTTTTATGTATTCTCATCTTTCATATTACGAGGTATCATTTTGTATGCCACTTGATTGTCCTGTAACATGCCATTCCATATTTATTTTTTTTAAATTCTCATCTTATCATTTTGTATGCCACTTGATTTTATCATGTATAATATAACATTACTGTGTTGTTAGTGAGAGAGTTAGTGAATGGGAGAGAGAGAAATCGAGAGAGAGAGAGAGAGAGAGAGAGAGAGAGAGAGAGAGAGAGAGAGAGAGAGCAAGAGGCAGAGGGAGAGAGAAAAAAAAGAGAGAGTTGAATTGCATCACTAATTTTAACGCTACATAATGTATATGTACAATTTTTTCTCCACTTCTTGCAATTGCGAGAATTCTCAAGACAATCGTCAGTGCCTCAATTGTGTGTAAAGTGTGGGAGTTTGTTCTTATTAGTTTCCATGTGAGGCATCATGTATGTGTCTAGATGTGAGGATGTGTGTATGGGTGTGTATGTGAGGGATATGTGTGTGTGGGGGTGTGGGGAATGTATGTGTGGAGGGGTTGTGTGTGGGGGATTTGTATGGGTTAATGGGTGATGTGTGGATGTGTGAAGGGATGTGTAGTCGGTGGTGGATGTGTGTGTGTGTGTGTATGTGTGTGAGAGAGAGGGATATGTGTGTGTGTGTGTGGGGTAGGGGGAAATTTGAGAGGATAGTTGGAAGTATGTGGGTGTTGGTGGGTTGGGAGGGGTGTGGGTAGGGAGTGTGTATTTGGGTGGGTGAATAGGTGTGTAAGAGATTATGTGGGTTGGGGATGGGTGAGTAATGGGTGTGGGGGATGAGTGTGGGGGTTTTTATGAATGGGATATGTCTGTGCGGGTGGTAGTGAGTGTGGATGGGGTAAATGTGAGTGGGTGGAGGATGTATGTGTGGGTGGTGAGGATGTTTGTAGATGGAGGATGTGTGAGTGGGTGGGGAGATGTGTGGGCGGGGATGTGTATGGTGAATGCATGTGGGGGATGTGTGTGTGTGTGGGGGGGGGGAATGTGTTTATGGATGGAGTTTTGTGTGGGAGGGGAGATGTGTGAGAGGTGGGGGAGGTGTGGGATGTGCAGGTGATTGAAGGATGTATGCGAGGATGGGGGATGTGTGATTGGCTGGGTGGTTGGGGTGTGTGTGGGTGGGAGGGTAGATGAGAGATGCATGTGTTGATGGGCGCGTAGGTGATGTGTGGGTGTTAGTGGTTGATGGATGAGTACGTGAGTGGGTGGATGTGTGTGAGAGATGAGTGTATGGGTGGGGGAGGTGTGTAGTTGTGAGAAGATGTGTGTGAGCGGCGGATGTGTGTGGGTGGGGTATATGTGGGTGGCGGGGTGTGTGTGTGTGGGTGGAGGTGTGTGTTTTTGGGTTATGGGTGGGGGATATGTGTGGGCAGGTGGGGAGATGTGTTTATGGGTGGGGATGTGTGTATAGGTGGGGAGGTGTAGATGGGAGGTGGCGAATATTGGGTGGGTGAGTGGGTGTAGATTGGCTGATGTCTGTGTGGGTGGGGAAAATTGTGGGAGTGCGGGATATGTGTGTGGATAGGTGCGGGATGTGTGGGTTGGCGGGAGTATGTGTGTGTGGTTTCGTCTTCTTCTTCTTCTTCTTCTTCTTCTTCTTCTTCTTCTTCTTCTTCTTCTTCTTCTTCTTCTTCTTCTTCTACTCCTCCTCCTCTTCCTCCCCCTCCCCCTCCTCCTCCTTCTTCTTCTTCTTCTTCTTCTTCTTCTTCTTCTTCTTCTTCTTCTTCTTCTTCTTCTTCTTCTTCTTCTTCTTCTTGGTGTGTGAGGATGTGTGTGTGTGGGGAAATGTGTGTGGGTGGGGGATCAGTGGGTGGGTGGCGGCATGTATGTTTGTCTGGTTCTGTGTGAGTGCGTGGAGGTATGTGTGGGTGGGTGGGGGAGGTTTGGTGGGTGGGGGATGTGTTGGTGGATGGGGGATGTGTCTCACAACATTGCAATATGCACTGTTTATGTTTACAACTTTCATTTGATAATGTTCTTTTTGTTTTCTCATGTGAATGTATCATGCGAAATATGCATTGTTTATGCTTACAAAATCCAGTTGACAATGTTTTTTTCCCCTATGTTAACGTAACATGCACATTTGATGAATTAAAGATGAGTGATTAAAAGGGCCGAAAGTAAGACGGGCCTGCGTGCCCAATGTTTTACCCTTTTAAAATAAAGTTTGTTCGTTCGTTCGTTCGTTCGTTCTCTCTCTCTCTCTCTCTCTCTCTTTCTCTCTCTCTCTCTCTCTCTCTCTCTCTCTCTCTCTCTGTGGGGGATGTATGTGTGTGTGAGGGATGTGTGTGTGTGTGTATGGGGGATATTTGGGAGGATTATTGGAAGTATGTGGGTGTTGGTGGGTTGGGGGGGGGGGGGGGTGTGGGTAGGGAATGTGTATTTGGGTGGGTGAATGGGTGTGTAGGAGATTGTGTTGGTTGGGGGATGGGTGTATAATGGGTGTGGGGGATGAGTGTGCGGGGGGGGGGGGTGTCTGTGAATGGGATATGTCTGTGTGGGTGGGAGTGTGTGAGTGTGGATGTTGTAAGTGTGAGTGCGTGGAGGATGTACGTGTGGGTGGTGAGGGTGTTTGTAGGTTGGGGATGTGTGGGTGAATGGGGAGATGTGTGAGTGGGTAAGAGATGTGTGGGCGGGGATGTATATGAGGAATGCATGTGGGGGATGTGTGTGTGGGGGGAATGTGTTTATGGGTGAAGTTTTGTGTGGGAGGGGAGATGTGTGAGAGGTGGGGGAGGTGTGGGATGTGCAGGTGGATGATGGATGTATGTGAGGATGGGAATGTGTGTTTGGCTGGGTGGTTGGGGTGTTTGTGGGTGGGAGGGTAGATGAGAGATGCATGTGTTGATGGGCGAGTGGGTGATGTGTGGGTGTTAGTGGTTGATGGATGAGTACGTGAGTGGGTGGATGTGTGTGAGAGATGAGTGCATGGTTGGGTGATGTGTGTGTTTGTAGGAAGATGTGTGTGAGCGGCTGATGTGTGTGGATGGGGTATATGTGGGTGGTGGGGTGTGTGTGTGGGTGGGAGGTGTGTGTTTTTGGGTGTTTATAGGTGCGGGATGTGTGGGTTGACGGGGGTATGTGTCTGTGGTTTTGTGATGTGTTTTGCTGGGTGGTTGCGGGTGTGTGGGTGGGTGGTGGAGAATATGTGGGTGGGTGTGTGCGTGTCGGCTATGGGATGGGTGGGGGATGTATGTGTGGGTGGGGAAATGTGTGTGGGTGGGGGATCAATGGTGGCGGCATGTATGTTTGCCTGAGTCTGTGTGAGTGCGTGGAGGTATGTATGGGTGTTTGTGGGTGTGGTGAGTGGGGGATGTGTGGGTGGCTGAAGGGATGTGTTTCACAACATTGCAATATGCACTGTTTAAGTTTACAACTTTCATTTGACAATGTTTTTTCCCCACGTGAATGTACCATGCGTAATATGCATTTTTTATGCTTACAAAATCCATTTGACAATGTTTTTTCCCCCTATGTAAATGTAACATGCACATTTGATGAATGAAAGATGAGTGATCGAAAGGGCCTAATGTAAGACGGGCCTGCGTGCCCAATTTGTTACTCTTTTAAAATAAAGTTTGTTCGTTCGTTCATTTGTTCGTTCGTTCTCCCTCTCCCTCTCTCTCTCTCCCTCTCTCTCTCCCTCTCCTCTCTCTCCCTCTCCCGCTCTCTCTCTACCTCTCCCTCTCCCTCTCTTTCTCCCTCTCCCTCTCTCTCCCTCTCCCTCTCCCTCTCTCTCTCCCTTTCCCTCTCCCTCTCTCTCTCCCTCTCCCTCTCTCTCCCTCTCTCTCCCGCTCTCTCTCTACCTCTCCCTCTCCCTCTCCCTCTCTCTCCCTCTCCCTCTCTCTCTCCCTCTCTCTCCCTCTCCCTCTCTCTCTCCCTCTCCCTCTCTCTCTCCCTCTCTCTCTCCCTCTCTCTCCCTCTCTCTCTCCCTCTCTCTCTCTCTCCCTCTCCCTCTCCCTCTCCCTCTCTCTCCCTCTCTCTCCCGCTCTCTCTCTACCTCTCCCTCTCTCTCTCCCTCTCTCTCCCTCTCCCTCTCTCTCTCCCTCTCTCTCTCTTTTCTTGCTATTCCATATTTTTTGTGTATTTTCATCTTTCACATTATCATTTTGTATGTATGACACTTGATTTTATCATGTATAATATAACATTACTGTAATGTGAGTGAGAGAGTGAGAGAGAGAGAGAGAGAGAGAGAGAGAGAGAGAGAGAGAGAGAGAGAGAGAGAGAGAGAGAGTTGAATTACATCACTAATTTTTAAGTTACAAAATGTATATGTACAATTTTTCTCCATTTTCTTTACAATTTTGCGACAATGCTCACGACAATCATTACTGTATGTGTGTGTAAAGTGTGGGAGTTTGATCACAATAGTAGGTTGGGGGATGGGGGGATGTGTGTGTGGGTGGATTCGTGATGTGTGTGGGTGGGCTCAGGATGTGTGGGTGGGCGTGGTGGGATTGTGTGGGTGGGTGGGGATTTGTGTGTGGGTGGGTGGGGGATTTGTGTGTGGATGCGTGCGAGATGTATGGGTGTATGGGGAGATGTGTTTGTGGGTGGGGATGTGTGTTTGTCTAGGTGGTTATGGGTGAGTGGGTGGAGGAGGATATGTTGGTGGATGATTTTGGTGGGTTATGGGATGGGTGGGGGTATATGTGTGGGTGGGGAGATGTGGGTGTGGGGATATGTGGTGGGTGGGAGATGTGTGCAGGTGGGGGTAGTTGTGGGTTTGGGGATGTGTGTGTGGGTGAGGGAGGTGTATGGGTGTTTGATGTTTGGGTGGATGGGTGGGGAGTGTGTGTGGGTGAGAGATGTGTGGGTGAATGTGTGTGGGGGATGTGTGTGGGTTGGGGGAGGGGTGCGTGATGGGTGTGGGTG